>OY757314.1:83982928-84366506 GCA_963583905.1 Stenurella melanura
TTATTTGAAATTTTTGCGCGCGGCCTATAGAAAAAATTGAATTGCTCGAAAACCAAGCAAGCTAGGAAGAAAAATCAAAATGGGTTTTAAAGGGGATATAAAATACTCCCTTGTGTTGCCATTTTTGAGGGCTATTGATGTTTATTAGTATGTAAAAATAACAATATAATATAGTTATCTCTTGATTTTTTGTGCATCTAACTATTCACAGGCCCATAAAAAATAACTGACTATAATACTTATACGTTATAAATGCATTATTATCTTTCAGTTCAAGGTAGTACTTCAATGCAGAAAAAGTTAGGAATAAAAATATTCACATTTACAAATTTAGCAACATGTTAAAATTAGCCAAAAAAAAATCCAAAAAGGCTGCATATTCAATTTTTTGATACTTTTTTAATACGATTTTTTAACTATTAAATGATTAGAAACAATAGTTATGATACATAAAGTCCAAAGAAAATTGTTGAGCTAAATTTTCAAGATGTTTGGGTCTTTTTTTTATTTTTAGGAAACAATGAAAAATTGGTCAAAATTTGGGTAACTTCAACATGCTGGTAAATTTGTAAATGTGATTATTTTTATGCCTAGCTTCTTCTGCATTGAAGTACTACCTTGAACTAAAAGACAACGCATTTATAACTTAGATTAAAGTCAGTTATTTTTTATGTGCCTGTGAATAATTAAAAACGCAAAAAATCAAGAGGTAACTATATTATATAGTTATTTTTATATACTAATAGATATCAATAGCCATCAAAAATGGAAACACAAAAGAGTATTTTATATCCCCTTTAAAACACATTTTGATTTTTCTTCCTAGCATGTTTAGTTTTCGAGCAATTCAATTTTTTCTATAGCCCGCGCGCAAAAAATTCAAATAAACGAAAATTCGTACGCATTAAAAATACAAATTTTGCAATTTTTTTCAACATCGATTTTCTCGAAAACCATAGCCTATACAAGAAAATTACAAGACAATTAGTCAAGGTTCATTTTTTATGCTGAGCAAATTTTTATATCTTCAACGGTTAACGAGTTATCAGTAAAATAAGGGTTTTTTCACCGAAGGGGTGGTTTTTTGGGGGAGTTGCGCGGTACCCCCAGAACTGATTTTTGTGGTTTTGTGATGTATAATCGCTCCACTGACAGTTACTGAAGGAAAATCTCAGATAACATTTTTTGTTATGGAAATCTTTATAATTATTGGACTATATTGCGATTATTTCATATAAAAGGTAGCTATGAATAAAACCAAAGTGATTATTTTACTATGTTATGTCTTAACATTTAACATCACCTCATATAATATTGAATATTGCTTAAAAATTCTCGGTCTTTATTAAAGTAAATATAAATGATCATTAAAAGAATAAATTTGCTTGAGGCAACAAATATCCAAATTGCCTACGAGGGAAATATGAAAACGTTAGCATTCCTGGAAAATTGACGAAAAGGATAAGCTATTTTTGTGTCGTAGATGCATGCAAGTATATTCGACATTATTAACTTTTATTATTGTGCTACAAATAATACTTTTGGTGTCCTAAGTATTATACATATTATGTATATTGCACCAAGTTTTAGCATCATTACATTAGCAAGATGTATCAGCTTCGCAAATGAAATACCTACAAAATAACAACCTTCTTACACACACAGGTCTGAGTCCGCCCCTCGTAAATCGTGAAATAGCTCTCTACATTTGCATTTTATTATTACATGATTATATTATTTTAACTTATTCCATTGAAATTACACTATTTAGAGGACAAATGCGTTTTAAAATTTTGGGATTGTACAATAGAGATTTGGCACAATAGAGATTTGGTAAATAAAAGACCTTTGAGATATAACACATTAGATAACATTTTAACCTCATTGTATACAGGGTGTCCCAGAATTGAGTTCCCGGACGGGAGCCTGTGATTCCTGAGGTCATTTTGGGCCCATGTAACACCCAACTTACCTTAGTCCAAAAATGCACCCCTGAGGAAGTACATCCTCTTAAAGTGAGACAGAAAAAATTTCTTCCAATAATTTCCGTTATATTGAAGATACATTTAAATTAAACATATACTTGCTATTTCTTGACGTTACTAATTAATAAATTTTTGTATTGCCGTGATAACGCGACAAGTTTTCTGTTTGACAAGCATCTATGAACTATAGGGAAAAACGGTAATTCTTGATTTTCGGTTGATATTTTAATACTATATTACATACCGAGGCGGAAAGTGTTTCAATGTTGTCGAGAGATGAGATAGTTGACTGAGGCGCGAAGCGCCGAGTTCGCGCCGAGGTCAACTAATTCTCGAGACAGCAATGAAACTTTTCCCCAAGGTTTGTATACTATTTTATTCACAATCATCCTCCTTAATGAAGAAAAAGCCAAATTAACCGTTTAAAATTCTTATGTCAAAATACAAATGTCAAACTGACATCCCGTCATTTTCAATATTCAGGTTGGAAAGTGGCCACTTTCCAACCCGAGATATTACTTTCCAACCCGACATATCACTTTCCAACCCGAAATGTCATATTTGAGTTCCAGTGTCGAATCAAATTAGAAATGTCATACTTTCTAACTTTTGACATGCAAGACAATTTGAATATTACTGTATGATTGTAAATAAAAATATTAATTTGTGTACTAATACAGTTGGACATTATGTGGAACATTTGTTATGAATGTAATTTTTGTTAAATAAATCACTTTCCTGTTTTTACAAAATGTTGTTCTGGAATTGTAAATAAATGTTAAATACAAATAGAGGAAAAAACGATAATTTCTTGAATTTTAATTAATATTACAAAAAATTTTAAGAGTACCTTTCTTGCAGCCCTTTCAGTGCTCTGCAAAAATGTTCAAGTAATCCGTAATTTTACAGGGTGATTAAGAAATATAGCCAGTCAAATATTAATTATTATAAAAAAAAAATTGAGAAACAAAACATATTTGGGTGCTATTAAGTTTACATAGAGTACTTATAGAGATACAGCTTCCATCAAGATTTTATCACCAATATAACGGAAATTATTGGATTTTTTTTTGTGTGATCCACTTTAAGAGGATGTACTTCCTCAGGGATGCATTTATAGACAAGGCAAGCTGGATTATATGGGCAGGATTCCATCCGGGAACTCAATTCTGGGACACCCTGTATATTGTTTAAGAACATCAGAAATAGGCACGTAATTTTGTAAAATCCCCACGGAAGGTAATTAATTGCACACGGAAGGGGAAAAAGCATATCCCGTAAGATATAAAATAAACCCTTGAATAATACTATTAATTAAAGTCTGTTATGAAAGGTATGCATTGTTTACATTCAAGTTCCTAATTTCCAACTAAAATAAATTAGTCCATTGAAATGTTACATTGACCTTGCATTTTGGGAATGACAAGATTTTTTTCTTTTGATGTTCAGAGGGAGTCAGTGCGAGTATAAAACTCGATTTTCGGAGTTGAAAGCCTCATTTGGCTGCCATCTTAAAAAAGGGGACCTAAGCAATTTTTCTACGATATTTTGAGAACCGTAAGTCTCACACAAAATTTTCTAAGATCTTTATTGTAGAGAATTGAATTATCTACAATTTTGATCTAGATACTTCCAGATAGGCCAAAATTTTGTAACATTTCAATGGACTAAATTAGGAATTGCTATATATTTAAATTAAAAAAAAAAAAAAAAAAAAATGAAACTTGTTATCTTTATAGTGCGCTGTCATTCCCCTGGAACAATTTTAAATTCTATATCTGAACAGCAAATGATATTAAAACAATTACTTTTCTCACAGACATTCATCCTACCATCTTCTTCAGTATTTGTGTGATTATATGTAAAATATATTTTCCATGTGAGCAGCGATTTAATGAAACACTTCAAATTTAAAAGGTGAAAACGGTTGCAAAACGTAAAAATCATGTTACGCCCGCCAGATAAAAATTTGTTGATTGTTATTTTTTATCAGTTTTTGAATTTAGCTTAAAAAATAATTCTACTTTTCAAAACATCTGCTTGAAATTTTCGCAATTTGTGGCAAATAATAAACCATTTTTAAAAAATGTGTCTGTCTGACAATTTTTGTTAATTAACTTTTGACAGACCTTTTGTTATAATTTTTTTTTCATGAGAGTGCACTTCATAACACCTTAATTTTTGTTTTAAAATGAAGTTTAAGATCTTTCTTATCTATTAGGCTTTAAAGTTTTATATGTTGCGCCTTGCCTGTTTTCAAATAAAATATCAAATATTACCATTCCCCTCGTGACATTCCCCTGATATATTTAAATTGGAAATAGGTTTTGTTTAAATATTTTTCTTCTCCTTTAGGCAAATTGGCCAACTATAAAAAGAAACCAAAACAGGATGAATTAAAGAAAAAATATGAAGCAGAAAAAGGACTCAACTGAACCATATATACCTATATATCTTCTCAAACTCGAATAAAATGTCTTTTACAAGAAAAGTTACAAAACTGCTCAACATTAGACAAGATTGTATTGAAACATTCTTTATAGGATTTTGCAAACAGCAGAAAAAATAAGTATCTATAAAAGAAAAACTTTGTGTAGAAATATTAATGAAATCTTTGCATTCTTTCGATAACCTGAATTCTGGTTATGCTAGCAAATTAAAATCCTAAAATGAATTTGTCTAATTTCTTATTTGACAATTCTCATTCTAACACTAGCATCCACAGAGTCCCCTACGGCCATGCAGATCAAACTAGTATCCACATAACCCCCTACGATTATGAAGATTCAGTTAAAAATGAGAACAAAGACCTAAAATGAATTTATTTATCTACCTTGTCTTAAAAAATTTTTTCATTCCAATGGATTACATTTTCATGAAATCTATCATTCTGTTTCCTGGAAATGCTTAGCCGTAGGGGACTGTGTGGATGCTAGTGTTAGAATGAGAATTGTCAAATAAGAAATTAGACAAATTCATTTTAGGATTTTAATTTGCTAGCATAACCAGAATTCAGGTTATCGAAAGAATGCAAAGATTTCATTAATATTTCTACACAAAGTTTTTCTTTTATAGATAGTTATTTTTTCTGCTGTTTGCAAAATCCTATAAAGAATGTTTCAATACAATTATAAGCAAACAAATAATAATTCATTTTTAATTAGACAAGATTGTTAAAAAGCCTGATCTTTGTGTGTTTCATATTTATGTCTAATCGTACTTTGTTCAACTGGCAAGCTGACAATCTCTACTCCATCAAATCAATCATGTTCTCCATCAAATCCCAAAAAATCAAAACAAAAATTGTTTTTTCCCACATGCCTGCATGTAATATAATTTGAATGAATTATAGTTACTTTAACAAATACCGTAAAATGAATATATACAATATAACAAAAATATACCATATAAAAAATACCATACTCACTTTTATATCAATTGAAAATTTACCTATAATCTATTTTAATAACTTTAGCTCAATGTCAAGTATGCCCAGTTTTACTCATGGTGGTTTAACATCGAGTATGGGACCATCTCCAGGTGCCTGTCTTCAGCAAAGAGAGAGTCCAACCATGGGTGGAGCGATGGGTGGCTACTGCATGGGTCGGCCACCTAGTTATGATCTTGGGATAGGTTATGGGTCAAGACCTTCACCATGTAGCCCTTCACAACCCTATCAAATGAATGGGCACCAATATACCACCAATGGGACATCCTCAACAGGTACATTATTTTGAATGTCTTTTAGGTCGAATTTTTGTAAAGTATTTAAAATATTTATAGCTAAAATTGATAATTTCTTAGAGTTCACTCATACGTGAGCCTTGAACATATATTTTAAATGAAAAGTCCTATTCCTATTGATAGTTAACTTTATATAAACATTTTTTTACTTATTCTAATAACTAATTTTCTTATAAAACATATTTGATATGACACAATATATGCTATTGTAAAAACTCATGGGTTGAAGGGCTCCAGTCAATGTCCGTTTAGACAATTTTGTCTATTCAAAAGTTCAGTTATTAATTAATTTTATTATTATTATCGTAAATCAACACTGGACTCTTTAAAACGTAATAATTTACATATTTGTGTTGTTTTAGGTTTGATATCGCCTGGTGTATCCGTCCCTATAGCTGTGCCAGGACAAACTGATATGGCATCACATCAGTCTTACTGGCCACGAATACAGTGACCTTGGTGGAATTAAGCAAATGAAATAAATGGCTGTTGTTTTTCATTATCCTTAACACGTCTCGTTTCTGTCTTATTTTCAAATTTATACCTTAAACTTGTAATTTTTATAAGTAATATTATAAAATCTTGATACTGAAACTTGAATTAACATTAAACTAATAAGTGTCAACAGGGTAAAATCATATTAGTCAATAATTTATGTATTTATTTATTAAATGAAAAACGATGATTAAGAATTCTCATTTGTATTTATATCTAAATTATTATTCAATTTTGGGGCTGGTTATTCAATACTTTAATTCCATCTAGCCAAATTTTAATTTTCGATTTTCATTATTCTGTGCAATACCTACTGAATATTACCTATGTATTAAGAAAGTTATGCAATAGATAAATGCCAAGACATCCATACTCCATTTTGTGAGCAACAAAATCTACTTATGAAGTAAAATCAAAACATTAAGAACACTAAATTAATAGAGATTTGGCACTGGGTGTTCTGATAAAAAAAAACCCGCCGTGAGCCTTCCCAAGTAACACAAGTAGCTGTAACGTGCGCTAACGTTGTCGCAGCTAAAGTAAGAGCCATTTGCCTGTCGTTGCTACCAGAACTTACGTTTTGAAGAAATTGTGCTGTTGTCCTAGCCAAAATAGTACGACATTTTTTGCAAATTCTATTTGGAAAAAGAATACGCATTTATGCTGCATTTTGATGTACAATTGCATCCATGATAAAATATTTAGTTGTAATATCTGAATTTAATAGACATTTTAGGATACTAATGAAAATGGATGCATATATTTTGTGTATGGATAATTACTCAAATATCGAGCCGATTTTGAAGACAAACTGTGAATAAAATTACAAATGGTTATCACCGTTTTGTTAAATATGAATGTGATACTCTATTTCTACAAAGCCCTTCAAAATAATTAATCGCCTCAGAATTAGTTTTAAATTTTTTCACCAGGAAATTGTTTCAAATTACTCACTTCTAAATGCTATGTCCACTAGAGTATATTACAGCATATTAATAAATTAAGAAAATTAAATATAGTTCAATATGGCTGCCCTTGTCAGCTCTCGTGATTTACAGAAAATATGGCCGCTAAATGCAGTGAACCATTTTGTGTAAAAAAAAATCTAAATAACAACTGTTAAGTAACCATGTACTAACTGTATAATCTATTACAACTATTTAAATTTTATTACGCTGCAAATCAGCTTTAATAGCTATTTGACAGCTCAATGGCTTTAAAAAGGAATACAGGAAGGATTAAAAGGTTGCCACTGACATTTAACATTCATTTTAACCTAAAACATATAGTTTACTACCAAATCGCGTTATTTTGGCCGTAAAGAACACATTGCAACCGATATTTGCAGCTAGTCCAGAAATCCAAATAGCAATTAGAGCCCTTTGGTTGTCCAGCCATGCTGCGGCAACGTTATAGCTGTAAAGAAAATTTAGAATAAAGGGCTTTGAGATTATAAAGCTAAATTAAAACCAAACAGTGGTCTTCCCAACGTTTTTGCAGCCAAAACTTGCCTGTGGAAAGTTGGTCGACCACACTGTACTACTTGGGTTGGTATATCTCTCAGACAAAATAATTATCCAGAAACAAAATACTTCTTAGCTGGAAGAAATTAATAAATATGTTTGTAATCCCGGCAATCTTTATCTCACTCATATCAGAAAAGATCTTATCCTTAATATCATTTTAAGCCGTACAGCAGCATTGGTGAAGAGACCCAGTAACAGAAAAATTAGAATTTTAAGACAACAAAAAAATTAAACTGGTTTCCAAAGTTTAGAAAAAAACATACCTATAAAGCTGGTCTTCCACAACTGGTGTCAAACTAATTCCATGGTTGCCAAATGTTTGTCGCATCATTGTATCAGTTGGTCGGTTGTTATTTATACAATTCCTTGGTAAGTTTATTTCACTACAGCATCCTAGACCACAAGTATCACACGTGTTAAGTATTATACCAGTAGTGGAGCACAACCACAAGTTGTGACTTATGTCAAGTGATGTAAACATCGGTCATCCTTTGCTTATGTTACATTTACCAAAGGAAAATTCTATGAATTCCCCAACACACATAAATTAGGGAACCCCCTAAGTCCAAAACTGAAAACTGAGATAAGACCATATCTTTAACGCTTTGTTGTCCTAGAAACACCAAGAAGTGTTTTTTAAACTGACTGCATATATGTGCACAGTAATGCCAAAACTAGTAAAACCGAATTTAATATTGGTACCGTACCTGACTTGAAAAGGTTATGGTGCACATCGGATAAAGTTTAGTGCCTTATTGGATCACGAACTTATATTGAAAAATAAGAAATATTCATAATATTCATTTTTTTATTGTATCATTCGAAAGTACATCTTATTCAGATTTGAACAATAAATCACATTTCACTCTTTTCCATTCAATTTCTATCAATAAAGAATTGTCCGAGTCCTGCGACGGTGGTTCGCTAAATTTAAGTAACGGAGACCTGAACTGCATAACTCAGTAGTAATGAGCTGGGTTAATAACTAAATTATTGAATTTTAACATTTGGTGGGGAGGTTTGAGCCGCTTCCAGTAGTTGCCTATTTTTTTCAACAATTTTGAACATATTTATGTTAATGCATAAAAGTACTGAAAGTGCAATAATTAGTATATTATAAGACATGCAATAGAATGATTGTGCTCCCATGCGTGTGGCACCTGGAGGAAGGGGGCCAGCATATAAGACTGTTTAATAATTTCTTGAAAAATCGACAAGCCCGGCACTGTTTACTATATCACGTGTGACCAACGTATAGTAAAAATTTTCAATAGAATAGAATTCATCAAAATCTGAATTATTTAGCAAACCAAAATAATTTTTATTTTTAATTAGTATGGGGGTACGTAATGGAAAAAGTTTGCGATCCGAAAATTGTTATACTAATAGGGCGATGGAGTAAATGCAATTTTTAGTTTTAAAAAAATGTATTTTTAGAAAGCTCTTTCATGGATAATTAAAAATAATAATAACAATTGTAAGTGTTTTATATTTGTATAACGGGTGTCTACGAGTTCAGGTTCACAACCACATTTTTCTTTATTTTTCAAGACAATAATTTGAAATTAGAATACAAAATATTTGGTGTCTAAATGTTATGTGTGGCATTATCTTAATTTTCTTTTTCCTTCTTCAATTCTTTGGGACTTCCTGCCACATGCATGTTTTCTTTTTAAGCGGTGTTAGGGGAATCTACAAAATATCACAATTAACCAGTATGATACTGGTAAATAACCTATACGCCTGTGACGTTCACGTCAAAGGCTGTTTTTTTTTTTTAACGTCGGCGAAATATTTAATTTCAAGTTTTTATACTTATTTGTGTTGTTTATTTAAAAAAAAAACAGTCTCTAACTGATCCTTTGACGTAAACGTCACAGGCGTAGAGGTTATTTAACAGTATCATACTGGTTAATTGTGATATATTTTGTAGATTCCCCTAGCACCGCTTAAAAAGAAAACATACATGTGGCAGGAAGTCGCCAAGAACTGAAGAAGGAAAAAGAAAATATTTGGTATAAAAGTAAATTTTTTCACCTAACCATACCCAAAAATATACCTACTTCTGGTTTAATCGGAAATGTGAAATATGTTTAAAAATACCTTTTAGCTGTGGGTATTTACTAAGTATTATAAACTTAAATATGATTTCCATGATTCCTGAATAATTACAATTCCATTGTTCAGGGTCATTTTCAATTTGATTTTTTTTTTTTTTTTTTAATCATTGTAAATCTCTATTATTGCAAGTCAAACCTCTATTGGATAAAATCAAAGAATATATAGAGCACTATTTAAAATTAAAAAGTTGATAATAATTCGAGGACTACATGAATTCCTTATGAAAATAATATAACGTACAACGGACATGCAATTGATGTTTAAACCATGAACTTGTTGCACACAGTTAGTTATGTACGAGATACTCTATAATTTTTAAACACAGCTCCACAAACAGCAGGATCTTGACAAGTAAACGAGAAACTCTCGCCCATTTTTGCTTCTGTTCAAAAGCAGTTTCTTTTATGCCGAAAGAATTACAAAACGCTTATTATATACCGAAAGTTTGTACATTTATCTTTATTTTTCTAGAGTTATAAGACTCTAAGTTATTCACACAAGTCAGGACGAACTATATGAAAAAAAATGCACCATTTCCTGAATCACGTTATTTTCTGACGTAGGGAGAAATTTTTAATAACATATAATCATAATCGAAAAGGTTACACTGTACCCCTTAATTCGCAATCTTTATTTTTTTCTACATTAGCTTTTGAATATTTCACAGCATATTTTAATTAATAATTACTGAAAAATTAGGACTAATAAATTTTTAGCGCAATTCCATTTTATGCTTTTAAATGTGAAAGATGTATACATAAATAAATGTATAAACTAACGGATCCTATGAGAATTTTTTTTTCATAACAAAAAATGAAAAATTATTAGATCAATATTAGATTTTATTTTTTCGTAAAACTTGCTCATATTTAATTTGCCCAACACATAAAAATCGATATGGTTTATATTTATTGATATAATTAAAAAATTATATATAAATTAGCCCATTATTAAGAGATTCTTAGGACATAGCGGCAACCTTATCCCAGCAAACTTTTAAAATCATATAAAGAACTACATGCATGCACAAAGTTTGCTAGTTAGCGAATCATGTTAGGATCAAAATCTATAGAAAATAGACTATTAAGAATTAATGTCAAATAAATATTTAAAACAAGTTTTAAAGCTAATTTTACAGAAATGTTTTATCTAATTTACAAACCCATTGAACTCAGTTGACATATACAGCAGTTAGCCTAAAAGCATTTTTCTAGTTCTGCATATGTTTAAAATCATCATATAACTCAAACAATGACAATGTGATATAGATGAGAAAATAACTAGTCATTCTGGAAAATTCCTTTTATCAATGTCATCCATTGATGACTTGATGTTAGAAGGAAGTTCGTCCTTCAGAGCAGCATTAATTTATTCAATGCACTTCTTTCCAAGTTTTAACATAATTGTCTTCTCATTTTGTACATATTATGCATACTTACAAATTTACTTAATTTAATTTCTTATGGCTGAATTTAAAATTTGACATTTCAAAGCAAAGTATGTTCAAACTAGCAGGACCTATGTATACAAACCAAACATAATAGGTATATGATAAAATATTAAAGATCTCGATACAAGCTTCATTTTTTACTATGGTGACAAATGCCTTAGCTACCGGAAAAGTGAGATATCTGCATTTTTGGATACCCTAAAAATGCATTTATTTTTATTATTTACTTGTATTTAAGGCCTAAATAGTTCATAAAACGGACTTCTATTTAATTAAAGCAATGTATGAAGGTTGCAAATGAATGATTTTTAGGTTAGATGAAACTTAGGTACTTAAAGACAAAAAATTATTCAGGCAATTAAGACTCAACATTCAATATTGATAATGATATAACAAATACCTATATCGATAGCAACTTCTATTGTTACATTTTTCTTAAATGACGCATATGCAGTAACGGTAGGTAGCTTACTTAATGAATACTTGTGCGAGCAATATAAACATATTATACTTGCTTAAGTATAAGTGAAATAAATACTCTGTTCCTTACAAAAAATGATCGGCCTCGACTTTTCGCTTGCTCTTTGTCAGTAGCTGCAAGGGAGGGGGGTGAACAAGTCTTACTATGTCTGGGAGGCGGAAGCTGTCATATGACCTGGTAAATTCAAATTGACACCACATCGATGCTTTGTTGAGACTTTTTGCTTGCAATGTGATCTATGTTTCCAGACTTCGAGAACAATTCATAAATACCCCTGCCAGCATTTCGTCGTCAGGTTCGGCTCAAGAACCATTTTCCGAGGTTCCTGGAAGTTGGGTCTAGGGCTGAACCTGACGACAGAAAATGCTGGCAGGGGAGGGGTATTTTTGGATTGTCCTGGACATCTGGAAATATATATCCCATTGCAAGCAAAAAGTCTCAATAAAGCATCGATGTGAAGTTTCAATTTACTAGGTCACATGACCACATCTACTACTCAGATATAATAAACATCTTGTTCACCCCCTTCCCTGCATCTACTGACAAACAGCAAGCAAAAGATCCAGACCGGTCATTTTTTCAGCGACTGGAGTATCTAAAATGCTGAGTGGAAAGAGACTGTTGGATGTGTAGGTTTGGGCAGATACAGATCATTTCATCCACCGGCACTATATCTAGAAAATATTACTATTGAAGGGTGACTTCTCAATAGTAACAAAATATTTGTTATTTATATTTCCGTCCAGTTCCTAATTATATAGTATGTTATGTGCTAATTACTTGAGTAAACTCTTTATATATAATAAAAATGTGTACCATTGTCAACAATAAGTACTACAATTATGGCAGTTCTTTATGACTGCAATTAACACACTGTATTTGTTAATACCTAAGCTTCAGTTAACCTAATAACCATTCATTTGGGACCTCCATATCACTTTAAATAAATAGAAGTTTTTTTACAATCTTTTTAAATCTTAAATACTAGTAAACAATAACATTTTTAGGGTACATACCTCACTTCTCTGGTAGCTTAGACATATGTTGCCATGGTAATAAATAAAACCTATATGGAGACTTTACATATGGTATGTGCATTTGATTTGTACAGTCAGGCTAGCGTTCATAGAAAAATGCCTATGATACTCTGTCGACAATAACCATCTTTCAGGATCCAGCCCCCAATGCAAAAAATCGCCCTGTATATGCTACTTTTTAAGATCAAAAGTTTTAGTTAGCTATATGAAAATTGTTTTAACATTATGAAATATTGTCTTTAATATAATCCACAGAAGAAATTTCGGAAGCTTAAATGGGTATTGAAAACTTGACTCAATGGATATTAGCAATTATTAATAAAATTACTGTTATCAAGATTTTGTAATATTATAAAGAAATATTTTTAAAAAATGTACAAAATGTTACATTAGGATTTAAAACAAATTTACAATTAGATACAAAATACATTTTAAATTTTAATGTACCGATTTTAACTTGCCAAAAGATGTGTAATTTATATAATTCCAAAGAACATGTAAAAACTTGATTCATTTTATTTTATTTCTTAATTTTTTATTTAACTTATTGTGTAAATGTGATCTCCTTAATTATTTATTACCCACATTTTCCCCTCTGTTGTGTAATAGACATATCTCTGATATCAAATTAATTTAATTTAAAGTATAGAAAAATATTTCGTGCATGTGATTTTTACAAATATTTTTATTGTGGATAGTTTTAGCAATTTTTAAAAATTGTTTCATAAAAATTTGTTTTATTGTGTGTAAATATATTATTCCATAAGTATTTACTAGTTTCATTCCATCAAATAATAAGAATACAAATAAGTAGATATAATTTAATTAAAAAGCTGATAATAAATCAGGTATACCTAGATAAAAAAGTGCTTGAAGGCAGAATATAGAGATATGGGTTAGAGGAAGTGCAAGAATTTATTTCGAATGAGTTATTATACTCTTCGCAAATACAAAACAAAGAGCATATGGCACATTTCTAAAATCGGTAATATCGCTCATAGAGAAAGAAATTTTCAAATTCTGAACAACTTTCAAAATGTCTGTCCATCCGTCACCTTTCTTGTAAGCACGATAGCTAGAATGAAAGGTCCGATTGTATTGGAACTTGGACAGTAAATTAGTGTTAGCTAGAGGAAGAACTCTATTGTTTTTGAGCAAAGTCGATCAATAAATAAAAACGTTTTTGATTACTTAACATTGAAAAAAAATCTATTATTTTATGTTTTGTAATTAATAAACAGAAAATATCAGAAATTGATATTATTTGCAAAAAAAACTGCAAAGAGTATCCTATATAGAATCTGCAACAATCATATAAAAAGTAAATCAGCAAGGAGTGTAATGGTTAGCTTGTTTATTTCCCAATATAGATGATTGCGTAGTTAATAAACAAGGAGACAACTCTCACACAGAGATCGTGGGTTTAAATACCGGCCATGGTATTGGGGTGTTTCAAAAAAAAGAAATTAATTCTAATATACAAACTTTTTTTCTTGGGTGTAAATCGACGAAAATCTGAAATAACTATAACCTTATTTTCGTGAATGCAGTGTATATAGTACCATGTATTTATTAAATATGTTACATAAGCACTAAATTCTACCTGTAAAAACTTAAATTGGCATTCGCTCAACTTCGATAACCAAATACCATAAAAAAACAACGGCATTTTGTCGTAAACTGGTAACAAAATAATTAGCAGCATTTAAATATTAAATAATCTAAACATGTTCTATATTTAATAATATAATTAATCCTATAAATTGTATGTACACGAAGAAAATAACTAAAAACACATAGGTAAACAATACACATATTGAAACATTCTTTATAGGATTTTGCAAACAGCAGAAAAATTAACTATCTATAAAAGAAAAACTTTGTGTAGAAATATTAATGAAATCGTTGCTTTCTTTCGATAACCTGAATTCTGGTTATGCTAGCAAGTTAAAATCCTAAAATGAATTTGTCTAATTTCTTATTTGACAATTCTCATTCTAACACTAGCATCCACACAGTCCCCTACGGCCATGCAGATTAAACTAGTATCCACATAACCCCCTACGATTATGAAGATTCAGTTAAAAATGAGAACAAAGACCTAAAATGAATTTATTTATCTACCTTGTCTTAAAAAAAATTTTTTTTTTCATTCCAATGGATTACATTTTCATGAAATCTATCATTCTGTTTCCTGGAAATGCTTAGCCTTTGAAACGTTTTTCGCCCTTATTCTGGAGCTCATCAGAAAGACATAAAGCCATTCATAAAGATGTTTCATGCAAAACCAAGACAATTTCTATGAATAAGTGTGAAATGATTATATTTGACATTGACTGATAAAAACAACCTCACCTATCTATTAGCTAACTAGTATAATATAATCATTTGTTGTGAGTATTTTATATCCCCTTTAAAACCAATTTTGATTTTTCTTCCTAGGTTGTTTGGTTTTCGAGCAATTCCATTTTTTCTATAGGCCGCACGCAAAAAATTTCAAATAAACAAAAATTCGTACGCATTAAAAATACAAATTTTGCAATTTTTGTCAATATCGATTTTCTCGAAAACCATATGGCATATACAAGAAAATTTCAAGAGGACGTTTTTAGGCAATTAGTCAAGCTTTCGTTTTTTTAATGAGCAATTTTTTTATATCTTCAATGGTTAACGAGTAATCAGTAAAATAAGGCTTTTTTCACCAAAGGGATGGTTTTTTGCGGGGCTTGCGCAGCACCCCCAGAACTGATTTTTATAGTTTTGTGATGTATAATCTCTCCACTAACAGTTACTGAAAGAAAATCTCAGATAACATTTTTTGTTATGGAAATCTTTATAATTATTGGACTATCATTCGGATGATTTTTCTCTTTCAGATACGGATGCTTAGTTGCAAATTTTTCTCAACTAGCGGCAAATACTTATCGCGAGCATGGATGATATGATATTCCGGAATCAAGTACTCAGTGGCCCAAGATTACCGAATTCTTTTACGTGACATTTATTAGGTTTCGAAACTGTTGCTCATAAATGTATACATAAAAATAAAATTGAAGATATTAAATCACTTTAGTTACGTAAATTTTCGGAGACAATTTTTTTTTTTTCATATAGGTATGGTATATCTTCCTGCTAGATGAAATTTTACTTTAATAGCTATCACATAATTTTTCAAGTATTTCTAAGATGTAAATTTACGAAAGTATCGGTGAGAATTTAGTATCTGGTATCTGATATCGGATGAATATTCTGACTATAGAAATCATCCCAATACTGATATTCCAACTCCTAATATCATCCAATTAAACCCAACACTAGTTGTGTGCCCTCCAATCTCGTCAGCTGTCAAATTGCGCGTGCGCCTTATAGGTCGGTGCGTGCATCATATGACTAACATAACCTCAAATTTTAGTTTTTTATTAGATTATTCTCATTTGTAATGTTTTTATTCACAGTTCTAGATTGGAACCAGTACAACATTTAAAAAGTCTGTCAAATAGTATACACATAATTTTTTAATAATGTTGATTTTTAAGAATATACTACAGGTTGGAAATCCAATCTATAATCAGCAGTCTGTTTTTAATATTCAATCATATTAGTACAATATATGTATTCTGAGAGAGTTTATTATATGTTTTACTGGTTCAAATCTAAAAATGTAAAAAAACATTAAAATTGAGAATAAACTCATAACGTAAAATTTGAGGATGTCAGTCTTATGATGAACATGCTCTATAGAAATGTGGCAATATCTCACTAATTAACTGCTTTAGTAATGATTTTAAGAATCAAATATATATGTACTGATTTACCTGCTAATTTTTGTCAAAATCTACAACCTAACAATTAGTTTCTTCTTTAATTATTCCAAATGGTAATATTACTTATAAATAATGCCATGCAACTTACCCTGTACTGTACACCTATCAGTTAATTATAACTGCCCCAAGTTCCTGAATCAATAAATACTATTAATCAAAAGTTTGTAATGAAACGGTTAACATCAAAACCGATGCATGCCCCAAATTCTTTGTTTCATAGTATCATGGAAATTTTCAATTACTTGAGTTGAATACGATGCACTTGAGATTTAAAAAGAACTTACACCTACTGTATCAATCCCAGACCACTATGCACAGTAAATTATAGTTAAATTATTGTGTACGCAAATCATAAATGTACGTACACCCCTGAAAAATAAATCTCTTTGCATTATGGGATGGTATAATTGATAAAGAGAAAATATAGATTAAAAATATCTTCAATTGTCAGGCTACTGCCTCCATCAACTAATACTATTATTGAACCATATAGAAATAAAAAAATACAAAAATATAACAAAATCACTAGGTGTACAAATGCTTTAATGAAAATAAAAACATGTATAACATATAGACATGAGAAACATTTTGATACAAAAATATCAACACAAAATTGTAAATTGATCTTAGTTAAAAAAGTTACTTTAAAAGAACAATTTAATATCTCACCAATTTGTAAAAACAGAACAAAGCAAAAAAATACTGCTGTAATTGGGCCATATAAATTGAAAACAAAATAAACATATTTGCTGAATTGCATTGATAGTTGAGGAGGTAGTATGCAATTAACTGACACATTTTTGTATCAGCTAGAGACATTATTAATCCAATCCTCAGAGCATGGCAGATAACAAAATTGATGCGAATTTTTCTGTCAGTGGAAACTTCACTAAATAAATCGAAATTATTTTTATAGTTGGTATAGCCAGAACGTGCCAGAACGCCATTCTGGCACTTCTTCTTTTTCTTTACTAGAAACAAATAAAACTAATAAGATACTGTGGTTTTTGTAGTATATTATACCATCCAGGTCAGAGCATTCCGGCACAGCTTAATTGACGACTACACCACTGGTCTAGAGCCAAACATTTTGAATCCACAAGGTGTCTACTCTTAAGCCATGACTAATAAGTATATAGCTGATATTTGTTATTAATTAATTTAATTTATTAAGTTTCCATTGATAAGAAAAATTCTGGTGTCACTTTTTTTGTCTGCCATGCTCTAAGGCAAAGAATTAATTTTGTCTCTAACTGATACAAATGTGTCAGGTAATTGCATGATAACTCCTATATTATGAATTATGGTGGCTAATAATTTTTGAGTCATTACAACATTGAGTTAGAAGGAAGGGGGAAGCAGTTACGTGATCAAAAGTGGCATCACTTCGCCATCTTGTTACTACAGTTCTATCGAATAGCAACAGTTTGTTATTCGTGCGATTTATAGGGATTATTCCTGCGACAGTTTGTTAAATTTTAGACAATATACACTCAAAGGACAATAATGTCATGTGCTAAATGAAGTTTCCTCTTCTAAAGATCGTGTTGATAAGAAGAAATTAACGTAACTAACATTTCATAGCTTAACGTAAACAAGCAGAGACGTATTACAGAAAATATACTTATTAAATGGTAGAATTGTATTATTTTTTAGAGGTCAATAAAGATATTTCATATTTTTTATTTGACTATGTATCCTTTACTCGAATTCTTTTTGCATTTATTGAATTCTTAATTGCATTATTCAGATAGTACGGCTAGTCAGTGTACCAAACAAATTCTTAAAAATTTAGATAGTCCGGGTCTGACAATACCACCATATTGTTCCTATTTTTAGCCACACCTACTGGAGCCATTTCTGAATAGAACATTTGTACTATGTGTCGTCTCCTTTACCTTCTAACTCGATGCATTACAAATAACAATTACTTTGTAACAGAATTAATTTCTCATCAAGCTCATTACAAAAATTTTTAAAGATAATAGGCAGAGAGATAATTTAAATAAAGTGAACTTATCACTTTTCTGTAATTCCTTTTTTATAGAAGTTATCTATATATCACAGTTCGGATGGGATAATAGTGAAAATACCCAAGTAGAGTAGTCTTACTATGCGAAGAGGCTTGCTAAAAAAATGCGCAGAAACGAGTTTGTGTGCATCCATTATTCTACACCAATAAGGGCGAATTGCTTCATATTGGACGCTGAATCCAATGGCACCATGAACTTGCAGTCACAGGGTCTGTGCTGCAGTATAGCTGTTGTGTTCGCTGTTTGTGATTGAATTAAATGATATAACCTTACTTTTAGTGAAAAATATCTTCATTAGAACGGGGAGCTGTGTAACCATGTAAACAACAGAGTTTGCGAGTTTAATCTAATTACACAGCTCCTCGACCTCGAATATTTTATTACAATAATTATATATCCTTATACCCCAGATGATGCTGTCACTGGTAAAAATATTCGCGAACGTTAGCTCCGCCCCAAGGATCTTCTCATAATAATACTACTTTAACAGTACAGTGCATAACCATTAATATGTACCATTGAACACAAAAGTAATGTCAGGTAGACAATTATACACTTTTAGGGTTTCCATACCCAAATTGGTCCAAACTGAATCCTATTGTTCTCATTCGGCTGTCCACTCATCTGTAACGGGGCTCTAGTCAGTAATAGCTACAATTACCAATTTTTTACCCATAACTAGGCAAATATTAAAACTACAAGTTGCGAGAGACAATAGTGCGAGTCTGCTACAGACCAGTTTTTTTTATTGCAACTATAAATCCAATATAGATCATTTTCATACATACACTGTTTTTTTATATAGTGAATGCATTTAGGCAATTAATTCCAGTAATGTCTATATGTATTTACTACATAAATAAATAGTGTAAAAAAATATATAGAACATATCAATGCCATAGAACATCCAATTAAAATATATGTTAAACATTGTAATAGATTAGATATTGCTTATATAATCCCATAATGATTATGTAAATCAATTTTTGATTGTCAAAATGTGACAAGAAATTCTTTTAAAAGAGAGACCGCAAAAAATGTTTCTCTTTCGCCTGTTTTTGCGCAGTTGATTGCGAACTTGGGAAAAATCATAAAAAGGTTTAGCAGATTTCAAATTAATGATTAATGATTCTATTGGTTCATCTTCATGAAATGATATTTCATTCAGGATGTTTGGTACAACGAGTTCCTAATAATAATAAATGTTCATGTTCATTTTGTATTTGTATTTTTTACAACGATCAACCTAATTTCTACAAGATAACTTCTGATATCAAAGTATTATCATTAGAACGATTTCCAGGAGCACTAAGCATTAAGCAGTAATAACAAAGGATTTTTTATGCATGTGTCACCGTCAATGCTGAGAGGTAAAGAAACAATATTTTGTCTGTATTAGGTAGTGTAAACTGGCCCAGTAAAACATCAGCACCAGTCAGGAAAACATCAACACCCGTCGGGAAAACATCAACAACGGTCGGGAAAACATCACCATCGGCCCAGCCTCATTTTATTACAATAGAAAGAAAGGTTTTTTTGTCTTAATGTACTTTAAAATAGACGATCTTTTTGATATCTGTTGAAAATAAATATAAAGATTTGTCCATTTTTTAAAGTTATAATACAAGTTGATGGAATGCAATAACTGATGAAGTACCTGAATGTTTTACGAATATAAAAATCGACGCACAAGCCATATTGACTACTGCATAGGATCTGACCAGCCCTTCGGAAATGTCCCGTCCTCCCAGCCAGCACATCCATCACTATATATGAATAGAATAGAATAGAATAGAATAGAATAGAATTTTATTCATCAATTTAAGTTTAACACACTACAGGTATAAAACTTATCAGACTAGTCCAGGGATACAAATACAGACATACATACAACAATACATTCACACCATGACATCCATACAATATTATAAATCACAAAAGTGATGCTCTAAAAGAAATTAGAATCAGATTTACATTAAAATGTTAAGATCAAGAATAAAAAGATAATAATTATTATTGACTAATACCTATTCTAATACATAAATATTAAAACTAACTATTTAAAAATTCCTCTATGGAATAAAATGCATTATCTTTCAAATGTTGAAATAATACTTCTTTGAACGTTCTGTAGCTCTCTATAGGACCAAGTACTCTTACAGCGTGATTATAACAGATGATCCCTTGGTATGCTGGTGCATTCTTGCTGACCGTTAATTGTGAAAATGGTAGTCGTAAATCATTTCTAATGCGGGTGTGGTAATTGTGTATATCATTATTTCTTATGTAGTCTGATTGATGTCTTTTTATGTCTAAAGTGACCAGATATATGTAGAGACATGGCAGTGTTAAGATAGCTAAGTTGATAAATATTTGTTTACATGATTCTAGTGGACTTGCTCCCGCCATACATCTTATTATCTTTTTCTGGATTACAAATACTTTATGCATGTGAGCTGAATTTCCCCAAAATATTAGGCCATATTTAAGTATTGAATGTACAAGACCATAGTAGGCGATTTTTAAAACATCTGTAGAAACTGTTTGTTTTAACTGTCTGATAACAAAGCAGATGCTACTTAGTTTGGAAATAAGACTATCGGTATGCTTTTCCCACGTTAGTTTGTGATCAATGGTTACACCTAAGAATTTTATATCATCAACTTGTTTGATTGATTTATGGTTGATTTTTATCAATGAACTGAAATTGTAGCTTACATTTTTTTGTTGAAACATCATATAAAATGTTTTGTCACCATTAAGTAACAATCCATTGTTAATGCACCAGTGATATAATTTGTTGGTACATAAGTTAGCATTATCTACCGAGCTAGCAAGATCTTTTTTTGATACGATTTGATTCGTATCATCAGCGTAGAGAATCATGGTATCTGCGGATGCGCATGATAACTCAATATCACTCATAAATATTAGAAAAAATAAAGGTGCCAGGACTGACCCTTGTGGTACACCTGTTGTAACTAGCGCCGGGCGTGATCTGACATTGTTTATAACTACAATCTGAGTCCTATTTTTTAAATAAGAGGATGCCCAATCATAGGTGACACCTCGAACACCATTACGATATAGTTTTTCTAAAAGTAGGTCATGATCAACAGTATCGAATGCTCTACTTAAATCAAAATAAAGAGCGATCGGGAACTGTTTGTTATTAAGATAAGTATATATATTATTACACAGTTCTTTTACAGCTGTTTCAGTGGATTTATTTTGTCTGAACCCATGTTGGCAGTTGGGTATCAGCTTCTTCTGTTCCATGAATTCCGTTAACCTCACATTATAGCTATAATCAATTACTTTTGCAAATTGTGATTGCAAACTCACATTCCTGTAATTACTAGCATCGTATCTAGATCCTTTATGCTTGTAAATTGGTATAGATTTTGATTCTTTCAATGAGTTGGGGTACACCCCTGTACAATATGAAATGTTTATAACATGTGATAATGGAGTACAAATTATATCACTTACTGCTTTTAACGTTTTTCCATTAATTTCATCGATTCCCGCAGCTGGCTTGTGAGTAACTTTTTTAATTATATCATTTACCTCCTTAGGAGTAGCTGGATATAAAAAAAATGTAGAAGTTAAGAATGGTGAAAATTTGAGCTTATCAAAGTCAGGTTTTGTTATTTTCGTATCTAAAAAAACATCATTAAAGTGATTACACAATATGTTATTGTCAGAAATATTTTTATTATTTATCGTGAGTTCATGTATTGAATTGTTAACAACTAAGTTCTTTGTTTCATTTATAATTCTCCAGCTTTCTCTGCTCACATTACTTGCATTTTTGATTCTATTATTATTGTATTCTACCTTGCGTTTTTTAACTAATTCCTTATATGATATTTTTAGTTGTTTGTACCTATTTTTTATTATTTCATTGTTTGTAGATCTAGCTAGCTTTGACATTTCACAGAGTGTATGATGCATTTTTTTGATCTCATGGTTAATCCATGGCTTTATATTTTTGTTAATGGTAAATTTCCTAAGGGGAAAAGCATTGAAATAGTGAAATTTAAAAGTTGTATAGAATGTATCAAATGCTTCATTTGCATCATTATAGCACTTATATGTATTGACCCATGTCTCATTTAACAGCAAGTTCCGAAATGACATTAAGTTGGCATCTGAATAATCACGTCTGTATAATACTTTCTCCTGTTTGTCGATAATTGTTGGTACTATAAATTTACAAACTTGAAATGTATGATCCGATATGTGTGTATCCATAACATAAACCGAGTTAACAGATATGTTTGAAAAATTTACATCGATACTTTTTGTAATTCGTGTAGGTTTATTAATGTGGTTTTTTATGTCGAATTCAATGAACATATCTAATACTTTCTTTGATTCATTAGTTTCTACTAAGAAGTTAACATTTATATCGCCGCATATAATGTAATAACAATTTGTTTCATAGATCTCACACATCAGAGCATACATTTCTTCCAAAAACAAATCCAGGTTGCTTTTGGGGGTCCTGTATACGGTAATTACAAATAATGACCTTCTTTTTGACATATTCAGCTTTGCTAAAGTTACTTCAAAATCTTTTTCTATACATCTATTATACTGATATGGTTTTAGGTGTACATGGTCTTTGGCAAAAATACAGACTCCTCCATGTGTATATTCCTTACGACTGAAGTTGTTGATCAATGTATAGCCACTTAAATGTAGATGTTTAATTTCTGAGGCTGTGAGCCAGTGTTCTGAGAAGCAAGCAATGTCTGCTGTCACTGTGTCTAGAAGTACTTCTAACTGTGGTACCTTACTTGCTGTAATACCTTGAGTATTTAAGTGCATAATACTTAAATAATCTTGAATATTTGCTTCATTTGATATTATGTGGTCTGCGTCCTCTTGTCTTAAATATATGTCTTCACTGATGTTGGAAGAAGCACTAAGATTCATGTCTTTTAAAAATCCTGATCTCTGTCATTTACCCGTTGTTGGTAGGTATGATACTTTTTGAAGTCAAATCGACGAAAAGCAACACTTTTTGGCCAGGTAGTTGGTTTATACAGTTCATCTTTCAGATTGTAGTCTGCGCTAAGCATGAAACATTTGTTTTGTGTTTCAGATGTTTGTAGTTCTTTTATTGTTATTTGTACATTTTTAAAACACGGATTTTTTTTCAGATATGTCATAATCATATCTTCTGTTACATGTCTTTTGATCCTATAGAGGTACATCCAAACTTTTTTCTCGATTCCAAAGTCCTCTGATTCGTTTACGCCCAGAGTTTTTTTCCTGAATTCAGTTGTCCGATTTCTCAAAGGTTTCCTATGTCTTACTGAAATAAATTCCTGAGCGTCCGAATTTTCTTGAACTATCTCTTTATCTGTTTCTAAATCAATTATTTCCTTCATTATTTTAGTTTGTGCTTCAATTTCCCTGTTATATTGTTTATTCACACTGATCTCCTTTTTTTGCATTTTTTGGTCTGATATATTAGTTATTGGTTTATCTGCAGGTTTTTGTTCATTTTTTGTTGCTGTGCTGTATAATTTGGGTTCTGTTCTATCTGATTGTTTTTTGTTATTATTTTTTGTGATTGCTAATTTGTCTTCTAGTAATTGATTATTTTGCTTTAATAATTTTACATTCTCCAATAATATACTATATTTTTCGTCCTTTTCCTTTAATAGACTCTTCAAGAGTTCATTTTCTACTTTTAGTTGGTGTATATCTGTAGTTTTTACTTCTTTCTCACTTGGATTTGTACTTTCACAGCAGGTAATTCTACTGTCACATATTTTAGTATATTTCCAATTATTTTTTGCTAAACAGGATTGGTGAAATACATTTCCACACTTTATACAAACTAATACTTTACTGGGTTTAGATTGACAACACTTGAAAGTTTTATATATCGTTTTATCACTATTACTTTTGAGAGCAACACTTTCTGATTCATCATCACTTGGCGCCATCTTGGCTTGTTATGTTCAACAATAACACGATGATAAACTTCAGCATGATTATTTTCAGCAGTATGGAACAGCACATACGGCAAGAGAAAATATAACTTTTCTTCGCAAGTTTTTTTAATAACCGACTGATAAGTTTACATATACAAGTTGATTTTTTTCCAAGGTAACCTTGTTTGACCGTTATGGACTATTTTGTTATTTCTTACTTGAAAAATTGGATTTTTAGAACTCCTGTACCTAATTTGTAAGAACTGGAACAAAAAATTGTTGAAGAATATGCAACCATAATGCGGTTAATGGTACAAAAAACTGTTTAGATGATGAGAAGACACGTAAAATTGTTCTTGAACATAGTGGGGAACAATTTCAACTGTTTCTATAAATTCGCTTTTTAGTTAACAAAAACATTAAGTCTTTTATTTACTTTATTATTTTATCTCTAGAATTAAAAACGTGCACATTATTACAAATGGTGTCAGTGTGGGACATAACTTGAGAAACTTTGACATAATTATTACAAAAGGATGACACAAGCTAAGACAGAAGTTTTTAATTTCATGACGATCTTTGACGAAGATAATTTTTTATATAAAGATATTATCATTTTTTGAGACGAGAAAACTCGCCAATACAGCTAGAGTATAGTTGGTGAAAAAATATATCATATTATCTAGTGAGGAACCTAGTATAGGCAAATTAGACGAAAATCGACCTATACTTGAAAAAGTTTACCGAAGGAATGGATTTTCATGAAACTTTGTTGATTTTGTTCGTTTTGATGTCTAGATCAATCTCCAAAAAAAAAAGTTTGCTGTTATTGCCACGCAATAATTTTCTGATAAACAATCATTTTCTTGCTAATTTGTTAGCAAAATTGAGGAAAATTAAAATATCAAAATGTATTTTTCGATAATTTGACGAAAAATAACTTTTCTTTAAAATTTTGGTCTCTTGCAATTTTTTTGTAACGTACATATTTTCCGAGTCTTCAACCATTTTTCACAGTCACGAGTGATGGAAAAGTCCAAAAGTTTCTTACATGTTTTGTTAACTTATTTATTTAAATTAACCATTAAAAAAAATACTGTAGAATAAAAAAGTCTTATTTTGACGTTTTTTGTCCATTTCAATAGTTTTTTCATTATTTATTCAAAATATGAGAAAAGAACAAAAATCTTCCGGAAAATTTTCTATTTTTCAACTAAAAGATTGTTTTTTGTGCCAGAAAACTTTTTTCACAAATTAGATATTTTCCTATTAAAACATATATAAATCAGTTATAATTTCAGGATTGCTGTCGATTCCGCGCATCCATGGAGGTTTGTTCCAACACGCAGCTTGGTCGTCCATAGAAAATGCCCAACGGACGCCAAACCGCGTGCCAGAACCCAATCTTGGATGCTTTATATACCGTCAGACCGGCTGCATATGCCGAGTTGGACATTGGACATGCTTGTTGTCAGCAGCGCTGCTGACAACAAGCATGTCCAATGTCCGCATGATGCATGGGCTGGGAATATAGGATGGGAAGTGTAGGTGTTTGTGAGAGGCCTCTTTTAAGTTTCCATGCTTCTATTAAGTTTCCATCTGTAATTATCGGCTAGGGTGTGCAGGTGTTTGCAAGATGCTTCTTTTCAGTTTCCATGCTTCTTTTAAGTTTCCATCTATCGCCATCTCCTTATTCTTTTTCTTTTAAGTTTTCTGTTTCTTCTGTTTCTGAATCTGGCAGCTTTCATTTTTTTTTGTTTTTATTTATTAACCGTTCCACAGGTAAATATCCATTTACGATGGAGTTGCTGGGAAGGGCCCTATCTCGCGGTAACAATATTTTTTGCGCGTTATGAGAAAAAAGGTTCGAAGGGATAGTTTGCTCAACCTGTAGGTATGTTGTATCTTTGAAACAATCGGTTTCAATTTACAGTAATTATTTGCAACTGCCGCCTTCCAATTCCAGGTATTTTCTATTTCATTACCTAATTTTTTTTCTCTGTTGTTTAGTAAACTGTCCTGTGACAAGGATTAATAAACCAATAAATAAATATCTTTTCAATTTTAATTTCAAATTTTTCAATTTAAATAAAGAAATATGCTTCATTAATGAGCTAAACTAAATTAAAATAAATTAAACAAAACTGTTTCATTCACATCTAGCTAACTGTTGTTTATTTTATATCACCCACTTGAAGAAGGGACCGGATCCATCCAGTTATAGATTTTACGGCCAAGCAGTACACTTTCTCGGGTTGTTTATATACACTCTTTTGTGTTGCTTTATTCAACCAACATAATTTAATCAAATATCAACTATATGAAATAGCCAGACTCGTGCTAATTTAATTCAATCAATGCAGAATTGTCTACGCTTTAATTCAACACAATTTTGACGTTTTGTTGCAGCTTTATCCGGATTTATCTCGAGATCTTGTAGGAGCCATGAAACACGCGTCTGTCAACGAATTCGACACACTTATCCAGAGATGCATTTTGTGTTATGAAAAAATTTAGATACATTCTGATTGTGAAAAACTGCATGTTACAGGAAAATATGCATGTTACAAAATAGTTACAAAAGACCAGAATTTTAAAGAATATATTAACCTACACGTCCGAATTTATCCAGAGTTTTAAATTTCATAGTTTACGAAATTTTCCATTTTATTTTCCGATAAAGGTCTTTCTTTCGTGTTTTTCCGGAAGAACTTGGACATAGTGCACTTTAGGGCAAAGTCACAAAGGAAAAATGTCTCCCTTATCACGTATTGGCGTAACTAACAAAAAATGCAAAATTGAGTTACGCCGGTTCTAGGCTCTTCATGGGTGCACTTTTCATCTCACGAAGTGGCACAACTGTATATCTTATAGTTTCGTCACAAACGATATAATAATTGAGGGCGTATCTGCCAAAGTCTCTACATGGTTTCTTACGTAAAGGGGTAAAACAAATAAGTCTGCTCAAAAACTTATCTTTCCTGTCACCCAAGGGGGATCAATGTTCACTATGTGTAACTTATCGAACAAGAGACGAAAAATAGTTTGGAAGACAATGCTCATATTGCTGAAAAAACCGCTGTCAGGAAAATTAAATCTAAATGTAAAGAGGAAGCCCAAAAAGATAAAAGCATGTTATATGGAATAGTTGTTGTGCAGCAAGTTTTATATCTGCCTATTTCAAAGGAAAGCCCAATTTCTTATAAAAGCCGATTGTTATTAAATTTCAACCTGACAATTTACGATATTGCTAATAAAGGAGATTTCTGCTTTGTCTGGAATAAGGCCATAAGTAAGCGTGGTTCTTCCGAGGTCGCAACCTGTCGCAACCTGTAACGAGTAGAGCAACTCTCTTTCTCATTAGAAGAAATATCTTTATGATATTTCGAAACTTCACATGGGCACAACGAGGGTGGTTCTGCTCATATTGCAATTTCTTCTGCAGGGGACATGTATTCCTGCCCAGCTTCACCCTATAATTTGATTAGTATGACGGAAACAGCCCTATAGAGTTATACCAATGAATTATAATGACTTTAAAGATTTCAAGTCTTTTTCAAAGCAACTTAGTATCTTGACAATTAGAGAAACTGATCGAGGCAATGTGATGTAGCCAGATATAATGGTAGTAATGGTGACGAAAAGCTGTACAAATATATTTTTCAAAAAAGCCATCTTGATAAAGAATACGACTACATTACTCTGAAACCTTTAGAAAGTAGCATATCCAATATGCAACTTCATGCTTTAAATAAAGATACCAAAAATACCTGAATGAAAATATGAAGATTTGTTTTCACTCTGTGTAAAGAATTTTTTAGATCTTTGCCTCATGGCCAACAGTGAATTCATCGTTATTCTTTTCTTCGCAAACATTACAGTCAGCATTACAAAATGTTACATTTTTACTTATGGCAGTATTCTTTTTTGTTAGAACAATAATGGAATAATTGAAAAGTAAAGTACACTAGTTGTGTAAAAAGCTATTAAATAAAAAAATTTCACTAACTTTCACCATTTTTTAATGGTTATTTATCGTCTCTATCATAGACCTATCTTACGTAACGAAATAAATATACTTTCACGTAAAGGCGTATCTGCAAATTTAGTCCTCTAAAAAAAAAAGTATGATAGGTACATTAACTATTATTAAATGAGCATAAAGTACATATTCTCTGGGTTTCAGATATCTCTAAGATATCATTTTAGAATACTGTGAAACAGAAATGATAGGGCCATTTTAATGTCACACATTTTTGTTTTTGCTCTCTCCTGTAAAATATGCAAAATTCAGATACGCCTATACGTGATAAAGGCGACGATACATTCACCAGAATCTTTCTGGATTTTTCTCATCACTTTTTATTCCCCTTGCCCCCCTTTTTTGGAATGATACGAACCGCTACATCTCAGAAAATATGCATTTTTATAAGAGCAAAAAGTTATTTTTCGTGAAATTATCAAAAAATACATTTTGATTTTTTAATTTATCTAAATTTTGCTAGTTAACAAATTAGCAACAAAATTATTATTTATAACAATTGTGGGACAAAAGCGCCAAACTTTTTTTTTTAGTGTTTGATCTATACATCAAAACGAACAGAATCCACAAAGTTTTGTGAAAATCCATTCATTTGGTAAACTTTTTAGTCAGATATGCTTTTGCCTACACTAAGCCTCGATATTCGGATCTGACTCCCACTCGACTAGTAAATTATTTAGCTACAGTCCTTCCACCCATCCTGCAGGGTTAGTGTCATATCCAAGTAGAAGAAAACTCAGAATTGCTGCATTTCGTCTGCCAGTCATTCATCTGTATAGTCATTATTAAAGACCATTTTGAACGAGTAGCTCAAATCTAGCACATGGATTCATATTAGACACCTCTACATTCTGTTAATTTTTAAAATTCCTAAAAGTGATATTTGCCTTGGTAAATTGTTTGTATTCATTGACATTATTTTTATGTTCATTAGTGCATAAGGCACATTTGGTTATAGTAATTGCCATGCCTGGCAAGCCAGGGACCTTAAAATAAGTGGAGTAAATCCAACAAAAAAGTATTTTTTACAAAACATGTAGGTAACACAAACACAATGCACGTACGTCTTAACTTTCAGTTAGTTCATTTCCCAATTCCTTCATGGTAATAAACCTTAAATTTCATTATGTCGAATAGAACTAACATAAATCAAGAAATGATGAAAACATTTTTCATTCCACTGGTATTATTGAATACCTACGCTAATAATCACACAATAATTCAAAAACTAACAGTTATCTTTTACAATTATCACTGTGTTTCTCACCCTAACTTATAAAACACAACAAATGAGATCTACTGTGAAAGATTAACAATATAAATAATTTAACGAAAATGACTACTTATTCTATATTCAGATAAGGTTTACTATTCTCAATTTTTATCAATCTTCTAGAATCAATTTTTTCAGAACACATAGGACACTGATCCTCACTATCTAGAATTCTAAAAGAGAAATATTGTTTTATACTGATAATTAGTCATATATTAAACTTACTCGATAAATTCTGTTCTTAAGGCCGGAAAGTCACATTCTGGACAGGCTGTTAGATCTGAGTTGACAATATGACGACCCTACAATAATTAATTAATTAATTAAAAATAACAATCCCTGAAAATATTCCTGTCAAATTAATACATTTTTTGGCTCCATAATGCAAAAATTCTAGAATTTGGAATTAGTAGGTGGGTGCTTCCTGAGTGCAACACCAAAATTTTGACCTTGTAGGGCATCAACGTGGGCCGCCATATTGGATAACAGTTTTTCCCTATTATATCGGAAACCGTTGATCCTACGATAAAATTATTAGGACCCTCTTTGTTCGGAACTAAATTTCCCATTTCTTTTAAAAGCTTTGCGATGTTAATGTTTGTTTAGGTCAAATCTTGCAAGCTGAATTTCGACTAGTTCTAATTAAGCTAGAGCTTTGAAATTTTGCACACGACCGGTGACAATGTAACATAGTATAGCCATTATCAGTCTGATATGAGTATCAAATAAAAGGGTTTGGCGAGTAAAATACGATAAACTATGTGTCGTCATTTTAAATTCAATATGGCGGACGCCCCAAGATGGCGGAGTATCTTTCTCTTCACAACCTCCTTGATATGGGCATCAAATTAAAGGGTTTGGCGAGTAAAATGCGATAAACTATGTGACGTCATTCTAAATTCAATATGGCGGACGCCCCAAGATGACGGAGTATCTTTTTCTTCACAACCCCCCTGACATCGGTATTAAATGAAAGGGTTTGACGAGTAAAATATGATAAACTATTTAAAAATGAATTATTATTTGTTTGCTTTATAGGATTTTGAAAACAGCAGAAAAAATAACTATCTATAACTAAAAGAAAAACTTTGTGTAAAAATATTAATTTAGGATTTTAACTTGCTAGCATAACCAGAATTCAGGTTATCAAAAGAATGCAAAGATTTCATTAATATTTTTACACAAAGTTTTTCTTTTAGTTATAGATAGTTATTTTTTCTGCTGTTTGCAAAATCCTATAAAGAATATGTTTCAATGTGATAAACTATGTAATGTCCTTCTAAATCCATTATGGCGGATACCTTAGGATGGCGGATTACCTTTTTCTTCACAATTCCCCTGACATGGATATCAAATGATAGAGTTTTGTCTGTCTGTCATAATTTAAGTAAATACCAAAAAGTGAAAAATAAAATTATATAAAAAATATTTTTAAGAAAACGCTTTTATTTAAAAAAAATGTACTAAGTAAAAAATATATTTTTTTTAATTCATGCATCTAGAAACCAGGCGGTCAATTGATTAACTGTTCAATAGTGCTATATGACCGTCCCCAAAGCTTTTGGTTTCCAGATGCATGAATTTTAAAAAATCTTTTACTTTTTACTACATTTTTTTTTAAATAAAAGCTTTTTCTTAAAAATATTTTTTTATACAGTGTGATCCATTTAAAATCGTAGCACCCCTGTATACCTGTTAACTGATGTTTGATTAACCTCAAACTTTGGTGGTAGGAAAATATCGATAAGGCGATTCTTTGAACTTAGTAATATGTGATACATGTCAGTAGCGTGAGATTTTAAAGAGGTTTGAAAAGCCGATTTTTCCAAAAAAGTATTAGCGTAAAGATAAAAATTAGTTTTGGTTAAAAAAATTGTATTCTTGACGGCTACTATCCCAAACACCTTTGAACCCACTACAATGCAATCTAGTGCAAAGGGGTTTCTAAAAGTGCTGATTAAAAACATCTTACTAACTAATTTTTTTATTAAAAAATCGCTAATACTTTTTTTGAAAAATCGACTTTTCAAACCCCTTTAAAATCTCACGCTACTGACATGATAGATCTCATATTACTAAGTTCAAAGAATCACCTTATCGACCTTTTCTTTCCACCAAAGTTTGAAGTTAATCAAGCATCCATTAATGGGTGTACAGGGGTGTTCGATCTTAAGTGGATCACACTGTATAATTTTGTATTCATATTTTTTTATTTTGAAAAACCAATGGTTTTTTAATTACTAAGTGTTAAAGTTTTCTTGAAAGAAGTTTTTCAAAATATATCACAAACTGTTGACTTGAATGAAAAAAAAAGTTATTATCAATCTTATGGAGAGTAGTACAATTCTCTACACATTTTTTTATTATAGAATTAACAGTTTACGATTTACAACACGACAAATGTCTTCGCTAGGTGCAGGAGCATGTTGAATTACCAAATACAGTTGCTTATATGCGAATTCTTTTCCACGTCACCCAGGAGAGTTTTTCGTCTGACTTCAGTGCCTTTCCTTTCCCAATTGTGTTTTTACTAGTATCCAGTCACTATTCTTTTTTTATATAAGCTTTTCTAAGGCAGTTATATACAGAATAGAACAATAAATGAAATTCCTTGAACTTTTCACAATTTAAATCAGCGAATGAATTTTTCCCAAGTATATATTAATGTCAAATAGTACTTTTTATTACTTCAAACAAATTTATAACTGGGAATAAATAATGTTTTCAATGTAGGTGAATATTTGCTATTAAGAAGTGTGTCCTTACATTTTTTTATCATAAATTAACAATATATTTTTAATAAATAAGAAAATAAAGGCATGGACAAGAGTTCGAAAATGAGCAACAGTATTCGATAATTCAACTCACTCCTGCACCTAGCGGCGACATTTGCCGTATGGTAAATCGTAAACTATTAATCCTACAATAAAAACTTTAGATAAAATTTACAGATAATTGTATGATCTATAAGACTGATAATAACTTTTCTTTTCATAAATTCAACAGTTTGTGACATATTTTGAAAAAACCATTTCAAAAAAACATTAACACCCTGTAATTCAAAAACTATTGATTTTCAACAAAAAAAAAAATCAATAAAAAGAAATAAAAACTGTTATCCAATATGGCAGCCGACCTGATGTCCTACAAGGTCAGCTTTTTTGTTTTACATTCATGAAGCATCCTCCTACCACATGCTATTTCCAACTAGAATTTTTGTCAAAAAATTTATGAATTTGCTGGAGTAAAAGTTTTCACATCATTTTCATTTTATTTCAGGGTGTCAAACTTTTTCTTCATAAAATTTTCTCAATTTTCATTTTGCTCCATACATAAAACTAATATTTTTTATACTTTTAAAAAGGCATCGGATACAGAAATAGAATAAAACCGAGGACCTTGCCCCTACAAATTTTCTCTTATTCTATTCTACACTGCTGACGATTCTAGCATTTCAAAAGTGTTTATAATACATAAGACAAGAACAATACTATATTTAACGATGTTAGACAAAAAAGTAACATATGACATCGACAAATTCTTTTTATGTGTGTTCTTGTTTGATATTCACAACCTATAGGGCAATAGTATATCACTAAATACAATCAGGTTGTGCAAAGCTATCGAATGAGATGCAATTTTGTTACTCACTAGTGAAAATCTGTCAGTATGGCATCCACAAGTTACTTCTAATATCATTAAAATTAGTTTTGTTTTTGTCTTATGTATTACAGTCTCTTAAAAAGGTAGCGCGGACAGTAGTGCTTAAACACATTACTTGTGCCTACAAAATTTACTTAGCAACTTATTCTTGGGGTAATACTTGTAGACAATGGACTACCAGAAGAGTAGTTGCTTTGAATGATCCTCAAGTGTCTGTATTAAGGTAGTATTACATATACAAAAGGATCCTCGGTTAAGTTGGCTAAAACCTTAGCGAGTATATTAGTCAGTTTACAACTCACTGATCAAAAGTTGTCACGGCGACAAGGTCCAAGAACTGATAGTTTTTCTCCTACAACTGTTCGTTCGTGTTTGACAATGGCGATAACAGAAAAAATACTTTTCATGTTCTATGAACAATACATTATTCCCGAATGAAGATTTTTTTACAGCGACTTGAACCCCGTTTATAAAAATGCTCCAGCATGTACCATTTCTAAGATATTGAGGGAGAGATATATTTAATTTGTCGTAAAAAAATGTTGAGGGATAACGCATTATTGTTCATAGACCAGAAGGAGAGCATTCCTTTCTGACATAGTGTAATGGCGAAATGCAAACGCTTCAAACGACTGTAGAAAAAGAACTATCAATTTTCGGGCCTTGTGACCCTGAGAACTTTTGATTAGTAAGTCATAAACTATAAGATACTAAATTTTTAGCCAATTTAACTGAGGGCTATTTTCCCTAAGAAATGTGCAGCGTCCTTTGGTAATATTATGAACTTACCGTAACAATACAAAAAGGGATATTATTCTTACAGCTAGTACAAGTAACTTCGGTTTCTGTTAACATATTTTCACAGTATGGACAAGGGCTCATTGCCTCAACTGGATCGCCAATTATTTCACCATCATTTCCATTTTTTGGTGGTTTCCTTACAACAGCTTCAATTTTTTTTGCATATTTTGTATCAACATGTTTCCTATAGTCCGGATTCATAAGAATTGTCGCATATTTATAAGCAGCATGTCGTAAACCTGCTCTATGACATTCGATTACTGTTGATGTTAAAATAGGCACAATATCTAAAACAAATATGGATTCACTAATAGTATAGTAGCCAGCACGCAATCACCGAACACATTTGTACCAATTAAAGATATGATCCATCCTTTGCAGAGGCAAAGGATGAATGGTAAATAATGTTTCTCCTTGTAATCAACTCTCATATTAACGTCCTGGGCGTGTGAAAAAAAAAACTCCTATAGACCAACGTTTGGAAATGCTTCGCTTTTGAGATAATAAGAAACGTATATTTTTCTCTCCAGAACTTACATATGTTACATCAAAGCTAGAGTTTGAAATCTCAAAAATTCCTGGATCCTAGCGATATATTAGCTTAGAGGAGTAACATAAACAAATGATTCTTAATAAAATAACACTATAAAAGAGAAAATAAAAATACAACTATTTCTCCTTTGATAATGGATTAAACACACTTAAAAAAATATATTACTTTCAAAAACATAGATCAATATGAAAATAACTTACGTGATGGAAATTTAGATATGTTGTTAGCGACCCTAATTAACATCCTTGACCCTTTCAAGTGATCTCCTCTTCTAACATGTAGCCTTACAAGAATATAACTATGCAGTAGCATTAAATTTGCATACATTTCATAAGGAATATTTATGCCATTTTGTTTCAATTCCTGACACATTGCAAAAAGAACATCATGAGCATTTCTATAATTCCCATTAATTTGCTCTTCATTTGCTATAATCAGTGCTGACTTTGAGGCCTCTCTAAAATGTTTTCTTGCCATATACAACCTGAAAAGATACTTTGGATCTTTTGGTACGCCATCTGTTTCGCCCAGCAAAAACTCGATAAGAGTATTTGATAAGGTGTCATCGTTGGATGATGCCACAACATCTATGGCTGTCGTAATAGCTTCTTTTTCCTTCGAGTTTGATTTAGCTGCTTTTAGCAGGTGTCTCATTGCCTGAAAATTATTTATTATTATACCAATGACTTTGCATTATCAAAGGCACATATATTTACTATTATTATTATTATTACTCAATAATGAAATGAAAAAAAAAGTGTTTTGTTAAAGATATACAGCATTATGGGAAATATCGAACAAATGATAATTAAGATAAATAAAATGATAATAAAGAATCCGCGATTATTTTATTAAACGAAGATAGATGCGTTTCTAATTATTCAATAGATTTTTGTACTAGTTGGTTGCCCATCCTTAGAGACGAAGTAAGTAAAAATAAGATAAATATAATTTAATGTCTCACGTGACTATGGAAATACATAAACAAAGAACTGTCATGGTTGACGGCCAAAAAAGTTTTGAGAACGGAAGTAGATTCTCTTCCGAAACGTTAACTACCTATAGCTTTGATTTTCAGTTTTTAGTTCATAACATTGTTCTAGTTTATATATTTTTAGGTGTGAGACTTTTTGAAACAGTCAAGTACTCAAGAACCAACCTCTGTCTGATCCGTTTGGCGCAGAGGTTTTTTCATTAAAATTTTTAAATATTTTTCAGTGGCAAAATACCCAATAAAAAGTAAGGAAATCTGAATATGCCACAAATAAACAATTACAGACAATATTTATATGTAGTACTTCTAAAATTTTCTTTCAATGAATGGTGTCGAACATATGCATTTTCCACTTTGACATACATATATAGTTTTAACTTTTACTTTAACTTAATTTTTCAAAAATGATACAATCCAGCCCCATATTGAAAACAACTTTTTTATTAAAAGATATATTTACCGATATCTACTAAACATTTCTTTGCACCATTATAAGCAAACAACCTAAAACAGTATTCACATAGATACTTTCAAAACAATACTAACCCTTACAACTTTGTATAGGGCACGTGCGTTATTTGAGTAATTAAAGTGAAATTCTCAGTTTTCGTTTGCTTCTTTAACTTTCATGTGCCATCAGCTATTAAAATAAACATTTTTAAATTTAGTTTTCTTTATATATAGACAATTACATGTTTTGTACAATAATATTTCCTTTGATTTGGCGATATGTGCAGTGGTTGCCTATGTATTTTTAGTTATTTTCTTCGTATTTATTTATTTATTTATTTGGTAACAAATACTCAACAGGTACAAACCCTATTATAGAGTATTGTGAGAACATGCAATATACATAATACACACATACAAACAATATAAACATACAAAATAAAATTAATCGTATCTCATTAGCTAACATGAACAAAGATAGATATTCATATAACTTAATAAATACATGCCTAGATATCACAGAGATTACATCACATCATTTAATATATTTTGTTTAGTCTACTTTAAGTGACATGAAAAATATCCACAGTATTTTGTATATTATTATATAGTGAACACATGCGATGTAACGGTGAGTTAATTTGATTGTTAGTATGCGCCGTTTCTAGGTAGAATGTTCTAAAATTTCTGATGGAATGAGTCGGGACATTTAGATGAATTAGTGATAGACATGAGAAATCGTTTATATCATTATTTATTATTTTGTGTAAATACATTATACAACTTATTTTTCTACGTTTCTCTAACGTATTAAAATTATAATAATAATAATAATAATAATAATATAGGATATGTCAAATGTAGTTACATAGAAGTATAAGCAGTATATTATACATAAATAAACTAAGTCAAACTATGTAATATCAAATTAAAATTATACAAATATGTATAAAACATGTATTAAATAACAGTTAAAAATACGAACACAAAAAAAGAATAGAGAAAAAAAAATATGTAATCACAGACTTCTATCGTTATAGTATTCATTTAAAGAATAATAACACTTAAGTATTAATAATTTCTTAAGTTCTGATTTAAAATATTTTATTTGCATATTTTTATACCTAACAGGTAAATGATTATATGCTTTTATTGCCAGATATTTTGGACTTTGTTCGTATTTTGTTAATCTATGCATTGGTATTTCCAGTGTTGTGTTATTTCTTGTGTTATGAGAGTGATAATTATTGAGAGTATTCAAACTTAGTTCTGTTTTAGCATATATTAATAGATTCAATAGCAAAGTGCAGGGTAATGTTAATATTCCCAATTCCTTAAACACAGTCCTGCAGCTAGCGCGCTTATTTAATCCGACAATAAATCTCACAGCTCTTTTTTGTAATTTGAAGACTCTGATACTATCGCTCGCAGTTCCCCAGGCAATTATGGCATACGAGATTATAGAATGAAACCGGGCATGATAGTACATAATCAAGACCGACCTGTCAACAACATCCCGCAACTATATTGTAATAGAAGATCTTGTTTTGATATGGTTATATCTTATACTCCAGTTTCTTTATAGTTTATCTTAAGAATTTATTTTGTATTTTTTCGATGTTATATATTTGATACCTATAATGTGGACACCATATTATGGCACAATATTTCAGAATACTTCGAACAAAGCTTATGTATAATCGTCTAATGCATTTAAGATTGGTGAACTGTTGTGAGTTTCGCACAATAAATCCATACCTTTTACTAGCTTTACTTGTTATGTTCATAATATGTTTATTGAAGGTAATTTGACTATCAAATGTTACACCTAGATCTCTCATCTCACTCACCCTAGCCAATGCTACTTCCTGTATTGTATAAGTGTAACCAATAATGTAATGTCTTCTCGTAAATGACATTGCATTACATTTATTAATGTTGAAAAATAGTTAGTTTTCTATTGACCAAGTATATATATTGTTTAAATCATTTTGTAATTTTAGACAGTCTGCTTGTTCATCAACTTTAATAAATATTTTCAGATCATCCGCAAATAATAAGACGTTAGATGATGTAACTAACTTTGTTATGCTATTAATAAACATTAGAAATAGCAGTGGCCCAAAGTTAGATCCTTGAGGAACACCAGATGTAGCTATAAAATACTTTAATACATATTCTTTCATAAATACTCTTTGCTTTCGATTCTGTAAATAACTTGATATAAGCTCAATTAGATTTTCGTGAAAACCAAATTCATTACATAGCTTACTAATTAGGATTTTATGAGACACCATATCAAATGCTTTTTGAAAGTCAGTATACACCACATCAACCTGACTTCTATCATCTAGTGTATCTGATATAAATTGGGTAACATTACTTAGTTTACTGACAGTAGATCTATTCTTCATAAAGCCATGTCGATATATTGATATTTGATGTTGGATTACATTATATGTATATTTAAAAATAATAGATTCAAAAAGTTTTGCACGTAAACTCAAATCTAAAATATAAGGAGCATTTGCGGCTTCCTTGATTCTTTTTTTACTATTGTCTGGAGGTGTGACAAAAAATTACCACAAATTAAATTAAGCAGTTTTTTTTTAAATTACCGCAGAGTTAAGTAAATAAGTTACGCCCACTAAATCTGATTGATGGCAAATTCTGCTACAGATCTACTGATTGGAGGAATTTTATTATGCGTATTAATCTAGTATGTAGAGTCCACGTTGACTTGCAGAGCCGAAGTTAGAATTTCAGAGTTTGACAAGTAATGAAATAATGAAAGTAAAATATTCCCTGCTTTCATAAATGTTGGATTTCACAGTTCTATTTACCTATTATTAAATAAAAATATAACAACCCTACATTCATTTTATCTAGGATTTAATTCTAGCATTATATTGAACCTACCTAACAATGGTTGTATAATTCTAATATATACATGTGTATTGCCAAAGCACGTGTAGCTAAAATACATTGTTGTTTCTTTTTTTGGTACATGTGACAAAAAAATCTTTCTTTTTGTATATTGTATAAGACATTATTATTGGTATCTACATTAAACCTACTTACTGCAATGCATGCTCCAATAATTAAATTATTCTACTTCCCCGGAAGATGACGATGATGAGGAATCATTGAGATTTATTATAATCGGTTGTTGTTGAGGAACTGTGGCAAAATATTGATTTTCAATTTTGTTTAATATGTTTCACGCATCCTTTCCAATGCTTTTCTATGGGCTTCTCACTGTTTCTAATAAGTTGTATCACATTATGACTAAATCGGGGGCTTGTATTTCTTTTCCTAACGTAATTTTTTAATGAACTCCAAATTTTTTCAATAGGATTTAACTCACAGTCTTACAACTGTATGACCATGTTGTTCTGCAAGTTCGTCTATTACAAATGTTTTTTTAATGTTTGCAATTCAATTATTTCAAACTTTCGGGTCGATGTAGTTGGTATTTTCTCAGCTTGTCGCGAATGGTCAGAGGCATTATCTAACACGATAACCGAATTTGGCTTTATGTTACGCAATAGTTTTTCTGCAAACCATTTTTCAAACAAAGTGGCATTCATATCTTGGTGGTAATTGGCCGATGACTTTGCTATGTTTTTTGCGGAGAGAATTAAACATCCTTTTACAAATCCATCTTCATTACCCGCGTGTACTATTATTATACGTTTACCTCTAGAGGAAGGTACATTTGGAGAACATTTTAAAGTGTCATCCGACCAAAAAGTTTCGATTTTTTTTTTTTCTGAAATAGGTTTAGAATGCCATGAAACGTGTAAATTTTAAATTTGAGCAAAAAAAATTTTTCCATTATTTATTCCATTTAGACGGTCCACCCTGTATATTTTCCAGTGAAAGTTTAACCATTTCATCGCTGACAGCAGCGTCAGCTACCTACTAAATTTGACTGTTCTACGTCAAGTAGTTTTTTAGATAATACACCAACAGACAGACAGACAGACTGACGGAATTGAAAAGCCTGTATTTTCGTAATCCATGTGATCTGAAACGTGAAAATCCGAAAAAATCTCGGAGGGTGATTTTTTCTCGAATACAATACTTCCCTTCGGTATGCGAGGGAAGTAAAACATTTAAAAACAAACATATTTGACAGTAATAAAAGAAATGCTAAAAAGCTGAGTTCATATTTATGAAGCACATACGATAACTCCTTTGACGGATTTTTTATTCGCTGAATAAATATGAACCTAAGTTGTTATTTTTGTGGTACGTGCCCTTTCTGTTGAAACTGCCGATAAGAAGAAACAAAAAAATTGTAGTGTAGTGCTAGTATTTTAATGAGATTAAATTGGAAAATTTGCTAGTAGTGTTTTTTGTGTAATAATATTTAAATGGAGAGTTGTCATACGACAAGTAAAATACGAATGTAGTCATAAAAATCTTGAATCCGATTCTGAACGCATTAAGCAGGTGTTCGTTTGCAAGCGCGCGGCTCTCTGCGAAGTAATTCTTAAGGGATGCCGCTTTGAATGTTATATTTTGCACACAACTTTACTAGGAGTACGGCTATAGGCCTATTTTTACTTCTTTCCAGATGTCAGGAAACGTTTTTGTTTTTAAACTTAAATTAAATAATACTCTTAATGGATGTACAAAAAAATCGACACAACCCTTAATTACATAAGATGGAATTTTGTCTGGGCCTATGGCTTTGTTTACTTTCAAAGATTTTACTGCTTCGTAAGCATTTAAACAATGTATGGGATTGATTTTATTATTATATTATAGAGCATATCTAGATTATTTAAGATTTAAATGCTGTTAATTATTCTGTTACCAGTTTATGACAAAAAGCCCATCATATTGTAAGTATGGTATTTGGTTGTCGAAGTCTAGCTGAATGCAAATTTACGCTTTAAAAGTATGTGATTATTACATAACATTAGAATTTGGTGTTTATTATATAACATATTTCGTAAATACATAGTAGTAAATACCTACTGCATGCACGAAAATAAAATTATAATTATTTCAGATTGCCATCGATTTACAGCAAAAGAAGAAAAGTTTGTGCTCAATCAAGAGAGCAAAGCTCTAAAAAGTTGCGATCTTACTGAGTCAAAGATGAAATATGGTCATAGTTCCAGATGATTTTTATGGATGATTTCATTTAAATTGTATACTCTATAATTTTTAGGAAAACCTGCTGAACTAAGTAAGGTAAACTCATCTAGATTGGCTAACAAATAAATATATGGGTTATGAAGTTTTAAAGCATTTAACTACTTTTCTCTTTTGATCTTTAAATTGAGCAGAAACTTGTCTTCTTTGATGTAAATCGATGGCAATCTGAAATAACTATAGTTTTATTTTCGTGCATGCAGTAGGTATATATTAAATATGTTACATAATAAGCGTTAAATTCTAATGTTAAGTAATAATCACATATCTTTTAAAGCTTAAATTGGCATTCGGCTCGACTTCTACAACCAAATACCATACAATATGATGGCTTTTTGTGGTAAACTGGTAACAGAATAATTAACAGCATTTAAATCTTAAATAATCTAGATCAACCGTATACATTGTTTAAATACGAAAAAAATTACAAAATACACGTAGGTAAACAATGGACATCTCGCCAAATCAAAGGAATTATTATTGTTTAAAACACGTAATTGTCTACACATAATGAAAACTAAATTTAAAAATGTTTATTTTAATAGCTGATAGCACCAGTAACTTAAAAAAGCAAACGAAAACTGAAAATTTCACGTTAATTAGTCTGGAAGATTGAGGTTATATGCCCTCCAATCTCCAAGCTGTCAAATTCCACACGCGCCCTATTGACCATTTTTGGTCACCTGCATTTGGCACCTTATTTTGACAGTCTGGAGGGCACACAAACCGCATCCAATCACAAAGGAATGCAAATGTAAACAATTAGAAATGAGTTGCTAGCAGAAGCAGTTTAAGCTTGTTATTGAAAAATAACAGCTTTTCCCCATTTCTAAAAAAACAAGACAATGAGTTGTGTGCCCTCCACGCCACCAGCCACCAGTCAATCGAAAATGGTCTATTACTACTTGTCAAAAGATTTGAAATTGTCACCTCAAAGTTTTGACAACAACTATGACTGACAACAGAGGCACAAGAGGCCGAAGCTCCAGATCCTGGATAATGGGTAAGTATAACTAACCCTTTATCTGTTTCAGCCCGATCTGCAAGCCACATCGCAAGGAAACAATGACCAAAAACATCGAATTACCTGGGGTACGAAGCAAACAACCAGCTCGGTACCCTTACCCTACCCCGTGCCGGCCTCTGACGCTAAGAAAGCTTCTCTGGCCGAACACAATTCGGAACTAAACAGTTCACACTCCCTTCCGACGAAATCGGAGCAAATGATGCCAATTGGCACCCTGGGCCTCCGACTAGTCAACACCCCCAAATCCCCTTTCACACTCCGAGAGGGCTCGGTAATGGCCGTTCCCTCTCACGACAGATGAAAGACACTCCCGGGAGCCTATACATGCCAGCGAAGAAAGAAGACCAAGACAGAAGAGCGCCACAAGAAACGACCCAGCTGGCAGGGTCCAACAGCCAGGACCAGGGGAGGTTTGCTAACATCGCCAATACCGTCCGCATTTGCGGGGGGGAGGGGGGAAGGCGAAAAAGCAGGCCCACCCCTTACGAAGCCGGTCCAGGTCTACAGCAATGATTGGGGCAAAGAGCTCAAGCTCGACCCCTAATCATCCGAGACCGTCATCTTTAGTCAAGAATATTGGCGCGACGGACAACAACTATGACTGACAACCATGACGGTAGAACACTGTGGGTGGGTAGGTGTACCATGGCCTACGTAGATAAAATAATATTTATAATATTCTAAACGATCCACCGTCACAAGTCTCAAACAATTTTTGATGGAAAATGAATGGAAAAGAATGAAGCATGCATGATATACTCTAGAAATCGAAATAACGTCTACTTTCAAGAGGTATAATAAAAATGGATATTATGTCGAAAAATAAGATAGTCTATGTGCCAAAACTTCTTTGTACGGTCATCGGTTTAGGTGCCGGCACTCGATCGGCGAAGTTAAGCTACGTCGGTCGGGTCCAGCGCATCGATGGGTAAGTTCTCATTCAGGTACGTCAGTCTATGTCATGAGCTGTAATAGCCTTGACTGGACTGAGACGGCTTGGCAAAAAAATAAAAACAAAGGAGTAGGCAAGGCCAATCGTCAGCTCCTCCATCTAAAATCTAAAAATGTGCCAAAAGGGCACTAAATGTTGTCCAATCTGCACCAAAATCATATCAATATTACTTTTGTACTGTCGTGAGCAAAAAAAAATAGGAGGTCTTATAACGTATTTTTTTCTAAAATCTAGTTGTGTACATCTAACTTTAATTTTTGTGACATTGTCAGTTAGTTGTCAAAATTCATTGCAAGTGTGCCAAAACTAATATGCCCCATATAAGCGATTTAGTTAAAGCTCGAGTTATTGCTAACGCAGAAGATGGATGGTCAATGAGACAAATTGCACTGCGTTATATATAATATTAGCAAAAATTCTGTGTTTAACATTTAAAAAAAGTGGAGAATAAATGGTACAATTAGTAGAAATCCTGGATCAGGGCGACGAAGGATATCAGAAAAACACAGAATTTTTGTTAATATTATAACGCAGTGCAATATGTCTCATTGACAATCCACCTTCTGCTTTAACAATAACTACAGCATTACAATAGAAAATATAATAAAAGTGCTAACTGTTTTATTTCGGCTTCTCATTACCTACATATTCAAATAGAGACAGATTTACATTAGAAAAAAACAGTTGTCCTATTTTTTTTTGCTCATGACAGTACCAAGTTTCATAAAAATCAGTTTGCTAGTTTAGGTGTCGCGTGTCCATGTACATACATACACACATTACCACTTTATCATATTCCTATCTGAGACCTAAAACGTAAAGATTTAGTCTTATCTCAATTTTTCTTTGACCAATTATAGTAACCCCCATTTTTATAGGTAGGAAGGCTAAACAGCAGGCAAATGGCTTTTCCTTTTAATTTATACACATTAAAAAATTTAATTTCATGATTATCTTCTTGATGTGCACCAAAAATTGGTAATGGTAACAATGAAGAGAAAAACAGATAAGAAACAAACAGCTTCATACCTTTTGATAATCCCGAGCATGGAACCAATATTTTCCAGCCAATAAGTAATTTCTCTCACTTTCAAAATAAGTAGCTACACTAATAAAGTCCTGGGGCTTTATTTCATCCTCCGAAAAAGTATCTAATAAAATTTCACCATAAAGAGGCATTTTAGCATTTTTTCTAGCTAAGTCAAAAGCTTCTTCGCTGCACTTTGAAAGAACTAAAAATCTGATTGCAGAAGTTATATCATTTAGTCCTTGGAAGAACCTAGAAACAGGTAAATAAGTATTTAACATTTTTGTTTCGTAAACATAACAGATTTTATAAATTTGCTGTGATATCTATGTTCTATAAATATTAGTCAACACACAGAAGCATCCTTATTTAGACTGTCACGATTGAGCATCCTTATTATAAAATAAAAATATATCAAATAACTACTACTAGTAGTTATTTAAGAAAACATTTAAGTAGTGATACATTATTACTAATACATTCGAACAATGCACATATTATTTGAAAATGTGCAATAAAAACAAATTGAATCTAATAAACCTACCAGAAATATTTATCCTTTAAAACACTATTTTTTTATTGGTACCCTATTTTGCTTATTTAAAGTACGCCTCATAGTGTTTAAATCCAACTTTTAAAAATCCGAGTCAAAATGTCAACTTTTTAATTATTGATCTGACAGGAATTTTTGGGGAAATAACCACGAATCTGCTTTTCTATTTAAGTAATAAATGTTAGAACTCATTTTAAAGCAATATACAATCAGTAACAACTGTAGTGACAATAATTAATCCTATGTAACAGATTGCAAATTAATTTTTGCATTCCTCATTTGACACTGACAGGTATCCTGATGTCACATCACGAATTCAACCATTTTACATTCTTAATTCTTATATTCATTTTTTGTAGTAATAATATCAGTATTTATGATTTCAAAGTGTACCAACAAAAAAAAACAGTAAAGTATTCGTGGATAACTGGTCTTTAAAACACTTGCTCTATTTCGAAAAATCACGCGTGTTTTAAAGACCTTAATATCTAATTATACTTTAATATACTATACTATATCATCTGTATATTGCAGTTTCTCGCTTCTAGGTCATCATCAGTTTGGACTTGTATATACAATAATATCTGCCACCTGCACACAACGAATATTTTTGGTGGGGTTTATTGCAAACAATTTTTATTTTATTGCGATAATGTGCATTGTTAAAATATATTTCCCAGTAATGTATCAATATTTAAACACTTTTTTAAAAACCACTAGCAGTGGTTATTTTCTTACAGTCTATTTTCATAATAAGGATACTCATACCTGAAAGTTTACTAGACAAGAATGATTCTGTATATTTAACGATGTGATATATTTAATAAATTATAAAAACACATAGTTCTTTGATAAGGTATGATGAAAATTTTTACCATACATCACAAGTAACATGAAAAGGCCTTTCTGATTATTTTTATTTAAAATTAGAATACTTCTATCATAACAAGAATTTTTCCAACCACTTACTTGGCTACCATTTTAGCTCCTTCTATACTCTTCGTTTCTTGAACCAATTCCACAGCAATTTCAGGATTATTCAAATATTCCAAGTGCAACCTTATCACAGAATCGAAATCCTTAGCCTTTTGATAGGCTGAAACAGCTTCATCATACTTTTTCCCGCTTTCTTTGGCTTTAGCATATTGAAGGTAAATTTTATTGGAGCTAACATTGGGTAACAACTCTCCCACTTTACCCCAGTTCTTAAGTTTTATATAGTTTGAAGCAGCTCGGTCATACAGATTGCACTTTTCAAACAGTTGGGCTGCTTCAAATAGTTGTTTCTTCTTGTCTAAAATCTCAGCACATTCCCTTAAAAGCTGTTTATTGTCTAGCTCTATAGCAACAGACATGCCATGTCGATAATTTGAACAATGCAAATTTGTTCTTGCGATGCCTGCTTTACATATGAATGTGTGTTCGGAATTGAGGTTTTCTTGTAACCCTTTTTCATAGTGCCTTAGAGCTTCAGAATAATTACCGCTAAAAAAATAATTATTCAATAATAATAAAATCGTTTATTAAATAACATACAAAAATGTTACATAAAAGGCAAGAGTTTGGCAATGCCGTTCTGGCATAGATCCAACAAATTTAATTAATCAATTTAACAAATGAGGAGCCATGTATGTAAGCCAACCCTCAAATTTACTAGTGGAATATCGTGGGAGACAAATCTATTCTTATGTTCACATTGTGAATATTAGATCTTTTTTCTAGTAAATCATATAAATGCTCAGGTTTTTGGTATGTTATGATTTTGAAAAGGAATATGTAGAGAAGATAATGTGCCCTATTGACAACTTTAAGTTCTTTACGTCTATTGAGGTAAGGGATTACATGATTTCGAAATACAACAGATGAATCGTAAATCGTTCAGATGAATTTTGTATTTTTTGTAATTTGACTTTATTATTATTAATTAGAAAATTTAAAAACGCAGTACAACAGTAATAGGTATGAGGGAAAATAAGGGATTTTACTAATTTCAGTTTTGTTTGTTCGCTTAACTGATTTTTTAGGTGGTATAACGATTTCAGCTTAAAGTAAGACGTACTGATGATGTGATCGACATATTTGTTAAAACTTAAGACTTTGATCAATAAACAAGCCAATATTTTTTTTGCTGATTCGACTCACTCAATTTGCATGTTATTTATCATTAACGTCTTTTGACTGATGACATTCATTTGATACTCGTTCCCGATGCATAGTGCATTTGTTTTGCTGGGATTAATCTTTAGACCATTACTACAGCACCAAACAGTTATTGAATTAAGTCAATATTGACAATGTTGAGAGTTTCATTGAATTGTGATGTGGGACAAGATTTATATAATTGGACATCGTCCGCATATAAGTGTATATTGCAATGGTTAATGCAGGTGGGTAGATCAAAAATATAACATAGAAAATAATATTGGCACGAGAATGCTACCCTGTAGTACCTCCTTATTAAAACGACTTAATTGTGATTCATTGTTACTTTCCAGTATAATTTTTTGAGTGCGGTTTTTAAATAGCTGCAAAACCACTCTAGTGCAGTAAAATCGAAGACCATATATTTTTATTTTGCTACTAACAAATCAAGTAAGCCTCTCTGAAAATGAACGAAAAAAATCGATTTAATCGTTATCAGATGATGCCAATTTCTAATTTAAAGAACTCTTGGTAGGTTAAAATTTTTTCGCAAAATTAGAGGTTAAATTTAGACGCACAGAGAGAAACTGGTAACTGTAAAATTTTAGTTAAACCAAAGTATATGGGTCAATTCAGATCTGAAAAACCAGCTGTTAACGAATAGGAATGTCAGGTTAATACAACGGTTCATTTTCTTATTGTGTGTATAATTGAAATATTTATTATTAACCATCTTCGTCCCACAGGGATCAATACTAGGCCCAGTCCTGTTCTTAATTTATATAAATGATATAGCAAATTCTATCATATCAAAATTTATAGGATAGCAGATGATATTACTTTATTAACAGCGAATAGTGGATTAGACACCTTCATAGATAAGAATCTAGAGATACAGTCAAATGCCCAAGACTACTACAATAATATTGAGTTAAGTTTAAATAAGGACAAAACAAATACCATTATCTTCAGTCTTAACCCGCGCATGTTGACGATGAATGACACAGTTAAATGCTTGTGTGTTACATTAGACGGCAAGTTGCATTGGGAACCACACATAATTTCCCTATGAAAAAAGTTGTCCAGCAGCGTGTATCTTCTAAGAAACCTGACAGACTTGATAGACAAAAATGTCATTCTGATGGCGTATCATGCTCTTTTTCACAGTGTTATGTGTTATGGTATCTTGCTCTGGGGTGGCTCGCAATAAGGATACTACGTCTACAAAAGCGGGCAATCAGACTGATTACTAATTCAAATAGCAGACTCGTGCAGACCTTTACTTAAAAGCTTAGGAGTTTTGACATGTACGAATCAATATATTTACGAATGTGTGTGTTATGCTAAAAAAAATATTACTCACTACCAAATTGTAAACAAATATGACACGAGACACAAACCTCTAACTGCTTCATATTTTAGAGTATCAAGGAACATTTCCTGTCAAATGTTTTCTGAGGGAACATGTGTTCTATGAAATTCATGAATTTTATAATCATTTTAAAGAAAAACAGTTTTTAATTTAGGATGTAATAAGTGTGTATTGTAATGTTTAAGTGTTTTTTATTTTTTAAGGTTTTAAATTTTAGCGTAAATTTTATTAATGACATAACTTTGCCATTTGTTTTATCGTAATTCTTTCTTAGTTATTTTTATATAAATCAGAGTAAATCTATGTACTATGTCCTACGGGACAAAATATTGACAAGTGTACACAAATATTTGTCTCACATGAATAAATATCTCTTTCTCTCTCTTGTAGCAATTCAATTGCCACAGTAACTGAGAATTACAGACAACCATAGAATTTCCTTTTATTCTTACTATGCTGATATAAATAAAAATAACAAAATTATCCTGGAATTATTTTCAATTAATAAACCAAATCGTTAAAAGATGTCACTTAGCTAGAAATAAAAATAGGAAAAGGAATTCACACTTTAAACGACTTTTTACCATAGTAGTACACTGTAATTTGTTCAAAAATAGAACACCATACATAGATGTAGCTTCTCACTCTCCTGACTAGTGTTGCCCTCTGCTCATACAAAGTTTTAAAGAGCTTCATTCTGAGGTGAGTTTCGAAAAGATACAGACTGTTAAAGTTTTCCCTAGTACCCAACCACTAAAGACGATTATAGGAAAAAACTGGCAAATATTTAATCACCCTTGGTCATGAGTTGTACAGTATGCAAAGGAAAATTAATTAAAGTACCTTCACTTTGAGGCCACATACCACCTACGGTTAGTAGAACTTTTTTAAATTCCTCTAAAAATAATAATTTCTGTATATTTTTTTAATTTAAGTTTTCTCTTAATTTTAGGCCTCCTTGTTTTTGTTTCTTCTTTCTTTGAATCCCTTACAATTTTCTCCTTACTTCATGCATTGAGAATAAATTTTGATTAAGTAGCATTAAGAAATATCAGGAGCTGGCATTGTCAAGATTGGTATCAATAGCAAAAATCGAGATTTTTTTTTGTGATTTCCAAACCATTTTTTTATGCCCAGCCTTGTCAAATTATATCTTGAAACCTCGCTATTACTCTGAAAAGATATTATTTAGACTACATAAGCATCCTTCAAGGACTTCTCTTCAAGAAAACAGGTTGTATGCAGTTTATTTTCTTTTTATATTGAGGCTGTTTTTCTTACCGTTCCATAAATTGTAAAACAACAATATTGGTAAACTTTATATAATGATCTATATAGTATATTTTTTCTTAAATTTTAAACGTGAAATTATTATAAAATACATATGTACATATAATATAGTAGATACAAGATTTTTTCTTTTTTTGTGCGGCTACGTATACATGTATACCACGCTTTAATTGTAATGTAATCATTATAAACGTTTTTTTTATTTATCAATACATATACTAATTTTAAGTGTAAATATCTCAACTTTGTACTTCAAAATTTCACGAATTTCTTTACTACATTATAGTCTCACAGATTTTATAATTTTTGTTTTATTTCCATAATGTTAACGTTTGAAAGTTAACTTATTAATTGGTTATCTTTAAAAATTTTAACATCATTTAATTTGGAAGCAATTAATTGGCGCCCCTGTATGCAATAATTTACTATAAACATCTAAAAGAAATTAATATCATTTTCAATACCCATTACCCAGCTCCCGAAAGATAAACTGAGAGCCGTTCGCAGTTTACCATGAAAACAACTTATAACAACAAGCACGAAAATTTACAAAAATTTCAAATAGGCATTTTTATGGTGACACTCTCTCTAAATATCTTCCGGTCGCTCATCCTGCCACTCAAGTATAAACTTGGCTTCCCCTTCCACTCTCATGTACCGCCACATGCGGCATTGGCTTGTCTTATGTAGATATGTTTGCAATAATCAGTGTTTCTTTTAACAGGTGTTTGTTTTGAGTTATTAGTGACATTAATGTGATGGAAGCTTACAATACAATACTTTATTGGTGTCAAAATACACAAAGTGTTTACACACGTCAACATATAGTACAAAAGTTGAAATATATGGTATAAATGTATAAAACAATAAATATGAAGTAAAAAACTAAGAGCACATAGTACATGAAAGACAAACTAGATATAAATGAAACTATTAATATAAAATAAATAGGAGGTACGGTATGGTAATTTATCACTGTAGCTTCTAGAATACTGCACGAGATTCACACATTAGTTTGCAATAGAGGAAAAGTTGCTATGTAAAAATTCGTTAGTACTATAAAAAGCATTATTGAGCAAATATTTTTTTATTCTGTTTTTGAACTGAGTTTCATTCAACAAATTTATCTCTGGTGGCAGAGCATAATAAAATTGAAAACCCAAGTATCCCGTGCCATCCCATGGTTTTACTTAATCTATGGAAATTTATGTTGAGTTTATCGTTGTTTCTGGTTTTATAAGAATGTATGTGGCTTCTAGTTTCGAATGATTCTACATTTTTCTTTATATAACTAAGACATTGGTAAATGTAGGTACAAGGCAGAGTCATAATATTCAAGGAAATAAAGTGTTGTTTGCGGTTGCCTCTAAATTTTAGTCCAAAAATGACTCGTATTGCTTTTCGCTGAGCAGAAAACATAGCAGCACAAGATGGGGCATGTCCTCAGACTAGTACGGCATATGATAAAGTAGAGTTGATGAGACTATGGTAAGCCGTGGTTAGAGTATTCAGTGAGACTGTCAATAAGGTTTTGAAACAGATAAGTATATTTGGAAAAATTTTTACAGACGTAGTTAGTATGACTTGGGGTCTAAGTAAACTCCTAGGAATTTAACAGACTCAGGATTATTAACCTCTTCCAAATTGCGCAAACCAAATATCATTGTTTCTGTCTTAGTCACATTTAAGCTTAACTTATTCGAGATAAACCAATTCTGTGCGCTTAACTCGGTATGCGGTACTTCAATTAGCAAAACTTCGATGGTGTCTTTTGACATTGTCAAATTTGTATCATCTGCAAATAATAGGACACTAATATTATCTCTAATTGACTGAGGAAAGTCATTGATATAAATTAAGAAAAGTACGGGACCCAGTATGGACCCCTGTGGTACTCCATGGTGCAATTTTAAAGTATTAGATTTAATGCCGTTATTAAGAACAAATTGTTTTCTATCACTCAGGTATGACCGTAAGAGCGATTTGCTTTCATCTGTAAAGCCGTAGAAACTTAATTTATTTATGAGAAATTCATGAGACACACAGTCGAAAGCCTTTGTGAGATCTATGAAAAGAGACCATACATAAGTGCCGTCTTCAAAACCGGCATTTATTAAATCTGTCAGTTTATCAATGGCAAGAGTTGTTGATAATTTGTTTCGAAAACCGTACTGGTAGGAACTGAGGAGCTTACTTTCTTCTAGATATAATGTCATCTGATTTTTTTAGTATCATTTCATAGATCATTGCGAGACATGGTATTACAGATATTGGGGGGTCATCGACATTATATTTTTTAAAGATTGGTAGGTACTACTTTAGAGATTTTTAAGCATTTCGGGAATATATTGTTTTGTATACTTTCATTAATTAAATGGGTAAGAGAAATTAAAATGGACTGTGTGATACCCTTTATGATTCGAACAGATAAACCATAAGCGTCTTTGCTTTTTTTGCCCTTGAGATTGGTAATTATCTCAGATACTTCAAAATCAGTAACCTGATTAAAATAAAATTAGATGGACCGGCTGTGGTCGAATAAATAATTTGTGTAGAGAAAATTGCTAGGAGGTAGTTGGTTTATAATGGTACCGGGTATATTTGTGAAATAGTTGTTAAATTGATCACTAGAGACGTTGTTTGACCGAGGCGTAGACATTTTCCTGTAATTGTTAACAATTTTCCATATTGCCTGTTGAAGGTTATTGTAATTTTTTATAAAGTTATCGTGGGATGCCTTTTTAGCATCATTTATTTTGCGGCGGTAGTTGAGCCTGTAATTTTTACAAGAAAATTACTCGACAGGCATCGTACAACCGTGACAAGGATAAGGCAACATTCAAAGCAAACATTGAAGATTTCAAACTAAAATGACTAAGGACGATTTTAGTTTGATTAATTAACTCCACAATTCTGTATTCAGAAACAGTGGGTATCGATACTTTGTCAAACACCGATTTTACTTTCTGCGCCATTGTCGTTGAAACTTTAGAAAAACTCACAGACTTCTTGTTAGTCTCCAGAGCCAAGTTGTAGCATTTCTGACAACATTTAAAGACAGGACGTCTTCATTAGGACAATGAGTTGGAAGTTTATTCACAACCAAGTCTCTTGAATGACCGAATAAGGGGCATTCAAACTCCTGTCGAGTAATTTTCTAATAATAACTCATAATAGATACAGGTTGAAAGGAACAATTATTGCAAACAGATCTACGTAAGACAAGCCAGCGCCATGTGTAGCGGTACATGAGAGTAGAAGGGCGAGACAAGTTCGTCCTTGGGTAGCAGGATGTGCAACCGGTAGATATTAACCGATATCTGTCTAAGGTGCAAGTTTTCCGTGGTATAGCAATTCGACCTTAATCAGTATGACACATTTTGAAAAAACACGAAGATTAGTTGAACTTCACTAATTTTTACGAATAAACGGAGAGTTAGCTACGGAAATTAAAAATGATAAGGTGCAGTGAAAATTTTTATGTAAAAACCCTCCTACTAGCTGAAAAGTACATAACTCTGCAGCCAGAAGTCCATCCCGGGGAGGGAAGCGTGGGCTGGAGGTCAAACACGTTAATTTTTAATCAAAATGTGTAGTTATACTTTTTAACTGTAGAAATAAATAAATGAATGCAGTTAAATTTTAGGATAAATATCAGTCAAAACAAATTAAAAAAAGTAAAGTAAAGTAAAGTAAAAAAGTAAAGTAAAGTATATCTTTATTAGCTCTGCTAAATAATACAAATGATATAAAAAAAGAAATGTATAAATGGTATATGATAAAATGTATAACACACAATGTAACAAAAATTTACTCAACATAACATTACATAAATCAAAAAACACAATTCTGTTATATTGGCCACTTTTCCTTTACATACTCTGCACATTTACTCTTGAAAACAACAATATTGCAGGAATTTTTTATTTCTTGGGGCAAGTCATTATAATATCGTAAACCTTTATTAAACAAGTGATTTTGTCCATAGTTTGTATTCACTCTTTCTACATAGAAGTTTTGATTGTTACGTGTGTTATGATCATGTATATCATTGACAAACGAACAATGGTTTAGTAGATATGCAGGTAACATATTGTTTAATAGCTTAAACAAAAATATAAAAACACCTAACATAATAATTTGTTTAACTGATAATAATTCGACTTGATCTAACATGAAACGTATACTTGTATATGGATTGCAATTTAATATGGACCTTAGAGCCTTATTTTGTATTTTCTGTAAGTTGTAAAATTCACTATTGTTAAGCATAAATAATATAGTAGGGCAATACATAAAATGAGGGGCTATAATTGTCTTATATACCAATAACTTTGACCATTCACTTAAGAAATAACTTATTCTACATAGAAAGTAAACTTTCTTGGAGACTTTTTTTGTTACATAATTGGCATGACTAGAGAACGTTAAATGCTGATCTATAATAACTCCAAGATACTTAAACTCTGTAACTATCTCAATTTTTTGTTGATTTATCTCTACATTTCTATTACAGTTATTTATTGGAGAATACTGATTACTCAAGAGCATAACTTTCGATTTTTCTGTGTTAAGGGCTAAATTATTTTTTGTGAGCCATCTGTAAGTATGCTCTAAAGCTTCATTAAGTGTTTTCATTATAAAATCAATATCCTCACCAATTACATAAATCAAGGTATCATCTGCGAACATTTGTATTTCTACATTTGCAATCCGATTCTTTATAAATGTTACAATATCGTTTAAATACAATATGAACAATATTGGTCCAAGCACAGATCCCTGGGGTACACCGTGTAAGACTTCTAGAGGTTCGCTTACACTATTTTTATATTTACACACTTGCATTCGATTGCTCAAATATGATTTGAACCACTTCAAAACTGTACCCCTGAAACCCATTCTCTCCAACTTTTCCAACAACAGCTGTCTATTTATTGTTTCAAAAGCTCTTTTAAAGTCTAAAAATATTGCACCGACATATAACTTTTTGTTTAAAGCACTTTTCCACTGGACTAACACAGACTGTATTGCAGTTTCGCAGGAATTATTTTTTCTAAAACCAGCTTGGTAATTTGTTACCAGATTGTTATTCTCAATAAAGTTGCACAGGTCGTCTTTTACCAATAATTCTAACACTTTTTCATATGATGGCAGCATGTTAACTGGTCGGAACTCATGGCAATTTGAGGTGTTCGGTTTCTTTTCGATAGGAACTACTGTTGATATTTTCCAATCTTTTGGAACCTCCCCTGTCTCTAAAGATGCACCTATGACATCTAACAATTGATTTCCTACAATTTCAAATGCGTATTTTAATATTTTTGTTGTGATACCATTTGTACTGCTATTCTTATTAGGTAGGTTTTGTATACATTTCCGTAAAGAGCATATCGTTACTGTTGTAAATCTTTCAAAATGGTTCGAACTTACTGTGATATCTTCTAATATATTTTCATTGTCAAGATCTTTATTCAAATCGTCTATTATTTCCGTAATACTGTTTACAAAAAATCTGTTAAATTCCATAGAAATAAGTTCCTCTTTGTCTATGACGTTATCTCCAAAGACAATTTCATTTTTTCCATTTACTTTGCTACCATTTAATAATTCTTTTAAAGTCTTCCACATTTCTTTTGAATCATCTTTTGCTTCATCGATCTTTGTCATGTAATACTTTGATTTTTCTTGCCTGATTGTCGTTACTACTTCGTTTCTTTTCTTCTTATAGTTTTCCCAGTCATTTTCTACTTTTGTTATTGTTGCTCTTTTAAATAAGTTATCTCTTTCTTGAATTTGCATTTTAATTTCATCATTCCACCATCCTTTGTTAATTATGTTGCAATTTTTTATTACCTTGCATGGTGCGTGCTTGTTTAAAGTTTGGAGTATTTGATTGACAAAATTATTTGACATTAAATTTATATTTTCATCCTGTTTCCATTCATATTTAATTAAATCCAATTGAAAATTTAATTCGTTAAAGTTTTTGTAGTCACGTATAACTTTGTACTCATTGATGAGATTTTTTGTGGTATCTACATTTATTGAAATAATACAGTGATCAGTAATTCTTGGGGTTAGGTGAACTTTAAATGTTATGTCTTTTATATTGGTAATGAGTAGATCTATAATTGTCGAGGTATTATCTGTTATTCTCGTGAACTGATTCATAACTTGATACAAACCAACTCTGTTTACACTTTGTGTCAATTTATGTTTATAAAAACTGTTTAATGCAACATTAATATTAAAATCACCAACAACTATAATTGTACTATTTCCAAAATTTAAATTTTCGATTATATTCTCAAATTTGTTTATAAACTGCATGTGACTGGAATTTGGGGAATGGTATACTGCTATTATTATATATGGTTTACTGTTTATTATAATTTTTATACCCAAGAACCAACAGTTAGAATCACTTATTTCGTGTATAATATTTGTATATTTATAATTATCCTTGATATAAAATAATACTCCTCCTGTATGTCTACTATTCGATAAACAGATTTCATGTATACAAAAGATCGAGGGCAAAATACAGCTGGCCAGACAACACGCTTCTCGAATCCAGAGTGTAGTGGAACACGTCACAGCTGGCAAGGCATTCACGCCTAAAGTACACCAGTATAGGACTCAAACCAAGAAATCCGCTGTGAATATCGTCACTTAACGAGATATGCTACGGTCAGAGAGTCTTGAAATTTCAATTAGGCCAGGCACGCATGGAAGATTGTGGAATCGTGTGATCACAATCGCCAAATCACAGGTTTATGCACGCATGGGTGATTTTGCGTCGATCAATTACATTGGGCCAATGAAATCGAGCGGTTGTGATCGAATAAAAAATCTGTGTCTAGACACAGATTTTCAAGTCGGACGATTTTGCAATCGTTCATGTGCGCTCTCCATATATAAAGTACAGTTCTAACTACATCAGTCGATCATGAAATCATCCATGCGCGCCTGGCCTTAATCTCGTCGGAAAAAGCAAAATATGATATTTTTAAATGTTCATAACTAAATAAATACGTCAGCAGGCAGGTTTCCTAATGTCGATATCGAAATTAACGTTTTCACGGCATCGTTAATTGCATGGGTAAAATCGAAAATTCGAGTCAACAGAAATGAATGAAAAATAGTATTTTTTGACATTTCGCGAATTTGATTTGTATTTTGTTCCATTAATGTCAATGGTACGTTAATAACCTGAAAACCTGGAAAAATAGGGAGATTTTAAATATAAAAACAGAATCGCCAGAACTGCACCTTGACCAATGTCAAATTTTAATAATTTGAACAATTTTCTTACAACTTTACCAACTTCTGACAACATTTAATCCCCAACCTAGACTTCTGGCAATAATTTTATGCAATTACTATAGTTAAAAACCATAACTACACAAAATTTCAGAGCTTCACTCAAAGATTTTATTTTGATTAAAAATTGACGCGTTTGACCACCCGCTCATGCTTCCTTCACCGGGATGGACTTCTGGCTGCAGAGCTAAGTACTTTTCAGCTAGTAAGGAGGGTTTTTACATAAAAAATTTCACTGCACCTTATCATTTTTAATTTCCATAGCCAGCACTTGCCAGTTCTAATCTCGTTAAATTTGCTTCTATTCTTGTAAATAAAACATGTCAGCTCATAAATGTAAATAGAGTTCAAAGTAAGAATGTTTAAGCTTTTACAGGCTTCCCTGCAGGAAGTATTATATCCAAGATTGGTTTTTATACGTATTGCCCTTTTTTGTAGTAAAAAAAACTCTATCTACTTCAGATGAGGAACCTCAATGCACTATACTATAGTATTTTATGCAAGAATGAAAAGTAGCAAAATACAACTGTCTTACTATTGATAGGCTGCATTGTTTGGATGTTATAGCCAAAGCATAACAGGCCTTTGACAGTTTAACACACATATCATGAATATGATTAGACCATTTAAGGATACAGTCGATTTTCAAACCGATCATTTTTTATTCATTGGCATACTCCACACTTGTAGTAGGAGATAGAAGGATATTAGTGTTAAAGACAATATTAGACTGCAAAGTTTTAAAGAAAATACAGGTTGTTTTACTTTGGTTAATACATAATTTATTATTTTCAGTCCACAGTATTACTTTGGCATATATAGTTTTTGCACAGTTTTCAGCATCAGCAAGAGTATTAGATTTTATTAAAATGTTCGTATCATCGGCATACGAAACTGTCAAACATGATGGATATTGAATATAATTCAGCATAAATAATAAATAATAAAAAGTGTGGGCCCCAATATAGATGCCTGAGGCACTCCAATGCTGACAGTCTGCAACTCTAATATAACATCCTCAATACAGACCTGCTGATGTCTATTTGCAAGATATGACGCAAACCAATCGTGAGCAACACCTCTAACTTCACATTTCTCAAGTTTTGTCAATAATGTAGTGATCTACACAGTCAAAAGCCCTTGAGAAATCTATAAAGAGTCCCAGAGTTATTTGTCCTTTGTCCATGGACGTTACAATACCGTCCACAAAGTCGCTTAAAGCAGTGTCTATACTTCTTTCATTTCTAAAACCATGTTGACTGGGAGAAAGCTTATTGTGCATCATTCAGAAGCTTATTAGCTGAGAGTTTACAGCAGACTCAAAAACTTTTGACATATTAGGAGAAAAGCTAATGCCCCTATAATTCTCAAACAAGTTTGGGTCGCCTTTTTTAAAAAATGGAATAACTTTCTTCGTTTTATTTTACTTATCTGTCCGAGAGTTAAGTTCTCCAAGGTATAACAGTGCGATCTAAATCAGTTTGACACCTTTTAAAAAACACAAAGATTAGCTGAATATCACTAATTTTCACGAAGATGATGCGCAACCGGAAGATATTAATCGATTTTTCATTTCCTTGGTTTATTTTACTTATCTATGTCCCTGGCCGAGGAGCAAGTTTTCCACAATACAGCGAATCAAAAAAAAAAAAAGTTTTTCGGCGCACCCTATTAATCATATCTCTAGTTCTGTCAAGTAATTGCATGCTGGCTCATATACTATAAGTAAACCTTTTGCAAATTGTAGAGTATGGCTTGGCTGTAGTCCCTTATTAGTTTCATCAATATAAGATGAGCAAAAATCGGAAAAAACTATGTTCTGTTTGAGAATATACGAGAATATAGCGATTGCACTAAGATAAAACTGTTCTAATACTAGTAGTTAGATATTTTCGGAGTAGCTGACACTGAATCTGATGACAAAAGTTAAACACATAAAATGGTTGCCATATATTATAAATAAACGTAAAATCTATTCTCTCTCATATTTCTTGGGTACATTGTGCAAGTTAAGTAGTGAGAGCATGACGTGAGGCGCTTAACTTTGGAAAGGTAAATACATACATAAATTCTAGTTGTTGGGCATATTCCCGAGAAATCATTGCAATCTGTTCTGGTGCCATCTTTTTAGCCAGCTGCAAGGCCTGATCCCACTGCAACAAATCCCTTCTCATTTCCAAGGCAGCAGAAGGGTAGCTAGAATCCAAGAACCATTCTTGAGCTTTGTCATAATTGTTTAAGAACATCGTAACATATCCACATAATAATTTATGGTCTTCAACACCAGATATATTCTCTAAGCTGTTAACAATTGCGACTTCTTCTAGCTCTTTGTATGCCTTTAATGCTGCAAATAAAATAAATCAATGGTTTATTGTTGCAGAATTATGACGGAGCCAAAAAAACCTTACCAATTTCGATTTCCAAGCATTTTAGTGCCTCTTGAGCCAAAGTAAGCAGAAGTTTCTTTGATTTTAATGAATGGCATGTGTCTAATGCCTCTTTAAATCTAAAACAAGACACTTATCTTATTCCAGAAATACATTTTATTTCGGATAGCTATCTATACCTGTGCAACGCTATCTGTTTATTGAAATTACTTTCCAAAATAGCTTGGTCTCTTTCGAGTATACCAATTTGTACGGAGTCATGAGTTGTCAGCATGAGCTGAGTGAGTTGACCACCTGAAGTAGCAGACATAATCTCTCCCCCATACATTAACAATGGTGTTTGCTTTGATACTAGTATAGTCTGGCCAACATTTTTAACAGAAGGACCTGTAATGTTATAAATATGTAAGTTTTGAACTTAAGAGCTGATATCATCTATATTTAGATATAGCAAGAATCAGAAAATAATATAAGAATTACCTTCTATAGAGAGCCTCGAGTACACATAAGTAAAAATTTCATGTTCATCATAAATAATGAAAATATTTCGATCTGAAATGTTACTATCCCAAGTAACACCTACTACTTTGTTTGGTAAATCTGTCATAGCAATTACTTCATTTGTAACCTAGGAAAATACAAAAAATTCTAATAACACTTTGCACCAATGGATCAAATTTATTTTTTGAAAACGATCATCGTAACCAGAATGCTATTTAAAATATCTACTTTCTAAAAAAGAGCTTGTCAAGTGTCAAAAATCTTTTACAATTGGTGATGCTTTAAGGTAATTATATCGTGAGAGGTGCGACATCTGTTAGCGAATCGATAAACTTAAGACGTGAGAGAAGGGAAAGATTTGGCAACACCGCATATAATTTCTGACGCCAGCCGATCAACTCGTCACTAATGTCAATATATTTTTACATCTTATAATAAATTAATGGAAAAATATATTATCATACATATAATAAATAAAATCAGAAGGGAAATTTGTAAATCTTCTACTTTCTTATGCGATACTGCATTTAAAATGAGTGCAAAGCACCAAGTATGCGACGTTGCCACATCTACTGCTCATGTCCTCCATTCTATAATTTCAATAATTTTCGGGTAGCTGCCATTACGTTATGTTACGGTGAATCATCTCGATATTTATACAGGTGCTTCGTCAGGAATTAAATTAAATTTGCCTCGTTTTTGAGATTATTCTTAAATAAGGACCAGTCATTAGAGGGAAATTAGTGTCACAACATCAATTTATTTCGCATGGTATCCATAAGCGCAATGTTAAATCTCGATAAAAACTGTGAATTTTGAGCGAATTCATTTCAATTTGCCTCGTTTTCGAGATCGTTTTCGAATAAGGACCAGTCGTAAGAGGGAAAATAGTGTCACGACATCAATTTATTTCGTACAGCGTCCATTAGCGCAATTTTAATTGTCGATAAAAACGCAAACTTTGAGCAAATGAATCTGGGAAACGGAATGGTAAATGGATTTCAAATTTACAACAAGTTTCATGACTTTCTTGAATAACATGAATTGCGATATAACTGCCTTAAAATAATTAATTAGAATTCGGAACAGCCTGCATTTTATACTCACCGCATTATAAACATAGCCTCTGGATTTAATATCAAGAAAAACCAATCTAGTCCCGGCAGGATCAACAAAAAGTCCTGTAATGCCCACATTATGCTTAAATTCTATTGCCTTTGCCCATTCTTCTACATGGAAGTACACAATGTGCCCCATGTCAGTACCATAAACTAAAAAATCAGGCGTCAATTCATGGCAGGTTATTACAACACTTTCATTTTCATTTTCAGGAAAAATTATGGAATCTTTGTCCTCTTGACATACTTCTGGAGACTCAATCTAGGAAAATAAATATTTTAATTCATATGTAGTTTGTGACTTTTAGTTATAATCAGAATTATGTTCATTAATTGTACTTAGAATTGATACTTTTTAGTTACAAAATTTTAAAAATAATGTATATATGGCAGATGGCTCTTTAAAGTGTATTTATTTAGGGTGACCCATATTTTTCGAAATCGAAATTTTTTTATTTCTTTCAATTCCTTTAAAACATTATTGCCGCAGGACCCGTTATTATGCAATAATAGAAGTAAATGGAATTATTTATATACTATGCTTGATACATATATTTTTTTTAAACCAGCAAAATTTATCTTTAGAATGACTAATCAAATCATACAAATATCAAAGATTTCATCTGTTGCGAGTATAAGATATGTCATACTACTGTAAATTCGTAGTCTGGGAAAATAGTTTTTAAAAAAACTTTCGTTTTAGCTTGCAGCTGCCAACTGTCGAATGTCACTTTTGACATTGGAATTGGAATCAGCGACCATAAAAACCCGCCGGTATATACTCTGAAAGACATTTTAACAAAAATATGGTGATACACTGAAATCCAGCTGGATATTTACCAATCATGGCTTAAAAGTACTATGCCAATCAAGGGTGGACTGGCCAGCGGCACACCGGGACGATCCCGGTGGTCTATTTCAATAGTACTCCGCTAGCGCCAGCTGCTTGGCATGATGACCGGCGCTTGCTGGAAGCTGCACTGGAAGGACGATAAATAAAATTAGAGATTGTTTAATATAATGTGAAATATGATCTTACTCTTCTTGGTTGCCGACGCCGCGCTACATATAGATTTATGAAAATATGTACCAATATGGTTATTTTATAAAACCTATTGCTATTAGAAAATAGAAATCCCCGAAAATATAAATATTTCAGACAGCACAGCAGCTTGTTAAATCTACACTCCAGCAATTAAAACGTATACAGAGACATTTATGGAATAAAATCAGCATCAAATTTTTTTATAAATAAAGAGCTTACTCGGAAAAGTGCAGACGAAACAATTTGTATCGAACAGACCTTTCCTATCAGGAGAGTTAGAAAAGTGAAAAAAATTCCCGGAGAAGTGTCCCATAACCATTCAGTTACGGATGGTTTCCATAAATTTACTGTAAAAGTCGAGAATGTTATCTTTGGCATTATAATTGAGAGCATGACCAACCGCTTTTCTAAAAACAAGATGTTGTACCAAGATTTAAATATTTTATGTGCTTCAAATTTTAATCATATTGTTATGCATTACACCCCCTTATGATACGCCTATGCCTAGTAGTGACTGGAAACTTGTAGAAAGAGATAGAGTTTTCGAGAGTGTGGTGGGAGAAGATTCTCGATTCTGTTCTGGATGACTCTGGAGGCAATTTCAGAGTATATAAGGCGCGATTACCGGCGGAAGGGGGAAGTTCTATTAAAGTGAAGTTTGGTAACGAAAGTGAAGTTAGAAGTATTGTCATTGTGTAATCAGTAAATAATTAAATAAAGTGTTAGTGTTTATCTCTTGTTGAAATTATTTTAAAACCCACGGATTCATACAGGGTGTTTCCTAGGGGCGGAAACACGTAACAATATTAAAGAAGAGGCAAGTTTACCCTTAAAAGCACTACAAACATTATGTTTGAAATTAGTAACATTCAATAAAGATGCTACAAACGAAGGACTATGTGAAGAGCTAATGAATTTCGCGAGTGGTTGGGAGAATTAAAAAAAAAAACTATTACAGACGAGTATGAACAATATTATGAAATTGAAAATGATGCAGAACAAGAACAAGATAATCTGGAAGAAAGTGGATATTTTAAATTCTGTAAAACTTCGATAACTTGTAAGAAATGCGCAGTATGCTATTACAGTGTGCTTATAAAATATAACTTATATAGTGAATATTGTCTAAATGTTATTTGTGGCATTATCTTTATTTTCTTGTTCCTTCTTCAATTCTTTGGGACTTCCTGCCTTGAAAAAGGAAACAGATTAGATTTCCAAAACGTCGGCGAAATATTTAATTTCGAGTTTTTATACTTATTTGTGTTGTTTATTTAAAAAAACCAGCCTCTAACTGATTCTTTGACGTAAACGTCACAGGCGTAGAGGTTATTTACCAGTATCATACTGGTTAATTGTGATATATTTTGTAGATTCCCCTAGCACCGCTTAAAAAGAAAACATACATGTGGCAGGAAGTCCCAAAGAATTGAAGAAGGAAAAAGAAAATTATATTGTGAATCTTACAGTTTATTAACACTGGTTTACCAACATTTGTTGACAATACAAGTAGCTTGTGAAAGGTGTTTTTTGACCCCAAAATTTGTGAAAACCAGACTAAAGAGTACACTCAGCCACAATCACTCGGAAGCATTTTTGTTGAAGGCAGTAGAAAAAGGTGCGATAAATAACCTTAGGTACTTAGGTAGTGATATAATAATTGACCAAATCTCTGAGGAAAGCGGTTTGTTGAGGAGGAAATTATCTTTATAAAATGTAAATAAGTGAAATTTTGTTACAGATGTTATATTATTTAAATATTTATCTATTGTTCAAACAAAGCCTGTCACCTTCTAAAAGTATGTTGCATTTAATACAGGTTGTGCAACAAGAGTGGATATGATATCCATATCGCACGAGGAAGAAGTTTGAGCACGATGCCGTAGGCGGAGTGCCTCAATCTTTCGAGTGCAATATGGATAATCCAATCGAGTTGTCCAGTATACTTTTTCTATGACCAGTTTAAGAAAAAAACATTTTAAAAGATTTGTTAAACATTAACACATACACTGAAAATTTGACAGCTTACGCACTAACTTGAATTTTTTTAAACAAATAATTGGCTATGTCCTTAATACACGAACTGCGATTGGTCAGTTTCATTTCCATCCTAGATAGGACATGAAATATATCCGTTTAGATAACTGGAATTGCCTATTTATCCATTCTATAGACTGTACAGAAAACAGCAAATATACATAAGGGAGTAGAAAAAATTAAAAACCACTGTAAAACGATGTATGTGCTAGTGGTAATTAATCAATAATAAGGAAATCAGTTTGCTACTCTGTCATGCCCAGTGACATAGCTTACAGATTTAAAATGGGGCTCTTGACCTCCAATAACTGGGATGTATGATATTTTTGTATTCGTTAAGTGATAATTGATAAAAAAAATATTTACTTGATACAAATACTGGCACCAATTGTAAAATATTTTGAGTTATTTATTGAAGTTTACACCACTAAGAAAATTTCTCATATCACTTTCGTTGCCTGTCATGCTCTAAGGAACAGCATTTTCTATCAATTTTTCCTTTTTGCAGGGCACTTCCAGCCATTGGGGAAAAATGGGTCCCCTAGTCTTCCCTTCATTGCCTTCCTCCTTCACTTCATTTACCTGCTCCTCTCTACTGGAGTCTTCGTCTTCGATCTCATCCTCGCTTGTACTTTCTATTTCATAGTACCTTTTCAGCCTATTCACATGTACTATGTGCTCTTCTCGTCCTCCTGCCTTCCTCACCTTATAAGTTACCGGTCCAATAATGCCTATAACTCTATATGGGCCTTTCCATGGCATCACAAGTTTCTTTGAAACGCCTGTCTTGGTACTCATAAATTTCAGATAAACAAGATCTCCTAGCCTAAAGATTTTTGGTTCCGTCTTCTTATTAAATTTAGTAATTCACGTACCCTTTACCTTCTCTGTATTCTCGTGAGCTTGAGTATAAATTCGCTTCAGCCTTGCCATTAACTCTGACGCGTAGTTATCCGCGCAATCATATTTCACGTGTCCCGAACGGATAAAACTATCCACAGGTAACACTTGATCCCTCCCGTGTAACAAGAAATACAGGCTAAAATCCATGATGGTTTGTATACTCCCCCTAACTGATAAACATGTATCAGATAATTGCATGCTGGCTCCTGTATAACAAGAAATGTAATAAGGAAAAACATACCTAATTTAGAAAATATTATTATGCGTTACACAATTTAAAAAATATTGTTATGCATTACACATCCTTGAAACTGGAGACTGATATGCCATGACTAATAGTGACTTTCTGCATTATTCTGGAATTACCGCCAAGAAGAATTCTAGATGTATAATCCCGAAAAGGTCTATGCTAGATTTTTCTAGATGTATTCATTTTGGATATATAAGGCGCGATTCACGGCTTTAGAAGGAAATTTAAAAAAGTGACAAAGTGAGGTTAGAAATCACATAATAAACAGAAAGTGTAATATCAAGTAGTAACATTGTTAAAGATTATTTTTAGTCCACTAAAAGTGTAGTTTAGTTCAAGAAAGTATTGTTAAGTTTCAGTAAGTTGTTAAATAAAGTGTTAGTGGTTATCCTTGTATAATTTATTTGGAACCTACTGAAATTGAAGGGGTGGTTTCCCAAAGGGGCGGAAACACGCGACAATATATACCTATTTTTGTACAATAAGAAAAATACACTGAAAACAAATGGATATGGGACCATCCCATTATTTTAATTAAATATTGTAATGTTAGTGAAAGTGATGGTAGCTTTAGTAAAATGGAAATTTGTGATGATGGACAGTGGAAAAAAGTGAGACACAAAAGAAAAGCAAGGAATGGATTAGGAGGTGTTTCAAAGAAAAACGCATTGTAAACAGATGAAATAAATAGAATTATAATGGGACCAACATCCAGTGACAAAAACCTCAGCACAAAAACCAACACAAACACAAAAACTACAATCAACAAAAACATTCCTCCTATAATGAAAGATGTTACCCACAAAACATATATATAAACATATGTTTCACTTACTAACTGATACAGGTTCATGAAATAATTTCTGTGATTTGTGGGACAAAATACATCCAGATGTGGATGACGAAATAAATGAAAACAAAAACTGGACTGCTAATAAAAACCAATCGGGAGAAAAACAGCATTAAAACGACACTGGAAAAATTAGTAGAAGTTAAAAAAATACGTGCATTCAAAGAAACTTTGCCAAACACTAAACCAACCACATCTATAGAAAGTTACTCCGTGGTAATCGGAGCTGTTGAACATGAAATAGAGGACAATTCAATAAGCGAACATCTACAAAAACTCAGCTTATCACATAGGTTTTGTAAAATAATTACTTCCCTGACAATACAAAAGCCCACAACCTTAATAAGAATCATCAGCGGATCACAAAACATCTGCAAAACACTACTTAAAAATGGATTATTCTACAAACATCGCCACTATCCCTGTATATCCGAGCAAACCCCCCCAACCCAACGCCCAAATCAGGCAGCAAATGTCTATCTTTCACGCACCCTACGGAATCATGTGATACCCCACCCAAATATTTAAAATACCTTGGCCCACATACTCCGAATAGATGCTCCTTAACGCTACCACCAAAATCTACAGGCTGCGGATCTGAAGACCACCAAGCATGGTCCTTTAAATGCCCTAAAAGACCTACTACACCCATCAGAGGTATACCGAACATACAAATAAAATCACTGAACAAGAAATCCGTCGAAACTTCTTCAGAAAAGAAAAAGACAAGAATCCACAGCCCAGTCACTATCCACACCTACATCAATGACTTAAACGATCCAAAGAATATAGACAGATTACAAAAACTAAGGAAAAGATTTAGGGACAACTACAATGTGGACTCGACTGCCGTATTTTCAGGGAGCCGGGTATATACCCTGATATTTGATCTGGACAGTGAAGACCCAATATCCCCTACAGAACTCATAAACAACACCAATAATTTTCAGCACGTTCAACTCGCAAATATGTAAATTTCTATACTGTAACATAAACAGCTACCCCAGAAGAAAATTAATAATCAACAATTTTGTTAAAACACAAAAAATCGATTGTACTATGCTGGTAGAAGCAAAAACCTCAGAAAACTCCAGTACATCATACAAGAATTGGTCGGTAATACAACTTAACGGAACTCAAATTCACAACAAAACCAGAGGAGGCTCTCTTGTACAAGCCCAACCTAGTCTTGGAATCGGTAAAGCAAACCCTGCCACCATTAACCATTATCTTAACGAATGTATAAATTTCACTGTCACATTTGCAGATGACAAATTACATACAATTTTAGTATACATTCACCCAACGGCAAGAATCGAAGAAAACATATTCACAAAAACATCTCTTTATAAACATTCTCTAGTAATAGGTGATTTCAATGCAAACAACCGAGCCAAAAAAAGGCAATGAGCAAAATGCATAATCTTTTTAAACATCACAGATGAATAGATCACTAAAAAACATTATCTTCCCAGTATTTTATTTTTGTTTTATGTTCTAATTAAAGGTTAAAAAAATTATTTACTGCAGCTGTCAATTTAACTGCGTTTAAATGGAGAAGTTTCCGCGCTACTTGTGTGTGACGTCATCGGGCACATCGCACCGACGGAAAACGTATTGTGATTGCGAATGTGCACACATTATTTATGTTGTGTTATGGAAAATACAAAGAAAATTAGCTATAAATATTGTATTGTGCCCAAATGTACAAATACTACAATAAAAACTCCAGAAAAGTTATTTTTTAATGTGCCTAGACGCGATAAAGTTAGGAAGAAATGGTGCAGAGCTATGAGACGAGACGACCGAAATGCAAAATTATCGTCATCCTCAAGATTATATTGCTGCCAGGTTCATTTTGATGTAAATTTACCCATTAAAACTAATTATTTTATAATAATATTATGAAAATATGTACCTAACCCTAATATTATTGTGAATCATATCATGGTGAATGTGGTCGCTTTCCTATTTATGGGAATACAAATGTTTACTAACTTCTGTTAATAAGAACCTTGAATTAAAATGTATAAATGTATAAAAACGGTGGGAATAATGTAACTTCTCGACGTTCTACATATTATCCAGTTATATATTTACATATACCTATGTATGTCAACAGTAATTTTTACTATTAATTTACCTACCTACCTAAAAGTACGTACTTAGTAAGTGATGGGAGGTATTTATTACATAAAAAAGTAAAGCATTCTAAGATGAAAAATATTAATTAATATAACATTAAAACATGGGAGTTGCTACGTGGACGCCGCGGCGGACATATATAATTTCTTAGCTGTCCGCCGCGCATGCGCATTCGCTTTTACACGACTTATTGAACCGCCGCACAGAGAAATTGGAATGTTTTATGCAATTTTCTGAAAAATAAATAAAAATCAACCTAACTAACCCAACTACCATCACATGAATGAGATAAATTATTATATGAAAAAAAAGAACATTTCTGTCGTCAAATCCAACCGGAATTTGTGAAAAAGGATATTAATCGTTACAAAATATTTAAAAAAAAGTCCAGTGGGCAGTATTTGAACCCGGGACCTGTCGCTCCACAACGCGACAACGTTACGCATAGGCCAGCGATCCACGTGGAAAACACCGCTATAGCATGGATTAAATACTATCTAACCAAACAAATTGCCGCGGCGGACAGCTAAGAAATGATAGATGTCCGCCGCGGCGTCCTTGTAGACAGTCCCTTAAAACATTGCCTTGTTTACCTATTTTGAGGTTAGGTACATAAATAATTTGTTATATTTAACTACAGTAAAAGGATAAAAATGGGCACAATTGAATTAATGTTTAGAATAATGAATGACACATACCTTGTTGCTTTAGTACCTCCAATTTCTGCACTAATAAAATCAGTATTAGTAGCAAAAAAGTTTGTCATCATAAACACATCAACAATGGGCAAATTGTCACTCTGGCCCCGTAAAAACCCACTGTCCATCATTTTTACCACTTAATAATTAAAATAAATAAATAAATGAATGATTTCTTTTATGAAAATATCAATACACATTTATAAAACACAAAACAATTTACGATTTAACCCCTCGGCAGATAGACGACCATTACACATTATGCCGAATGACGTCAGACTAACAGCGTGGTGTTTTCAGTCACGTGGATATGTTCCCATAAAATTTTGAATTTCAAAGTCGTTTATTTAGGCTACACATTTTTTTTATACCTTTTCTTTATTACTTTCTCAACTTATATAACACATATAACGAAAAAATAATAAATTATTGCATTTCTAAAATTCATGCATGTTGCTCATTAAATACGTTTCTACAGAACTCCAATTTCCTAAAGTGGGAAACCGCACCAACCTTCATAATGCCACATAATAACGGTACCCATACAGATCTTATATTATATATAAGTAATATATCAAATAATATCCCAAATGTAGAAGAAACCCCAGACCTGGGATCTGATCATCTTGGACTTATCTTAACATTAGACCTACAAAAGTCGACACAGAACAGAGAAGTTCAAAGGTATAACTTCTCCAAAACAGACACTAACAAAGTGAACGAAGGTATGTTATCATATTTGGAAGATTCAGAAGACACAAAAATTGCCAGCCGACAAATATCAAACTTTAATGCTAAACTAATGTCGCTAATTCTAGAAAATATAAAAAAGAAAACACAAATGTATCGGGAATAGAAAGCCAAGGGAGACCCAGACATGAAAACGGTGATAAATAGATTTAACAAAAACATTCAAGAACTAACCCAACAATTTAAAACTCACAAGAGGATAAGAGCATGCGAAATAAGAATTAAACTTTTTTGGCCGTTTTGAGAACGGAAGTAGATTCTCTTCCGAAACGTTAACTACCTATAGCTTTGATTTTCAGTTTTTAGTTCATAACATTGTTCTAGTTTATATATTTTTTGGTGTGAGACTTTTTGAAACAGTCAAGTACTCAAGAACCAACCTCTGTCTGATCCGTTTGGCGCAGAGGTTTTTTCATTAAAATTTTTAAATATTTTTCAGTGGCAAAATACCCAATAAAAAGTAAGAAAATCTGAATATGCCACAAATAAACAATTACAGACTATAACTACAACAGCTATCACATCATAAACTATTATTTATTGTATCATAAATTTGTGAAATATATGTATGTATATGTAATTGTAACACTCTCCCAAAGGTGCAGTGATAGCAGCCTTCTACTAAACATAGCAAAAACGCACTATATGCAGTTCCTGTCAAAAAATGTAAATTCGGACTTTAGCCTATTGATTAGATCATGCAATCAATATATACAGAAGACTGATAATATTAGATTCTTGGGAATAACAATTGATCACAAGCTTATTTGGGAAGAACATATTTCCACGGTTTGTTCAAAACTTAGCAAAGCTGATTATATAATACTTCATCTTAGGAAAACAGTGAGTGAGTCAGTTTTAAAAACACTGTACTATGGACTAATTCAATCCACTTTACAATATGGCTCGCTCTTTTGGGGTTCCTCGGCACATTTAAATAATGTGTTTATTATTCAAAAAAGGATAGTAAGACATATGGCTGGCATACCACTCTTAAACAGTTGCAAACCACTATTCCAAGATTTTAAAAAACTGACATTACCATGTCCTGTACCATATGTATTCCAGCTTATAATGCACACAAGAATGAATATACATAGCTACAGCAAAAGGCACGATATTCATGATCACAATACAAAAAACTGTAGTATGATACATCAACATTTTGCAAGACTAAATATAACTCAGAATGACCCTGTATAAATGGGTATTAAATGTTATAATAAAATACAATCCTTTAAATCACAGACACTGTTGCTATATGCAAAAACAAATTATTCATATTTCTAATGCAGAAAGAAATTTACTCGGTGAATGAGTTCCTAAACTATCAATTTTAACCTGTTGTTATTGTCTCAATTACATATATTAATTTTTTCTTACTCCTGTATTGTCATTTTATTTATAATTAAGATGTATTTTACTTCCCATTATATTGACTAATCAGATAAGCTAACTTTATATTTGTATATATAGTGTAACTTTATTGATGGATAAATGATTGATTGATATAATTGCCGAATGCACAAACAATAGTGTTTATACCATGACCGCGAAATTTTTTAGCATCCTCGAGATTATTTTGCCTCAACCGCTTGCAAGCGGCCTCGACGATAATTTTTCTCTCGGTATGTAAAATTGAATTTTGCAGGTATAAAAATAACTATTGTTTTATATGATAATAATTTGAGGGGCTGGAATAACCATATTTTAAAAGTTGAAAAATAAGAACCACCCTAGTACATATATATGATATAATAAAAATTCTATTTCTTACCATGTGCAATTGCAGTCTTCCCTCAAACAAAACTGATGCATATTCAGGGTTTAGTCTTATACTTGTAACTGCGCCAAGATATTGACGTTCCTTAAGTTTTAAGGGCGCATCATCTGTACCAGGCTGTGGCTTAGTCAAATCATAAAACCAAACTCTATTGTTCATACCTGCAGCAAGATGATATGGTCCAACGGCCATAAAACCAGGCTCTATTTCCAAAGTTATTGGAATCGGTTTTAGTTTCGACTAAAAATAATGTATTAAAACTAAATATTTTTATTTGGAACAAAGGATTGATATTCACTAAGCGTATACATTATTTCAACATGTATTCTGGACTGTGTATTGTTAGTCCCATATCATACACAGTATCTAATACGCATTTCACTCCTTAACATGTATTGAACAAATGCAATCTAAACTTTAAGAGTTATCTGTTTTTGTTGTTGTCTTGTCCAGATCTAAACACTTAATTCGCTACTCATGTTCATTTAGAATGTCGGCCAAAACATTTGATTTAAACCTGTCAGTTGACAATTCAACATAACCTCAAACTATTACGATATAAGACTCCCTTCCTGTCTTATTAAAAAAAATTAACATTCAAATGTGACTGGCTCAATATTTATTCTTTTAAGAATTTTTGGAAATGAAACTATAACACCGTATTTATTGTAAAATACTTAAAAAGTAAAATATTTTGGAACATTTAGCTTACACATTAGCTTATATAATATTCATTTATACTTATGTACTTACCCATATATACTGCATACCCACAAGACAACGTACCCCCCCCCGCTTTCTTCTTTATTTTTCAAGATAGAAATTTGAAATTAGGGTACAGAATAGTTAGCATAAAAATACATTTTTTGAACTTACTAAACCCAAAAGTACACCTCTGGTTCGAACTGAATTACTACTTACTTTCTTATTTTAAATAGCACCTTATATATTTTTTAATGTTATGTAATAAAGGTTTAATTTTCTTATTTTTTTTTTAAAATCATTGGGTTTGGAAATCATATTTACAATACCATTTATGAGAAATAAACAACTCAAAATTCACTGTTTAAAAATATGCAAATTTTTTAAGTGCTTTCAGTAGAGCTTCAAATAAATTTTTCGATGGAATTGTAAATATTTAAAATCGGTCCATAAATGGACATGAAACTACAGTTTGAAGACAAAGATGACAATGAAGTATTAGCATTTCTGTAATTAACAACTAGCATAGTATTTTTGAACATCATTTCTCCTTCGATTCTGATTTCTAAAAAAACCATTGTAAAGAGAATTCAAACCTCTATCAGATACGATTCAAGTATATACACGGTGCAATAAAAAAGTTACTAATACTTCCGGTTGCAACGGAAGTGTACTTTTGGGCTTCGTTAAGTCAAAAAATTTATTGTTATGCCAAACATCCTATACTCTAATTTCATATTTTTATATTTAAAAATAAAGTAACCAACGCATACTTGGTTTGTGGGCACCCGGTATACAAATATGTATCAAAATCTTAAATACCAACAGTAAGAGCTCTATTGAAAAAAGAAGTTAGACTTGAATTATTATGCAAGACATTTTACATTTTAACTTATAAAACAAAGACATTATTTAAAAAAAAATTGCATTTGTAAGTTTAAAATATTCAATGTAAGAATATCTTGTTACAGGCCTTAGATATTGTTTACTTTCTCTAGACCCACAACACTCATAGTAAATAATCTTAGACATGCTCAGATACTCGGAAAAAAAAAACACTCACCAATTGCATGTAATGTCAACAGCACAGAATATCGTATGTAAATAATACTAGTTATATCAAAAATTGCTTAATTAAGCATTTAATACTACTGAAGGGTGCACCCTAATGATAACTATTAAAATTAAGAAAGTCGTTATGATCATTAGTTTCAAAAGTAAGAATTTATTTTAATCGTTGTGGTGACAAACTAACCTTCATCGATTAAGCGATTAAGTTGTTTTTAAATATGAGCGCAGATATGAAGCATAACAAATTCTTAATATGTTTTAAATTAAATAATAAGTTATAGCATAATAGCAAAATAGAAGTGCTTCAAGTATGCGCTCGGTATAGTCTATTTTCCAAATTCACTTTTTTTAAGATCTGAAAACTTTGATTTTCTCGCAATTTTGAGGCTGACGTTGTTAAGAAAGTGACGACACCCTACTCTTGACTATGATTTCTTAAATTCAAGAGATTGTGAATACATATTTCAAAATATACATATTACTAATACAATGCACGGACCTGGATAGAACCGCTATTTTTCAAGAACCGAATTCGAACACTTATTTTTTCCTGGGCCAGTCCCATACCGAAACCTGTATATCATCTTACTTGTTTTATATAATCAAATAAATACCCGCCATTGAAAGATGAAGTCTTTCTCATTAACATAGTTTTTTTTTTCTTTTTCTGTATGATAATTTTCATATGATCATTATGAAATTCTCTGTATGGAAATGTATATGGATTTTTGGGAAAACCTTGTTCCCTACTGTCCTCGTACTAACAGACATAACTGTTCATATTTCCATATAAAAACCATTACATCTACAAAAAATCAAGTAAATCCTCTAATTTGTAGAAATTTTGTCTAATGAATATTTTGGGTATTCTTCGTATTTACAGAGTTATTTTGAAAAAACCGTTTTTTGGACCCCAGCTCTTTAATATGATCCGAGTTGTTAATAGCTGACTCGTAAAAAAAAACGATCTTGTCGTAACTTTCTGCCGTCTGGTATTTAAGCTCTATAATAAATTTGGAGTATTTTTTATTACAGAAATATAGGTGGAACCCGGGCGGTTTTCGAGATACGTGAATTGAAAAAAAAAAAATGCAAAGATAACCGCTTGGTTTTGACGGTAACATTTTATGTTCGTATTCCACATGGTGCAAAAAATAATGTTCTGAAATGGCTCGAAAATTATTTGACAGACAGAAAACAAATCACCAATATTAATAACAGATATTAATAATAATAATAATAATAATAATGGTTCATTGGTGTTAAGTATACAAAACAGTATTTCCACACATCAAATAAATTGGGTAATTATCAATGGTTAGTGTTTAATTAATACAAATCTAAAAAAAAAGAACATTTAGCAACGAAAAGAAAAGAAGAGAGGAAATTTGAGAAACGCACGACATTGTTATAAATAGAGAACAAACTGGTACAATTAAATGTGTATATAACTTATAGTACAACAAATAAAACATATTATGTAGAGTATAGACCAAAAGAAGTGTGTGATGGATGGCAGATGAAAATGTCCTAGGTTCCCACCCCAGTAATCTACATTCTACACTCCTTAACATTGAGCTTGGCGTACCACAGGGAAGCATTTTAGGAATTTATATGATGATGGTACATTAACTATGTGTGATGATAACCTAGATAATGCTGTCAATAAAATGAATATGGAACTTTCCCAAATTGAAAAGTAATTTAAGGTCAATAAACTCAAATTAAATCCAAGTAAAACAAAAGCAATGGTGATTACAAATAGGTTGAGAAGTAGTAACATCAATTGTAATAATATTAATCTGTCCAATTGTCCATAGATAATTCACCAATTGAAGTAGTGAAACAAATTAAATATTTGAGTATAATTTTAGATAACGTCTTATTATTTAAATATCATTTTGATTATACAAAAAAGAAAATTAGAAAAAAATTGTTTTACTTCTCAAGAATAGCAATTAACTTGGATATGAAAACTAGAATTACTTTATACAAGGCTATAATTCTACCACACTTTGATTTCTATTTTACTGTTTTTTATTTACTTGATCAAAATAGTACAAATGAACTACAAATATTGCAGAATAGAGCGATGAGAATAAGTCTCAGATGCGATAGATATACACCAATTTTAACCATGGTAAGGGTGGTAGAGTGGATGCTTGTATCTGTTAGAATACCTACTTTACGGTGATTTTTATATTTAAAATTCTAAAGGGCTTACTACCCAAGTATTTGAATAGGTTTATTACATTTAACAATGAAATTCACACATATAATTCTAGATCTCATACTAATATTCATATCAGCCGAACTCACTGCTGTAGAGCAATGAATAACATATTTTTTAAAGGACTTCGGTACTATAATAATTTACCTCAGAGAATTAAAGACAGCAAGTCCCTAACCACTTTTAAACATGAATTAAAATTGTATTAAATTAAGTGGTAATTGATCATAATGATCATATATTTTTGATATTATATTTTTAAACAAATTACTTTAATATTTTGCATAATGTGGGAAATTTATTTGTAATTTTATAATGTATATCTTTCATTTTATGTATGCATTATATTTGTATATTTGACTGATCTTATTTTTATATTCTTAAATTTAACTATAATTTTATAATATGTATGTTTTTCATTCTGTGTTTGTATTATATTTGTATATTTATGTATCAGGAATTACCTATCTCCAATAAAGTTATTATTATTATTATTATTATGCCGGGAAAAATAGTTGGCAGTATTTCCGTGCGTGAATTTATTACAAAAAAAAAGTGAACCCTAACCGGATGAAATATTTTCATTTCGACGTGTAGATTCTTGGAAAAATAGTGGCAGAAATTTTGGACGGGCCATTATGGAGTAATTTGACGTCAAAATGTTGAATTTTCGACATTCTGACGTCAAATTACTCCAAAGTGGCCCGTCCAAAATTTCTGCCACTATTTTTCCAACGATCTACATCTCGAAAGGAAAATATTTCGTCCCGTCATGGTTCACTTTTTTTTTTTTGTTTATTATTGAACATTGAACTTTTTCTGCCACTATTTTTCCCAGCATGTGGAATACATACATAAAATCTTGCCGTCAAAACCAAGCGGTTACCTTGACTTTTTTTTTTCCATTTAAGTAACTCGAAAACCGCTCAGGTTCCGCCTATATTTCTATAATAAAAAATGCTCCAAATTTATTATGGAGCTTAAATACCAAACGGCAGAAAGTTACGAAGGTATCGTTTTTTTACGCGTCAGCTCCCTAACTATGATACTTTACAACAAAAATATTGAAAACTGGCTACTGATTAATTTGAATGTCACTAATACTGATCAATAACCTTGCATGGTGACATGTTTAAGTGTCGCTATTGAGTGAGATATTAACATAACAATTGTAGCATTTGTTAACTATAATATTTCTCTACCTACCTTATCTGAGCTATAATTGTAGAGACTGATTTCAGTTAGACTGGATAGAACAGCGATCCTGGGTGGGCAAACTGAAGATAATACTGCCATATGAGAAACATAAACATTTAAAGAGCCACCTTTAGTGCAAACTGCTAATAGCTGACCATCATTACTCCATCCAATTCGATCTATTCCCGATTCTTGCGCTAAGGTAAGGACACTTGAGGTTTCCTGTAGATTGGAAAGGTCATGAATTTTTACACTGAAAGAAAAAGTAGCAGTTAATGATTCACTTCGATCAGACAGTTACCTGTTTAATCTGGTACATACACATTTTTACTTAAGAAAGTTGCATTTACTCTGTCAAAATCCACATTTTGGTAGTTTATCAGTTTAAAACTTCATTTTTTAAAAATGACTGCAAAAGTAGATCTTTTACAAATACAAATATTCGATTTTATATATCCTGTTAAAAACATTAAATTACGTGATTTATGAGCAAATAAAATTCACCAAAATTGTTTTTGGTGCAAAACTCAATTCTTTCAAATGAAACCATATTGGTACCGTGGTACCATCTATTAGTACATACTATTAATAAGTAATTTATTTATAAATACAATTTTGTTCTAATTAAATGTTAAGTTAAGTAACTAAGGCGGCTTTGAAAACAATGAAATATTCAGCTTGTCAAACATTTGTTGGTTTAACGGTGTTTTTATTGTATCTTTAAAAATTGTTTAAAATTCTTGTCAATTGTGTTCAAAATGCTGCAAATTTATACAAGAGATGAAAAAGTGGACATGTTAATTATTTATGAGGAAAATTTTAAAAAATGCAATTGCAGATATTTACCTTTATGGCCGACAATATCCTGATAGACAATGTTCAACGAAAAATTATCCTAAACGTATTGAAAACCAATTCCAAAGAAAGCCCAACAATGATCCCGAAGAAAAATTCATTATTGACGAAGGAACGGAAATTAATGTTTTGGCTCGAATAGAACTTAATAAGACTGTTTCTTTAAGGCAAGTTGGGTTTGAATCGAACATCAGTCACCAAGCAGTAAACCGAATTTTGCGCAAATAGCACTATAAATAAATCTTTTAAATACCATTTGCACCAGCATTTGTACGAAAGTGATTACGAACGTAGGATGGAACATTGCAATTGGATTTTGTATAATAACGTGCAGCCTAACAATGATTTCCTGGGACTGATTTTATTTTCGGACGAGTTAAGGTTTACAAATTTGGGATTATTTAACCGACAAAATACAAAATATTGGTCACAAGAAAATAAAAACTTATTACGGAAGGGTAACTTTCAAGTGGGGTTCGGTTTCAATGTTTGGCTTGGAATAATTGGTAGTAGAATCATTGGTCCAATAATATTTGAAGTACCTCTGACTGGTGCCAGATACTTGAGATTCCTGGAAAATGAGATTGAGGACATTTTAGATGAATTACCTTCAGATTTAGGACAGGGAATGTATTTCCAACAAGATGGCGCTCCTCCCCATAATTCAAGTAGTAATGATTACCTTCAAGTGAGATTCGGAGAAAACGTAATTTCGACGACTGGTCCTGTGAGGTGGCCTCCAAGGTCACCTGATTTAACGCCCCTTAATTTCTTTGTTACAACCTGTGAAGACCAGACGTTATGAGTAAGATGAATTGGCGAACATTCTTCGAGAAACAGCTATGCGAGTTCAGAAGTGCATTGACGTTAATGGACAGCATTTTGAACAACTGTTGTAATGTTTTGTTAATTTTTTGTATTCCAAAACCACCTTATGTGTAACAAAGTAATTAGAATAAAATTGTATTTTCTTATTTTCTTTTAGCTGTAATTTTGTTTGTATTTATCGCACCTTTTAATACGACATATAAATAAATTCCTTATTAATAGTACTAATAAATGGTACCACGGTACCGATACGGTTCCATTTGAAAAAATTGAGTACTGCCCCAAAAACAATTTTAGTGAATTCTATTAAATAATAAATAATCTTTATTAATAGCAAAATGCTAACAAAGTGGCAATAAATATTTGTTTACCTATAAACTAGTTTAAAAATCATAAGTTGTTAAATTACCTAAGTTACCTATTTGCTCATAAATCACGTAATTTAGTGTTTTTAATGGGATTTAGATTTTTGTAGCATTACACGGTTCATTTAAAATAAATCGGAACTGTCATTGCACACTTAAATGGAAAACTAAAAATTATATTATAAAAAAAAAAATGATGTTTGAAATGTCACTTATTTGGCATCGTTGAATTCAGAAAATTATGCAAAAGTCAAAAATGCAATAATATATAGGGCGTTCCATTTAAAAACGAAAGTTAGTGTCACGTCCGGCGAAACCGGAAGTGAAAAAAAATCAATTGTATGTCAAAAAGTGCCGCTCATTATGTATGTGGTATAATCCTAAATTTCAATCAATTATCTTCAAAACTAAAGGAGAAAAGGGGGATATACCATGATCCTGTTAGACCCGGTATATTCAGGTATGCAGTCGTTAATTTCTAGGGATGATTCTACATAAAAAAATGGGAAAAAAAGTTCATATAAACATGGGTTCAGAAATCCCTCCTAAGGGCGCTGTGAGCTTCTGAAGGGGGCACCCAAAATTAGTGAAATTACATTTATTATTCTCTTGAATAAACTAAGAAAAAATAAATTATTATTAAACTAAAAGACTCAACAGGTTTTAAAGATTAACAAATTATGTTAAATGTTCAAGATGGGCGCCATTCATTTCCACACAACTGGAAAAATTCCTTCACGTTCAAATTTCTTAAAACCAGTTGGTCCTACGGCGTTAAAGCAAAATACCCTTTTTTTGTATATTTATAGCCAAGGAATCATATTCCAATGAGACAATCACAGAAAATTCACATTAAAAAATTTAGGGGAGAAGTGCGTCCCCCCTTTCCAATTTTATACACCCCTGATTGAATTTACCCTTGGTGGATAACATTATTAATATCAAATCACATGCACAAACTAGTCACTGTAGCTTAAAGGGTTCCTGATATATTAAATAGAATGTCAACTTTGGGTGCCCCTTCAGAGGCCTGCAGCGCCCTTAGGAAAGATTTCCAGACCCATGTTTATATGAACTTTCTTTCATATTTTCTCTATGTAGAATCATCCTATACAATTAGGTGGGAAGATATGGAGGAAACCAAAATTATTATAACATTGACAACTCCCTTATTAATGGAGCTATAGCATTAATCTTTTATTTTAAGTGCTTTCTGTATGTTTGGTCTTCTGCAAAATATAAAACGCAATTTGCGGTTCCTTTTACTATTATTATTGTTTACCGTATCCTATTTTCTATTGTAAAAACAGTAGACAGAGAGCGACAAGAGTGGCGGTGGCTTTGTGGTGTCGAAAATTCTCTTTATATTTTTTAAAATATAGTACCTTGCATTATGTGCACAGATAAAAATGTTTTAAATTAAGAATTGTTTAATACAGTTGGGAAGAAATATGTAGATGTTTACATTTCCTTATTGATACAAAAAATTGAAGTGGCGTATACCGGTTAAAGTGTCGAGCTTTTTGTTGTCGGTTATACAATCAGACCGACGCTGCAGGTATAATAATGTGCGGTCAAAGTCCTGTGCTTTTTATCCACCCATTCAGTAAACATCTCTTACATCTACTTATACCAAATAAATAATTTCTCCACATTTCTAATAATAAATTATTTCTTTATTATTTTATGAGTTTTATGCCATACTTTTTATTTCTTACCGCGAAAGTATTTGTTTCCTATAAATAATGTATTTATTTGCTTATGTGATTCATAACAATTTCGATTCAAAAATTATATTTATCTGTGTGTGAAGGCCGTCTCTGGCATAATTACTTTTGCGCCAGGGTCTGCTTATTATAAATATAATGAACTTGACAAGTAAATGAACACTTAAAATTATTAAAAATGAACAATAAATTTGACAACTAGATAAATATTTTATTTTTAACGCCTACTAATTACACAGAATTTCTTCGTTAGTATCGGTTTTAGACTACACATAGTTACTCATAAGAAAAACTTTTGTATCCAGAGATTAATAAGTTAGTATTTTTATGGTTTTACCTATTTCATATCATTTATCAAACCTACTCAGGGCTAATTCTTTCAAAATAGTTATTGTAAAAAATCGATTTTCAAAACATTTCTTTTTTTAATTATAAATTTAGTAGTAGTAGTAGCAGGAGTAGTAGTAGTAGTAAAGAGATGGTAGGCATTATGCATATCATCTTCTTCATAATTTAAAGATCTAATTAAATAACAGGTTGTCCCATAGGAATTCCATTTAAAAAAAAATCATTTTCATTCCAAAACCAATATCGTTGAACATAACGAAGGATAAATCGTGTTTAATGTTAGTATCTGCAGAGGTAATATTTTAACGGTGATTGCAGACAGATTCTTATCAGTTTTGGCTAAATTGCGGCCTCCTATGATTGAAACTAAAAATTAAAAAATCTATATTTTTTGAAAATCGAGATAATATTTGAGGGTCAGATCATATAAGTAGGATCTAAATATACAACAATATACAGGTTGTCCCATTTAAATATTTGATTTTTATGTAATTGGTATCGAAACCGGAAGTCGGCCATTTTGTTTTTTACATCACATAATTGGAAAATTCATCCCATATCAGCACACCAAATTTGAAAAAATCCATTTTCCCATTCAAAAGTTACAAGATTGTCCCGATATAGGTATTCAGGTTCCATTTTATATTGCTTAGAAAATGTCTCATATCTTCAAAGAGCAAATTTTTCTTAGATTTGGAGAATAAACTATTCCCTTCATTCCTTTTATCTTTACCTTTATGTAAATACCCACCTATTATCTCCACATGATGCAGCTTTTCCCGTCACTTCGCAAGTGGCAATATCCGTAAGAGAATTTTTATGATTTCTTATTTGAAACAATTCTTGACCCACTTCTTTTATATGGGTAGATATAGCTATAAAGAAGCCGGAACTAAATCCGATAAGAATATAACCATCTCCAAACCACCTGTAGTTTACTATTGCACCATAATGTTGCTGGAATGCCAATTCTATGGGATTTTCTGGATCTAATAAGTTGTATAAGTACAAAGTTTTCCGACCAACAATTAAACTAATCTAAAAGAAACAAATACGTGTTAAAATGAAGATTTTATTCCTGATTTCTGATATTCATTAGTAAAAAAATATCTGTCTACTTTTAGAGACGGTGACAATAGTCAACCAACGGACAAACCACAAGACAAACAAACCACAAGACAAGACAAACAACCCACAACAAACAAAACTTAAATTCTTTCCGTTTCCTAGCCCTGGAACATTCACTGAAATATAAAAATTAATACTTGAAAACAATTTTATAACTGGACATACAGGGTGTAATTAGTTTCATGTCATTAAAAAAAACTGGTGGCAGGGAACGACAAGACAAACAAAAAAACCTTATATAACGTGGGGTCTAAAGCTCATAGTTTTGGAGAAAAAAAATAAACAAAAATTTCGCAAATTTTCAATAAAATCTTTTGATTGGAAATTGGAAAATTACAGAGTTTGGGAATTTATGGGGTATTATTAAATTGGCTTCAAGATTATCTTTCTGATCGGAAACAAATGGTTAGAATAAATAATGTTTTATCATCGCCTATTAATGTGACATCGGGTGTTCGGCAAGGTGCACATTTAGCTCCTCTATTGTTCAATTGCTTTATTAATGACATAAAAGATGCAATACGTTTTTCCGAAATTTTACTTTTTGCTGATGATTTAAAAATATTTAAGGCCATAGAGTCAGTTGATGATTGTTTTAAAATTCAGTACGACCTTGGATAATTTTAATAAATGGTGCGATAATAATTTAATGCAACTAAATATTAATAAATATAAGTTTATGAGGTTTAGCAGATCTGAATCTTCGATGGAATTTATTTACTCAATTAATTACGAGTCATTAACAGAAAATACCATAAAAGACTTAGGTGCTGTGTTTCATCATAAAATCTCATTAGCTAATAAAGGTCTTAAATTACTTGGATTCATAACTCGAACTTTAAATGATTTCGATAATATAAATTGTGTGAGAAGTACCTATTGTTTGGTTGTAAGATCCTCTCTTGAATATGCTTGTCAAATTTGGTCTCCTCATTATTCTATTTATATAAATCAGGTGGAAAAAGTGCAGAAAAGATTTCTTAAACATATTGCTTATAAATTAGGGATAAGAGATGACATAAACTATGATGAAATACTTTCACTACTAAATATGTCAATACTGGAGCAAAGACGTAATTATTTTGACTTACATTTTTTGCTCAAAATAGTCAATGGTCTTTATGATTATCCTTATATACTTAATGAAATCAATCTCCGTGTGCCACAGAAATCATGTCGCTGTCAAGATTTGTTTATCAATAAATTTTACCGAACGAACTTTGGGTACTTTTCACCGGTTCCCAGAATGTGTAGAAATGCTAATAAGTTAAATGGAGACATTGATTTCTTTAACTGCTCACTAACTAAATTTAACCAAAAGGCTAGATAAGATTATAATGTAATATAATTATAGGTTTATATGTATGTGCTTGCATGTATGTAATGTGTGATATTGTATCTGTGTAAGTGTATATGATTAGGTATATGCATAAATATAAGCATTATTATTATTATCGCGTGAGCAGATCTGTGGAATCCGCAGCACTCAGGCCTGTCGGCCCATTGTGCATTCGCATCATGTGGGATCTTCTAGAAGAGACCAGTGCTCTCCGCAAAGGATAGCAGTCTATTCCATGGTTGATCCCGTAACTCCTCCGGCTGTAAAAATTGCCTTTGGAGATGCCTATACCTTAAGGGTGCGCAATTGCATAGGATATGAGTGGTGGTTTCATCCTCCACTCCACACATCCTACAAATAGGGCTGTTTTTCAACCCCATTGTGTGAAGATGTTTATTCACAGGACAGTGTCCTGTTAACAAGCCTACTATCCGTCTCATTTTTTCTCTATCGAGCCCAAGCAGCCACTTAATGGTTGAGTCAGTCGAGGGCCCCTTTATATGGAGCCTCGACTGCCTCATTCCAGGGGTCTGAGTCCAATAGTTGCTGAACCTTGCAGTGGCCCAGTCTCGTAACTCTGATTGAATCAGACTTCTTGGCAAACCAAAGACTGGCTCAGGGCCAGGGAACGGAGTTATTGCTCCTTCTCCCGCCAATCGGTCTGCTTCTTCGTTGCCCTCCACACCCCTGTAACCGGGCACCCATATGAGTTTGACAGAGCTATGTTCGCACAGTTCTGTCAAAATATTCCGACAGTTTAAAACTGGTCTTGAGGTCACTTTGTTTGACACAAGAGCCCTCAAGGCTGCTTGGCTGTCGCTACATATATAAATATGTTTGTTGGCGATACCTCTCCTGAGATTCTTGCTTGCACACACCAATATGGCATATACTTCTGCTTGGAATACACTAGGATACCTTCCAAGTGGCACCGATATACGAGCCCTTGGTTTGCAGCCATGTATGCCAGCACCAGTTCCCTCCTGAGTCTTAGATCCGTCTGTGTACCACTTGAGACCTTTGGGACTCAGAAGACGGTTTTTATCGCGCTCCCAGTCCTGTAGACTGGGAAACACCGCTGAGTATGGAATAGTGAAATTATAGACAGGGAGACACCAGACATCCTCTGCTTGGGTGATGACCCGGTTCCTTACCGGCAGATCCAGGGCCTTTGTGTGCCCCCATCCCCGGCCAGTCCCATTCCACATTCCATTTTTGAACAATCTATTTGCTGCTTTTTTAGCTTCCAGTTCCACCTCGATATGCAAGGGAGTGAGTCCAAGAATGGCCTCCACTGCTATCGTTGGAGTGGTTCTGATAGCTCCTGTAATTCCAAGGCAAGCTAGCCTTTGAACTTGAGATAGGCGAGCCCTAATTGTGGAGCACTCCTGGCAGCGCCACCACACTAGTGCCGCATATGTTATTAGGGGTTTCACCATGGTGGTGCATGTCCAAAGAGCAATCTTCGGACTTATTCCCCATTTTGGACCGAAGATGCGTTTGCACATCCATAAGGAGGCGCACGCTTTCCTCGTTTGAGCTTCAACGTGGTCCTTCCATGACAGTTTGGAGTCCAAGGTTAGGTTAGGTTAGGCTTGTGCATAGAAACCTGCCTCGTTCTATTCGGTCAGAAGCCCGTGGAGCAGAAGATTCCACAATGCGGACATCCTCGGCCCACCTTGGCCCTGACTGTCTCGTTGCGAAGCGTGATCCCGATGCCGCGAATATAAGCATTATAAATAAATAAATTATTATTATGATTTCAGATCATGTTAATACTATGTAAAATGTAAATTGTAATGGAATTATTCCGTAAATAAATAAATAAGAACTGCTGGAATATTGAGGAAGGTTTAGATTGTCGCGAGTGTCTTTGCTATGATACTCAATATTTGTGTAGATAGCTATAAAATGTCGGCGGTCTTTAGCGATGCTGTAAAGATGAAAGACGTCAACGTTTTCTGAGTGCTTAGTACATCTGATCAGAAGAAAACTGTACTCTGACTCTCCCTTGTGCAATATTTTAGTTACTGTGGGTGTTTCACTATGTACACACGTCCACACGTCGTTGTTTTTGTTATTTTTGAATTTCGGGTCACTGTGTATTTATAGTTGAAATTTATTTTATTGACTTTACGTTCAAGTCGTTAAATTCTTGATTACGTACAGACACAACTTACGTGTTCGTTCTTTTTGTATTCCGTTTTGGATTTTGGACCAAGTGTTTCTTTTATCTTTCTTTATTGACAACGTCAGTTGATAGTTTATTGTTTAGTGTTGAACGGAGTACGTATGTCCTTAATTCGACATACCGAACTGTGTATTGATGCAGATGCAGAGATTTGGAATAATTTACTTAGGTAGTAAGCTTTTAACCCAGGACACTCATTTATGTTACAAACATTAATAAATCACATTTAAATATTCTAAGTTATAAACATTAATCCAATATTTTGTTCCAAATTAAAAGACACACATATAAAGTAATGCTCTGTTTAAACTTCTATGGCCATTTTTTGCTTGCAGTTGTGCAGGAAAAGATAACGAATTATTTACCTCTTTATAATTGCCTCAGTTCGGTTCAGGCGGTCCATCAAAGGCGGTCGATGATCCAAGGCCTTTGCTTTGACACCGCGTGTGACTCCGAGGAGTGCACTTTTTTATGACAATTTAAAAGTTGTATAATTGGGAACTACAAGTCCATTGACCAAGAAAAGTAGTGCTTCTCAATTATTTTCTACATTAATATTAAAAAAATAGATATATTTAAAATGTTGAGCTAGGTCAGTTTTTTCAAAGTGCCCCTAGAGGGAAAAGTCATAAAGGTTTTTTGTTTGTCTAGTCGGTCCCCATTACCAGTTTTTTTTAATGGCATGAAACTGATTACCCTTGTATTTCTATAGCAGATTTTTTCCCTGTACCTGTAACATCATATTTAAATCTGATAAAAATTTGTTTAAAATTAATTTTTATTTTTATTTAAAAAATATTAAAAAAAGATAACGCACAATAAAATGATTGCAGTGTGCAATAACATCGCATTTACTAAAACTTTTATTTCTTAAGTACCTTGGCTAAACATCGGTTCACTGTATATTCTTCAATCTCTGAGTGTCTAATGTATACTTACGTGTTCTATAATTTGAATGTAAGTAAAATGTTTTAAAAGGTAAATGGTAAATAAAAATTTAAGATCTTTTATAATCACTGGAAGGCTCAAAACCAGTAAAAATTTTATATTTACAACTTTTTAAAACTAATAAATTCAATATTGCATATAATACTTATATAAAATAAGGCATAGTTTCAAATTATTTATAAAATTATGTCAATTTAATAATTTCTCTATCTCAGGTGTTTCGTATATTTTCCAAAAATATGTAATGAAACTTACAGTATTCTCTCCTCCAACTCGCTCGTCAGTTTTCATTTCTGAAAATTGTATGTCTGACGGTTCTGCTCTTAAATTTACCACTCTCAATGTATCCCCATCTATATTGCTCACAGATATTGTTTTATCTTCTGATCCCAGAGATAATAAGTTATCACTATTCCAAGCTCCACATGTAATTTTTTTTGTGTGCTTCCCTATTATTGGAATTCGTCTGAAAAATAATCATATCATTGAATCTAATTACAATTTTTACTAATATTTACTTTGAAGTATTGTGATTGTAAATTGAGACGTTTCCTTTGGAAGTTCCAATTGCTAATATAGGAGTACTCTTTGCCCAAACTAAACATGACATTAAATCCTTCAATCCCACGTCTATTACATTTTTTTTGGTAGTATTTGCATCCCACAATACTAACTGTGGGGACTGGCATATAATCGCCAATATATCACCATCAGGGTCCCAAGCAATCCCAGTACACAAACTAAAATTAAAGTTACCTTATGTATATAGCATCAACTGCTAGAAATGAACTCGAATAAATTGCATAGAAACGTTACCTAGGTAGTCTTATACGTTCGTGAATTTCTCCATATCGATCAAAGATATTTACCATTGAATCGACTCCAGTAGTTGCCAAATACATCCCAGAACCTTTCTGCCAGGCAATATAAACATCTCCAGTACCGTGGGGTTGTTCGAGGCGAAATAACAGCTAAAAACCAGCATTTTATGGTTTGTTTGTATAGGTTAATTTTTAATAAATATTCACTAGTTATTTGTGCCACTGTTATCAACAAACCTTTTCAGTGCCCATGCTTAGGATATGTTCTTGAATAGCTCAATAGTCAATCTGGGTAAATGATATGATATCTAAAATAACAACAATACAAACATTACTAACGTTTTGTTGTCATGTCAATAGACGTCATGTCATATGTCATTGAGAGCATAGATAAAAATAAAATAGAAAATTTATAGCAAAGAGGCAAGGAAGGATAGATTAAAGATCTATCCCTCCTTGGCAAAGAGGTACTTAAAGCAGAGTACGGTAGTAGTGATAATTAACGAGTCGTTCAAAATGAGCTAGCTACTCACTTTAATGAACTTTGAACATAGAGTAATTAATTCTTGTGGTAATTCTGTGAACATGGGATTCGTTTCTTCGTTTCTTCATAGTTCTCCATATGAAGATTAGAGGTAAGAAGAATAATCAAGGCGGGTTTTTTTGAAAGGTAACTGTTTGTACATAGACGTCCACTGAAAAGGCGGCGAAATGTTAGTTCGAATTATTGCCAGTAGCGGCAACGGAGTAGTCCGTGGGAAGGGCACTGGCCAATGCTTAGACTAGGAAAGATAGATGGTGAGGACTCGTAACAGCGCATAATCGCCACGCTAACAAGTTGTGCCTAAGACGCCATTGCGGTGGTGGCACACAAACGGTAGAGAGCAAAATGAAATTTTCCAATAGAAGTGATTTATAAGTGATTTAGTGCCAATTTATGTAATGTACCTACATGATGGTATCATATTCTATAAACTACTGTAAAAATCACAGCGGGAAAAAATTGAAAGGAGTGACGCTTTGCAGGTTAAAGTATATGCAGTTTTCACTTTACCTAGTTAAATTAACTGTAGGCCTATTATTTACTTAATTATATCCGTGTGCATGCAATGATAATGAGAAGCATAGTATATCATTTTCTGGTATGCAATTTGCACGTTATTTGATTGAAATTTTCATTCATCTTTTCTTCATTGAATATAGAACAGTGCATCCGAAATGACACTTTTTCCATGGGCGTAGATATATCGATTATGGTGTTATATTATATAGAATGTAGAATAAATTCTGGTATGTAAGATATGAGTAAATATATTTATGGTAGTGAATATTAATTGTATTATTATGAAGCTGTTTTTGGAAAAATACCAGTTTTGTATCGTTTTATTCCTTTGATGTGATAAACTTGACACCTACATATTGTACATATGTTCCGCCACTTTCGCTTGCTCTCTGGTGGCAGGTGGCTTCACCATTGGCAGTAGCGTTACGACTCCTTACAATATATATCTTTCCTACTCTAAGGGCCAATGGGATTCTTATTTGTAAAAATATTGATAATATTTAAATATTTGACATTTGCTTGGCCGTAAGAACTAGAGAGAAATATTGCGTGTTAGAATTTATAAATATACGAATCATTAGATATAAAAATAATAACTACTATGGTTAGATATTGTGCTATTCCATTGTGTAAAACTGACGGAGAAGAAAGCAAATTGGCAGGACATCGACAAACATCCTTATTCATCCTTATTAATGATGTATTTAGCTTCCCAATTGAATATAAAATGATGAAAGGGAAATAAATTGCAAAACGTCTAAACTTATTTTAATCTGGACAATTCGCGCGCAATTTCAAACTGCCTGATCATAGGCACAGATCAAATATTATATATGATCATAGGCGACACGTTCGTTACCTGGCATTACGATCGTCCTATTGATCTTCATTCTTCGTATAGTTCTGCGTTCTGCCACAGAACTCTATCAAAGATTATCATTACCTAATCTTTGCTACTATTTTTATACAGATTCAGAAAGTATTCGTTTTGGTATGGCAATAATTGGCAATAAGTGGAAGCGAGAGCGAAGCAACTAGGCTATTCTTTTCTATCGTATGTATAACACATCGTACAAAGCGCCACCTGCTATCTCCACCACATGTGTGTGGACATCCCTAGAGTTTAAATTTGTTTCCGTCACGTCAGTTCTCGTTTTGCCCTATACGATAGAAAAGAATAACCTAGTTGCTTCGCTCTCGCTTGCTCTTATTGCCAAATATTACCATGCCAAAACGAACACTTTCTGAATCTGTATATGGTCACTACTCTTTGATTATTTTATGACATTTCTATTTTCTGTCAACACCCAGTCCTATAACCTAACCTCATTATTTTAATTTTAATTCACAATCCAGTAATCCACTAATATACAACAAAAGACGTCTGCTTTAATCAAGCTATTTAAAACTAAAAGTTGAAATATCTGCTCCTTTATAATTATGGCTAGCAACAATAAAGAAATGATGAGAAAAGAAAATGCAATACAGGCTATTATTGTTGCAGACACATTCAGTGACGAGTTTGTACCTATTTCAGATGATATACCCCATGTAAGGTCTTCTTAATAAATATGCCGTTATAGATGATGCGATCAATAATTTTTAGGCTCTTTTACCGCTGCTTAATGAACCTTTAATCGACTATTCTTTAGAATTTCTGTCTCTCGGAGGCATTGAGGAAACATTTTTATTTTGCTGTACTCATGTTGATGCCATTAAGCATCATATAAAGTATGTAGATATACAAAAAAGACTATTTATGATAACTTATTTAATATCATTGTAGCAAAAGTATTCAAAATAGCAAGGGTTGGACATTGACAATGAAAGTCAATATAATTGTGTCAGAGTCTTCACGTTCTTTTGGAGACTGTCTTCGTGACTTGGATGCGAAAGGTCTTTTACGTGGTGATTTTGTCTTACTTGAGCCGGGCACTATTTCTAATATTGAATTATTGCCTTTAATAAGGAAGCATAAGTAAGTAACATTTTTGTTACGAATAGCAGTTTATTTCCACATTTTTATTTATTTTCAGTGATATTACGAAACACGATAAAGGAGCAGCTATGACCTTAGTATTCCAAGAAACAGGTATAGGTCATATTAGTAGATGTCCTCAGGAAGAAGTTTTAATTGCCATTAATTCACAAAAAAGAGTGTTGTTTCATAAAAAGTTAGGAAGAGATAAAGAGCGAAAAATTGATTTTCCATTAGTAAGTTTTTAAAAACATATTTTTTTTTTTAAATTAATGCTGAATGTTATAATCATTGTAGGAAATATTCTTGGAAAATCCATCAGTTTCTTTACTGCATAATCTAAAAGATACCCATATAGCTATATGTTCACCATCTGTACTACCATTATTTTCTGATAATTTTGACTTCCAAACTAAAGATGACTTTGTACGTGGTTTGCTTATGAATGAAGAAATTTTAGGAAGTACAGTTTATAGTCATATTTTAAAAGGAAACCAATTTGGGGGTGCAATTACTAATTGGAGGATGTACCAAGCTCTTAGGTATTTTTCCACATATAAGTTCCCCACAAATATTGGAAATTCCTTTTTTGGTCCAAAAATTAAAAATCAAGGTATACACAGTGTGGCCTCCGATGGGATACCAAACTCTTGTAAATTGTCTTATTTTGGGTTTTTCGAAAATATTTTATTTATAAAAAGTTTTGCTTATCCTGAGACACCAAGAGCAGGGGTCAAATTTGTGATGAAATGTACAGGGTGTTCAAAAATGGAAAAAGTTTATTAAGTAGAGTGTCTTTACATACCAATTATTTTATGATACAGTATATACAGAACTACAGAACCATTAGTAAGTAAAACTTCAAAGACGACCATCAGCTCCATCAAGCAATTTATGATTAAACACTGGCTTGAATGAATGGGATTTGTTGCTTGCTAAAATTCTTTGAATGTGAGATCGGCTAACAGCGATAATTTGTCCTAAGCGAAATCCTTGGATTCTCTTGTGTAGAGTTCATATCTACAAGAGTAGTTGCATCACCATCATTGTATTCCTTCTTTACCTTCTTTGTATTATTAACATTACCAGTGGTATTGAATTTTTTTATTAAATTACGTACTTTTCTGTGAGTTACAGTCACATTTAGATACTTTGGGTACTAAAATTTAAATTGCATTTTAAGGTGGTCATTCCCTAGAAAGAGACTTCCAATGGGGAGGTATTAATTATTTTTGGTCATAACTTTTTTTTCTTAGTACGTATATTTAAAAAAACTATAAGACTACCTAAGTAGAACAATAACAAGACTATTATTATGAATTTTCACTCAATAATTTCAGTGGTTTGCAAAATAGTTAGATTTAAATTTAAAAATGATGCTTATCTTCCTATTTCGTAGTTTTGAATCTAACTATTTTGCAAATCACTGAAATTATTGAGTGAAAATTCATAGAAGTAGTCTTGTTGTGGTTGTACTTAGGTAGTCTTATAGTTTTTTTAAATATACATACTAAGAAAAAAAAGTTATGACCAAAAATGATAAATATTTCCCTATCGGATAACTCTTTCTAGGGAATGGCCACCTTAATACGGAACATTACCGATTCCATAATATTTCACTACGTAAATTCATTGTTCCTGGGTTAGCATTGTTAATAAAAACTATTCGGACAACATTTGATGAAAATAGATATTTTGTTATTTGACACTGAAGGAATATTCATAGTAACATTTAATCGAATTTAGCTTACGCATTCTTGAAAATTATTGAATAGTTCTAGTTTTAGTTTAATTTATTTATTTACTTCTGTATTTTCTTGTTGAAGAACCCATATTTGACTATTTCAATTTAATTTAAAGTAACAGTCTTATTATTTTTGTCTTCATAAAATAAGATAGTTATAAAATTGTGGCGTCTATTTTCTGATAAATGCATTTATTGCACTTTCTTGACTAAATCCCATATTTAAGCACTCTGAATTTTTAAACAATTATGTTAAATAAAGTTTATAGAAAGAAATAAAAGCAGTTTGCTTATTAAAAATTATACATTTTTGAACACTAATGTGTACCGTAATCGGGGGATATATAGAACGATAATTACGCGTTTTTGCCTAGAACTTGGCCAATATATAATGAAATCAAATTATTATTTTAAGATCGTTTCAAAGTTAGTATCTAGTAGTACCTATCATTCAAAAATAATTCAAATTTCCACCCCCAACTCCCTCTTTTTTTTATTTTCCATTGTTCTATATAACCCAGGGTTTGGGGTTATATGGAACTTTGGTATTTTATACAGAAAATGTGAGAGAATTTCAATGTGTTTTATATTAGACCAGTAAATAGCCTATATGGAACAGTTTTTGATAAAAAAAAAAAAAAATTCGTCATAAATATGATATGGGAGATGAAAGCATATGAGATTTATATCTCATAGAAACCAAATGTTTTCAATAGATTTTTTAAATTAAATTCGAACTAAAACAAATAATTTCACAGAATTCTTAACAGTGCTAAGGCACAAACTGCAAATTCCAGCAAATACAACCAAAAATGGATAAAATTAATTTAAATTTATCTTAATTATCTTAGTGAAAAACTAGTTATTATAAGTGACATTCACAAAACATCATTAGAGAAAATGTGCACTCCTCTTACAATTGTAGAAGTAGCAATTTTAAATCTTATTTGGGCAAACTTAATAATATTGTAGTCTGTAACGACTGGATAAACAAATTTATTTTTAGTCCCTCGATGAGCCCTCAAACGTTCCACTGTGTAACTGTTATGAATTTTTGCGACTTTAGCAAGAAATTGTTTTGTGTGTATCTTTTTCTGTGCTATGTTCCTAACAAGTGTTTATGTTTTCGAGGCATTTTGTAGGTGTTCTATATAACCCAGGAAAATGAGTTGTTTGTTAATAATTAATATTTTTACAAAGAGAGATGGCAGAAATAAATGAAACAAAAACCAAAATGTTGTTAATATTATGTTTAATTATTTCTTCCATTAGAGTACCTATTTAAAGTGCTAGAGTCCTGAGTTATAGAGGAGACTATTTGATTGTTATAAAACTCAGAAACATAAACACTGGGAATACGATCAATTTTCTCACATTAACTCATTATTTATTGAATCACTATACCTTGTAGACATCAAAGCATCAACTATAGGTTTTGATTGTACAAAGTAGTATGTGCAAAAATTTGTAACAAACCACCAGGAGCGGGAAATATGAAATAACTACATGTCATTCTATATAACCCCTGGCGTTCTATATATCCCCCGATTACGGTATATTTTATAAAAAATCTGACCCATGGTTTCCCAGAATAAACAAAATTTTATAAAGAATAATAATTATAAGAAAGTTTACAAGAGTGTGGTACCTCATCTGGGGACACACTGTATGTACTGTATTCTGAGAGGTAACAGTATTATGAAGCTTTATGAAAATTTTTTACATAATAAATAATAGTATAGGAGCTAGCGTGCAATTACCTGACATATATATCAGCTAGAGACACAATTAGTCTTTGCCTTCAGAGTATTGGCTCATGAGAATTTTTCTTATCAGTGGAAACTTAATTAATAAATTTAATTTTTTTAAAGAATCGGCTTCATACCTATTAGTTATGGCTTAGTGGTAAAGACGCTTTGCTGGTTTTTTAACCTCCATTAACCGGATGTATGGCAATCATATTATTGTAATTATAAAGTCGTAATTAATCGATAACAAAAAGTCATTTAATATTTATTTGTAATCCCCAGTAACGTAGCTTGCTAGTTCAGAATTTTTGCCCTCGAGACCTCCACTACCTGAGATGTATGCCAGTGATATTCATCAAGTGGTAAGTAATGTATAAAAAAAATATCAGCTTGATACAAATAAAGCTATAACTATAAAAGACATTTTGAGTTTCATGAATTATTTAGTGAAGTTTCCACTGATAAGAACAATTTTCATATTAGTTTCATTGTCCGCCATGCTCTAAGGAACATGTTTGATAATGTCTATTTGATATAACCGTTATATTCTAAAAATAAAGAAACTACTATACAGCATGTTAGCTATGGACAAAAATATTTTGTATGGGCAGAAGCACATATTAGCATACAAAATTATGAAATTGTTGACACTTTAGTCAAGGAAAACATCAATGCGGGATTTCCATTACAACCGAAAATATTTAACAGTAATATTTTTTATTTCTGCATTCAATTCATTAAAATATGTTATTTGAGTATTTTGCAAACAATTTTCATATGTGAAAAACAATAAATCACTTATTCATTATGTATTCACTATGTGTAAGTTAAACTAAAGTAAAACTTTTTATCACGATGTGGAATTTAGTTGCCGAGATCCTTCGGGCGGAGGCAAATACCACATAAGTGATAACTTTAGTGCCGAGTTGCATATTAAGTTTTTTTTGAAATCCAGAAATTGTGAAATTAAAATTAATCAACTTTATCCAAAACATAATCGCGCAAGGCAATGAAGTTTTAAACAATTAACTTTAGAACGCTCCTCGCAGCAGCAAAATACTACTGTTATCATAGGTAGTTCGCATCTGTGTAGTCTTATTTTACATTGTTTGTTTGGCAGTGTCGAAACACTACTTATTTTCCGTTATAAAATGTTGGACTTTGCAAAATAACAGCACACAAAGACGTTTATTTATCAATCATGCAACTGATGACGTCATGAGAGTACGTTGTTGTGGCTTATTGTGAGGTATTAATCGAGTGATTGTAAAATTTCAATTGTTTTTAACCATCATTATTATCTTCACAGACATATTTCAAAATTTGTGAAGACAGAATTTACACTCAATAGAATTAAATACTGTACACATTCTTCTGTTACACTGAGTGTTGTGTTAAATATTCTGCAAGAATCATTGAAAACAGCTATATATCAAATATGCTAAAGCCAAAATGACATAAATGAAATGATAGGTCAAAATATCCACCCATAGTATAAAACTATCCAAAATCATTCTTGGTATGCATTTAAACGAAAGACATGGAATAATATCTAGTTTAAATGTATATTTAGATGTCAAAATTTGAAAATTGAAATCCTAGTTGAAGCATTTAGTTATTAAATTCATGGACCAAATTGCAAATGACTTTTCGATGGTTTATTGATGTCATATTAAGGGGAGATTCCCATTAAATGAGCTGAATAATCGCGTTTTTTAGGAATTTGTATTGTGAAAACTATTAGACATCATTTTCAAACTTTCGAGATATATTTATTATACATTAAAGCAACTACATTCAAATTTTTATGTGTTTATAATGAAAATTGTGACTTTGGTGCCCCTTGAGGTGAGACGCCTCTCAAAATTTCCCTGTTGCTGGCTGACACAATTCCTCCTCTACAGACCATCTAAAATAAAAATATCAAGTTTCTTTTTACTTCTTGTGAATATGGGTATGCCATGAATTATGGAATTTATTTTTTCTCTTAAAATATATACATAATATAAAAAAGTTTTTATTTTCCGTAGTTTATGAGAAAGATAGTTGTTTTCTCGATATATGCGATAAATTTCAGGGCAATCGGCTTAATAGTTCTTATCACGTTGACATGACCTCTCAAGAACTGTTAAGTCGATTGCCCTGAAATTTGGCACATATATCGACTATCAAGAACACTTCTCTCTCTCTTATAAACTATGGAAAATAAGATACATGCAAAACTTTTTTTTATCATAAAAAATGTGACGACATTGTAAGAGAGAGTCATTTTTTTTACGTCACAGGTTTCTCATTTATGGAAAAAAGAAATTCTCCGCAGTTTATGCCATACCTATATTCACAAGAAGTAAAAAGAAACTTGATACTTTTGTTTTAGATGATCTGGAGAGGAGGAATTGTGTCAGCCAGCAACCGGGAAATTTTGGGAGGTGTCACACTTCAAGGGGCACCAAAGCCACAATTTTTATTATAATCATATGAAAATTTAAATGTAGTTGCTTTAATATACAGTGTGTCTCATTTAAAATGAAGACACCCGGATGTGGTGTGAGTCTAAACATATTAAAAATATATTACTATGCACATGTACAGTCTTGTCTTGATTACTGCATAATTTGCTGGAGAAATCCTTACGATGCAAAAGAAAATAATTTGTACTATCACTTTCAAATCTCCACGTGTATCCTGTAGAAATTTATTTAAAGAACTTGATGTATTAACTGTTCCATCATAATACATTTTTAGATGTGTATCTTATGTAAAATCCCATATAGACAAATATATTCCGAGAAATGGAAATTCAGTACATCAGTTAAGGGCAAATCATAATTTCATGATTCCCCAACATAGCTAACCACAGCAGCTAAAGGACCCAATATTATGACTGTCAAACTATTCAATAAACTTCCCATAGAAGTAAAGGCAATAAGCAATATCAAATCTTTTAAACAAAAAGTAAGATCTATTTTGATTGAAACAAGCTTTTGTTCCGTTAATGAGTACATGAGCTCTCATTTTTAATTCTTTATTTTCCTTATATACATACATTTTTTTTTAACTATTCGCATTTTAATCTATAATATGCATTTTTATCTTTTAATATGTTTCGTGATTGTTATTAAGGCTTAGTTCTTAAGATTGTGTGTTGACTATATTTCTATACTTTTGTAAAGTCTGTAAAAATAAATGATATAAATAAATAAATATTTTCGGAATTTTTGGAAATCCAGATTTGAGCTTTGGTACAATCGGAGTCCTATATAAGATGTACATTTCGAGACTACCAACTTAAATTTAAGTAACAAACTGAGACAACGGTAACCCCCAAATGGGGTCCATTCCCGATATTTTGCTTCGCGTTGGAGGTATGGAAAAAAAAAAGTTGTTCAGAATCTAATTTTGAGCCCCAATACCAAATTTCATTATGAAATTCGCATTTTTAGTTTTTTCAATATTTTCCGCAAAGTCCACACACAATTTTGGTTTTCAGTTTAATAGGATGCCATGGAAACAAAAACTATGATTAAAATAAATGTCAATCTAACAAAACTTTGAGTTATAGTGTAAAGTTCTAGTGTACAATCGTAAAATGCATCTTTAGTTAACGGAAAAAATCGAAATAATAAGGTTATTTGGTGATGGAGTTCGCACTAACAGAGAAGTAGCCACCGAATTTAATAGAAGACATCCTTTACGAGTCGATATTACTCATGGAACTGCAGCCACCATAAATGCTCGTTTCAATTAAACTGGCAATATTATTAAAGGTCTCAGAATGATCAACCCCGTCGAATACATCCGCATCCTGAAGATAACGTAATCTTAGCCGTAAATCAAGCGAATCCAAGAGCGAGTCTACGAAATTTAGCGTCTCAACTGAATATCGACAAGGAAAAAATTAGAACATATTTCATACGTCATAAAATTAAGCCTTATAAACCAAAATTTTTACACACTTTGAAAGAAAGTGATGAAAATAGAAGGTTAGATTATTGATATTGGGCCCAGGGAAATTTTTTAGACGACCGGAAATTAATGGGGTGGTAAGTTCTCAAAACTGTAGATACTGGGCCACAGAAAATCCTCATTGGGTTATTAATTGTAAAAGCCAGAGAAAGTGAACGTATGGTGTGGAATTTTAATTGGTCCGTTTTTCTTTAATAGATCATCCAGAAACAAACAAGAATCTTCTCCACAGTCTATAAAAACTCTGTCTCTTTCTACAAGTTTCCAGTCACTATTGGGCATATGCGTATCAATCTCCAGTTTCAAGGGGGTGTAATTCATAGCAATATTTAGAGGAATGTTTAGAAAATATCAACGAATGACTTTTTTGCATTTCTCGGATTTATATTTCTTCTCAATATTTATCTTAACGATTTTCTTTAGTTGGAATGGTCCACTGCCTATTAATCTGATAGGGCCATGAAAAATAAATTGTTTTTCCACCCAAGCAAAATCTTCTTTTTTAGGCCACAAATAGTCACCTAACTGTTCAGATAAAAATTTTATTTTAAATTTATTTCTGGAATTTTCTATAATTCGTCCAATTTACCATCTTTCTTCATAATAGACAGCATAGTACTGTTCCAGAATAACATTAAATTCTTCGCTCGTGTCCTGGTCCATATCCATGTCCAGATGTAGGGGAGAAGCTTTCTGTATCCGTTGAGTCATCAAATTTCATTTCAGCCTCCATTTTCATCCTCGTTACTTTCTTCCCAGCTTTCTTTTGAGTTTTTCTCCGTTTCTGTTTCAACAGGTTTACTCCTTGTTGTATTTTTCTCGATATTTTTTTACGTTTAAGTTTAGAAAGAGGTTTATTATCGGATTTAGGTTGAAAAAACCTTCTCAGACGATCAGTACTTACTTTCCCTTGTGACTGATCCAACAACCAGCAGAAGAATGACTTTTTAACAATCCGAAATTAATCTTTAGAAACTTCGATTTTAACATATGGACACTTCTCCGAAAATTCTTTTCTGTGATCTTTTATTTTGTGGGAAAAATCTTTTAAGTGCAACCCTTTTTTGGCATGTTTTTGTGTGCTAGTATGTACTTGCATTTTTGTATAGTAGGTCATGATCCTCCTGATTATGAATTCCGATTATAAATGACTTATCTGTATGCATTTTATTATTTCACGCGCAGGTGCAAACCGTCGCAATACCCCTTAATTCCTGGTAATACCCACACAATTCTTAGCAATTCCTCGGCAATTCCCGAAATTCCTCGCGTTTCCCGAAATTCCTCGCATTTCCTTGGCAATTTCCGAAATTCCTCTGCAATTCCCGCAATTCCTGCAGTTTGTACACCAAAATTCCCTGCGGTTTATCCCTCGGAAATTGGTATTGGAGCTTAAAATTAGATTCAGAATAACTTTTTCTAATAAGTTTTTTCGATATCTTCAACACGAAGCAATATATCGGGAATGGGCCCCATTTGGGGGCTGCCGTTGTCACAGTTTGTTACTTAAATTTAAGTTGGTAGTCTCGAAATGTACGTCTTATAGGACTACAATCGTAAATATTACGAAAATATCCGGGTGTCTTCATTTTAAATGAGACACACTGTATAATAAATATATCTCGAAAGTTTGAAAATGATTTGTCCAATAGTTTTTGCAATAGAAATTCCTAAAAAATGCGATTTTTCAGTTCGTTTAACCTTTCAGTGGTCGCGCACGGTGTAGGAGACCGGCGCAGCGGTTAATTTGTGATATTTTAAATAATAGGATAAACCTATCCGTTCCCGTTGGTGTACCTTTCATAAAGTTTCTCGTCTATACATTGCTGTAGTTATTATTATGCCATGTGTCCATATAACTGCTATAATCGCACACACGGTGTCTTAGACCGGGTGCGACCACTAGTGAGATAAAATTTCTGTCACTTGTTTTGGGTTATTCATTGAAAAATATATATTTCGGTAAGTATTTACCCTCTATTTCCCTAACTTTATATAAATATTGACTCTAACAAAGAGCAAGAAAGGATACTGAGGCTGTTCGAAGAAGTACCCAGTGGAGAAGAATGATGACGAAAAAGAAACGGGGATTTATGAAAGACATTTATGAAAGATCAGAAGATAGTGATACAGAACAGGAATTAGATGAAAATGAAGGTGGGGAAATGAATGGAAGTACACCATATTTTATGGGAAGAGATAAAAAAACGAAATAGAGCTAACATTGTCCACCCAAAAATGTAAGAACAAGGAAAGAAAATTATAAATATTTTTATGATTTTTATAACCTGCATGCTTTTTTTTGGAAGGAACCCAAAGACTTTTATGTACAAAAATAGATTCCCTTATGTTTCTAGAAGATAAGTTTACTTTAACAAAGGTTTTATGAGAATTTTTATTTCTGTTATTCAAGTATATATAGGGTGAGCCAGTATTTTGTTAATTTTTTTTGTACATTGAAAAATTAAGGTTTACTTAAATAAATATTTCGAAAATACTTAACATTTATTAATTACATATATATAGCTTCGAGGTCCCTTCAAAATTGTTTCTGAATTTTTCCTTTTAAACGTATTTTTTTAAGCCGGTGTCTGAGACCGTGTGCGACCACTAAAGTAAAAAAAATTCGCGCGACCACTGAAAGGTTAATGGAAATCCCTCCTTAATTTAATTTTTAATGCATGGAATAAATCTGGGAAGGGCCTCAAATCTGTATTGCCCTCCCTCTCAAGAAATTCAACTGATCAAATATACAATATGAACTTAATTTATTTCTCTATGTGAATATATTCCTAAAATACTCAAAATTCAAAAAGTAATTGAGCAATATGCTCAATAATGGTTCTGAATATTCAATGTTAACTTGTCAGTTTATTTGTGAAATATTGAAGATCATCTAGAAGAAGCCTTCATGAGAATGATAATTGCTAAATTAAAATTCATCATGATGTGCTGTTAGGACCAATTTATTATGAACAAATATTTTTTTTTTTTTTAGTCGAGAATTGAAAAATAAATGGATGTATCCACTCATTCCCACAATAAGAAGGTATATATATAATTATTTCTTTCAATTACTTATGATGGCAGTTTTGATATTTTATAGGAACACCATATTAAAGAAAGATGTTGTTATTGGGGAAGGAACTAAAATTGCCGAATCGGCGCTCTTACAAAGAACTATTTTGGGCGACAATGTTTTAGTTGGGAAAAATGTCAAAATTGAAGATTCTTTTGTGCTTTCTAATACAAAAATTGAAGATAATGTAATAATAACTCATAGTGTGATTGGTCCCAATTGTTTAATTAAATCGAAGAGTAAAGTGACAGCTGGTAGCATATTAGGTCAAGGTTGTATTATAGAAAGAGATGTATTTATAGAGAATACTTTAGTTCAAGCCAAGGAACCAGTGAATTGTAAGTAATATTTATGCTGGTTTATATATTTTTTTGTGCTAACAACGTTACATAAATATTGTCTAAATGTTATTTGTGGCATTATCTTAATTTTTTCCTTCTTCAGTTCTTTGGGACTTCCTGCCACATGTATGTTTTCTTTTTAAGCGGTGCTCCGGGAATCTACAAAATATAACAATTGACCAGTATGTTACTGGTAAATAACCTCTACGCCTGTGACTTTTACGTCAAAGGATCAGTTAGAGGTTTCTTTTTCAAATAAACACAAATAAGTATAAAAACTTGAAATTAATATTTCGCCGATGTTTCTGAAATCTAATCTGTTTCCTTTTCAAGGCTTTTTTTGAAAAATCTTTTTTGCTGGGTATGATAAATACAAAACTCTAAGAATGTTTTTTGTATTCAATATCCATAGATACTTACTATTTACATAGAACCGTTGATATAGTTAATGGTTTTTTTTTTTAGTTTTTATACAATGTTGAGTTTGTCAGTTCTTCTTTTAACATTGGCAACCAAGTTGTACAGACATCTAAGGAACAATTCGACACGCATCTATTCTCATTCAATAATATTATCGCGGATTCTTTAGGTTTTTTTTTTGCTATCTGCCTCTTTGGTTAAAATTTTTGCCGAGTCTCAGTTTATTCTATGTCCATTCTCCCAAGCGTGTTCGCAGATCTTGGACCTCTGAATTTCATTTTTTCTGATATAATTTTGATGTTCGCCCAATCTTCCACTAAAAGGTCTGGATGACACACCCACGTATTGCTTGTTGTTGAACGACGGAAGCTTACACCGCATTATGGCAAGCCTCCTCATTTTTATGGCTTACCAAAAATACATAAACAGAATGTCCCATTAAGACCAATTGTTAGTTCCATGAATTCGCCATGCCACAATTTGGCAAAATTCTTGCTTAAAATTGTTAATCCATTATCTGGAAATACTGACTTGTAAATAAAAAATAGTAAACATTTTATCGAAAAAGTTTACGAAAACAATATTCATAATACACATCTGACAGTTAGTTTTGACATAGTTAGTCTGTTCACTAACGTCCCACTAGACAAAACTTTAAAAATAAATGAAGACAAATTGTTAAATGTAAATAAAATAATGGAACTTTTAACTAGGTGTATAAAAACAACTTATTTTCAATTGGAAAATGATTTCTATCAGCAGGATTTAGGTATGGCAATGGGTTTTCCATTGTGACCGATTTTAAGCAATATATTTATGGAGGATTTTGAGACTAGGCATGTTCAAAATTATGCATACAAACCGGTTATCTGGTGGAGATACGTAGATAATATCTTTGCAATCTGGCCTCATGGTATTGAATTAATAGATAGTTTTTTGGAACATTTAAATAATAAAGAACCTTCTATTAAATTCACTTTAGAAAAGGAAACTACAAATGAATTACCATTTTTATGGTACAATTGAAACAAGTGTTTATAGAAAACCAACACATACCAACAGATATTTAAATTTCAACTCAAATCAGTCGATGCACGTTAAGAGGGGTGTTGTAAAATGTTTGTATGATAGGGCCAAAATCATTTCTTCTAATGATGAAATACTATCATATCTTTTAATTTTGAGTACATTTTTTATATAAAATTTTATTCAGAAATGGCAGTTTACCTGAAGCGAATTTCATTTTTAAGCTGCCACCACCGCCTTCTATACATTTCTGAAATTCTAACTGACTGAAAATAGGTTTTGGGCCAAGCAAGAGCAGAATACTGAAAATTGTGTTCACCAAAAAAAAAAAAAAAAGGTTATTTACACCTATAATATTGATTTTCCGTGGTCACATTGTATATAAATATCTGTTCTCAACTTTCAATTCATAACCAATTACAATAACCTCTCTATTTTTATACATGAGATTCAAATGCACTAAAATATTTATAAAATTTTATTAACAACAATTTGAGCTGTTAAAGAAATATTTTCATGTAGTGCTGTATATCTTTATTCTTATAGAAGTTTTAGGTCCTTTGTTAAACCAAATTTTCATCTTACAATCATCCAATTTCAAAGGTCAGCATTAAAATATTAATTTTCTTTTTTCTGTTAATGCATTTAACGAAAATTGTGAATTGTTTTTAATATCCTGTAGAAGATATATTTGGTAAAATCCTGTCTTTATTCTTATTTTCTAAGAGCACAGCTCCTCGGCCTCAACTTCTTCAATGTCTACAGTAGAATCCTTAAAATCTATATTTAAATAAAATGCTACAGTTTAAACTCAAACAAAACTTTATATTTGTTAAGGCTGTGTTATCAATGTCAAAATACCGCGTTCACAGTCGAAAATCTTTCAACATATTGTTCTCAAAAACAAACCAACAAAAATCGGATTTGATTTAAATATTAGAACTAGTTAACTTAAATCTAGTACGTATCATATTTTATATTTGAAAACTAAATCAAATTAAATATTTCCTTTGGATTATTACACGCGAACGTACCACTGAATCGTCCGTAATTCACCATTAATTATTTTATATTCTTTAATGGGACTCAAATATTCAAATAAAATATGATACGTACTAGAATAAATATATTAAATGTAAAAAAAAGTTAAAACTCGGCATAATATTTGCTCCTAAGGGAGATTAATATGTTAGAAAAAATGTATTCAATTTTGCCAATTTAATTGGACGGTTTACTAATAGAGGGCGAAGCAGTAGCTATTCGAAGTACCAACTATGCTTCAAATCACTAAAAACTGCAGGGTCGAACTTTTTGTTTTCTCTACCATTTGAAATATAGCTTAAAATAATTTAAATTTACTTACCAATTGAATTGTTACATTTCTAGTAGCCCGGGAGGCAGCGACAAATTTTTTGCGTTAATATCTATAAAGCTAGATTTTTTTTCAAAGAGAGTTTAGATAGTATCTATAATGAAGGCGCAATTCTACCAAACTCTTAGTTATGCATAAATGAGTAAAAAATTAAATATTTAAAATTTCGTTTTTCGAATTGTCACGAATTGTCAAGAAATGATGATTCGCCTTCGCTCCTGCCGGCCCCAATTTTCGATTTTCACCTCGCGATTCATGTTGTACGGTCATTGCCGACCTTCTCCTCGCCATCGAGATATAGAACGGGTCTCCGATTGCCGTATTTGTTCAGTTCTTACGTTTGAAAAAGTGACTTGCGGTCGTGCCAATAGGCGACTATTTTTAAGTGGTTTCCCGAGTTCGAATCCCGCTCGGGGATATTTTTTTTTTCATTTTCAATTTTTTGGCACATATTTTTGATTCTATAATTGCGATTTGCTCCGTTCTATTGCATTTTTCGGAGAAGTTTTGCATTTTCCGCCGCGGAATATTAAGATGCTCTATTTGGATCAAAAATCACATTCTACTTCCGGGTGGCTAAATCTTTGGTAGACATTGCAAAAACGGCAATACATAGTCAAATCACGACAATTATATTCCTCATTAGTATTAATGAACAGACAGTATTTTTATAGATCTGTTAATAAGCTTTTATTTACTCCATTATGTTATATTATTTTGGTAAGGAAATTTCTAATTTTTAATCGAAATAGTGCAGATTAATATTTCGCGGCGGAAAATGCAAAACTTTTCAGAAAAATGCAATAGAACGGAGCGAATAGCAATTATAGAATAAAAAATATCTGCCAAAAAATTGAAAACGAAAAAAAAAGTATCCCTGGGCGGGATTCGAACTCGGGAAACCACTTAAAAATAGTCGCCAATTAGCACGACCGTAAGTCAATTTTTCAAACGTAAGAACTGAATAAATACGGCGATCGGAGACCTGTTTTATGTCTCGATGGCGAGGAGAAGACCGGCGATGACCGTACAACGAGAATCGAGAGGTGAAAATCGAAAATTGAGGGCGGCAGGAGCGAAGGCGAATCGTCATTTTTTGACAATTCGTGACAATTCCAAAAACGAAATTTTCGTCCATCTGTTTTTTTCTTTAATTTTTTACCCATTTATGCACCACCAAGAGTTTGGTAGAATTGCACCTTCATTATAGATGCTATCTAAAATCTCTATTGCTAATAAATCAGGAGCATATCTAATAATAACATATCATTACTGTAAAAAGTAATTTTTATATGGAGTAAATGTACCTATTTGTAATCCAGATTGTGAAAAATCAATGCCACGCGGGATTAAAAAGAACTTTGATCTTGTGGCATATAGACAAACTATCTTTGCATACACTCTAATAGTGTAGATTGTAGATAATCAATTATTATTTTGAAAGAGTAAAATGTCTCTTACTCCCCGAAGGAGAGCTTACATTTTTTCTGGGAGCAAAAATGACACGTTAGTCTTTGAAAATGATAACTAAACTATCAGTACAGAAATATTGTTTTGAAGAATTCCGATTTTCTCATTTCCTCAAGCACGCAAAATGTCTTTCCATTGTTTTCCTCTGGTTTTTGTAATTTCCTTTTTCAAACATTATAATTTTATGGTTATTCATTGCTTGTCGTGTGTATGTGTTTTCGTGATATTTTACTTTCGGCGTGAAAGTGATCATCATCAAGTGACGAAAATTTGATGTTTAAGGAAAAGCCTGCAAAAGTTCGCACCCTCAGTGCGTAGGAAGACGAGAGAAATCGATTGGCGGACACCTGAGTGTTCCATCTGCGTTCTTCTTCTAAATAGGGCCTTCAGAAATTTGAAAATTTGTCACATTTTCCATGTTTAGGTGTTTTTCGTTGAATTTTTCTTTCGGTGTGAAAGTTATCATCATCGGGTGACAAACAATTCGATGTTTTAGGAGAAATCTAAAAAAACAGGGATACGCAGTAAGCGGAGCAAAATCGAATAGTGGACACCGAAGTTTTCCATCTGTGCTATTTCTCTGAATAGGGGCCATCGAAACAGTTTCCCAATGGAAAATGTCAAATTTTCCGTGTTTACGAGTTTTTCGTGATATTTTACTTTCGGTGTGGGTAGGGGTAGGTATGAAGGTGAGAGAAATCGAATGGCGCAAACCGCTCTTTATCTCGTTTCGTTTTCGAGATACGATCGCGGGAAGCGATCCTTAGTTTCCGAGATACGGCCGCTCAAAGACTCCAGAAGGTAAAAATCGAAGTTTCTCACCTCTTCCCGAGGTCATATCTCGAGAACTAAACGAGATAAAGAGCTGCGGTTTACGCCATTCCATTTCTCTCGCCTACCTAGTTACTAGTCCAAATAGGTAGGTTAAATTGCAAAAATGTGACCGGAGGGGATCTCTACAGGAAAAGTTGTATTGAGCTGAGATGTAAAATAAAAAGTCTAATATATTATTAGTCCTACACTTTCCTTGAGGGTACAAAAAGGATGAAATTGTTTATTTGAACGATGAGAGATATGGAAAAGTTTTCAGATAAAAAAATGTGGAGCTAATAATTTGGCTTACGAAAGGTCACATGCGTTTACATCCTATTTCTGATTGTTTGGCTATAAGATCTGTCTGACATTTAGGGGATGAATGGAATAATAAAAAAATCGTTTAAAATCGAAAAGTTGATGCTTTTTGTTATTTCTTTTCTGAATCCCCTTAATTCAACTTTCTTTGCAGAGATAAAGTTCCTCTGTTTGTTTAGATAGAAGTTATAAACATCTGAATTTTTAAATTCACGACTTTTCAGGGCTAAACGCTTTACTTTAATTTTTTTCAAGCAACACTGACCTCTTAATGAAATTTCTTTAAAAAAATTCCATTACAGTTTTTTTTCTCACGCATGCCAACGTTGATTTCCAGATATAATTACTACAATTCCTACGATTTTTATTTCACTCAACGCCACTGCAATCCGATGATTTTCCGGTAATTTTTGCGTGAGATATGGACCGCTAAAGTGAGTCCAGCTTCGAGGACCAATTCTCCCAAACAAAAAATCTTACAAGCTCGATGGCATATTTAGCTATTTAAAATCAAACGAAAAATCGAGTGGCGCAAACCGAAAGTCGCTGCGGTCCTTCGTTTCCGAGATACGGCCGCTCAAAGTTAGCGGAGAATGAAAATCGAAGTTTTTCACCACTTCCACCGAGAACGAAACGAGACACAGAGCTGCGCTTTGTGCCATTCCATTTCTCTCACCTTCCTACGTCCTCCTGAGTTTGTTTAGATTTTTTCTGAAACGTCGAAATTTTGTCACCCGACGATAACCACTGTCATTCCAAAAATGAAATGTAACAAAAAACACCTACTCATGAAAAATGCAACATTCTTTCACGTTCCGAGGGTCCTACCTACATAAAGAACACAGAAAGAGAACGCCACTGTGCTCTATTCGATTTGTCTCCCATTACTTTTTTATATACATACCCCTTAATTTTTTCAGATATTTACTAAAACATTGAAATTTTGTCGCCCGATGATGACCACTTCCATACCGAAAGTGAAATATGACATTATTTCACTTTCCAAGGGTCCTATCCACATAAAGAACGCAGACGAAGAACGCCACTGTGCTCTATTCAATTTCTCTCCCCTTACTGCGTACCTCTGATTTTTTTCAGATTTTTCCTAAAACATCGAAATTTCGCCCGATGATGACCACTTTCATACTGAAAGTGAAATGTCACGAAAAACACCTACACGAAAAATGTGACATTTTTTCACTTTCCGAGGGCCCCATCCACATAAAGAACGCAGACGGGAACGCCACTGAGTGCTATTCGATTTGTCTCCAATTATTGTATACCCCTGATATTTTTCATATTTTTTCTAAAACATCAAAATTTTGTCACCCGATAATCACTTTCATACCGAAAGTAAAATGCCACGAAAAACACCTACACATCAAAATGTGACATTGTTTCACTTTCCGAGGGCTCTATCCACATAAAGAACGCAGACGGGAACACCACTGTGCGCTATTCGATTTGTCTCCAGTTATTGCATACCCCTGACTTTTATCATGTTTCTTCTAAAATATCAAAATTTTGTCACCCGATGATGATCACTTTTATACTGAAAGTGAAAGGCCACGAAAAACATCTACACACGAGAAATGTGGCATTTTTTTTACTTTCCGAGGGCCCTATCCACATAAAGAATGCAGACGGAGAACGCCACTGTGCGCTATTCGATTTCTTTCCCCTTACTGCGTACCGCTGATTTTTTTCAGAATTTTCCTAAAACATCGAAAATTTGTCGCCCGATGATGACCACTTTCATAACGAAAGTGAAATTCCATGATAAACACCTACACACGAAAGAAGTGAAACTGTTCTATATTCCGAGGACCCTACCCGAAGAAAGAACGCAGATGGAGAACTCCGGTGCGCGACATTCGATTTCTCTCCCTTTACTGAGTACCACCCCTAATTTTTTCAGATTTTTCCTAAAACATTAAATTTTTGTCACCAGATGATGACCATTTTTACATTGAAAGTGAAATGCCACAAAAAACACCTACACACGAAAATCGATGAATAACCATTAAAATTTGAAAAAGAAAATCACAAAAAACAATATCTAACAATAATTGAAACTATTACTGCGTTATTAGATTTTGTAGATAGTTGCGGTGGCTACCGCCTAACGTAACCACGAATTGTTTAATTATTTACAATCATCAAATCCTATTTCAAAAGTTTAATAGGAACTGAATCATTTTTTATTCACTGCTGTAAATCTAGTCAAGGCTTCCAATAGTGTCCGTACGGCCCTGCACAATTCTGTTGCCAATAACTGATGATGAAATTACTACTTATAGCTAGCCAATTTATGATTCCTATTATATCGGCATAACCATTAGTTCGCTTTTTCTATATACGAATTTACTGTGGCGTGCAAACACATTCTTAAATGTATAATTTTTTTAATATTTCACAAAACAGCCTACAAATCTTGTGACTTTCTAAAAATAAGAGTCAGCCATGACATGTTATAGCATCAAGAATATAATACCTATTTTTTGGCCCTATAAGGATGATCACAAAACATTAATGGAACCGGAGTAATGGGATAAAATGCCTGAAAACTTTTTTAAATAATCTTATTTAATTCAACACTGGTGGAGCTATTCCACCACTCGACCAGAACACACACACACGCATATCCGTCCACACAGACGACAACACAATAATAATAATAATAATAATAGGCTTTATTTTCATAAGACTTGTAGATACAAGTGTAGAATATTGTCTCCAAATAGTCACTAAAGATACAAGCAAAAATATAGTATTACAGGTTCGACAGTAGTTAAGAAAAAAAAAATAGTATAATCAGTATATAAACAACAAAATACAATTCAATACAATACAAATGTACATACATCATAATACAAATTTGTCACAATTTAAATTCTCCGATAGAGTAAAAACTACAATTTTGCGGCATATTATGAACACCCGATTTAAATAGATTAAAAGTAGGTAAGGACTTCAGAGAGGTTGGCAATTTATTAAATATTTAACGGTGATGATCAGTGGCCCATTTGCTGACATACTGTGTCTCGGTATTTCCATATTTAGAGTAGATCTAAAATTGTAGTGCGAATTTAGGTCTCTGGTGAGTGTAAACTCATCAGGATATGACTTAACATAGCAAACACAATTTAGGATGTAAATATTCGTTATAATTAGGAGGTTTAGCAAAGAAAGTCAAATTTCTGGGAATTATGTTAGACCCAACTTTAAAATGGAATGAACATGTAGATTACACTTGTAGTAAATTAGCTAAAAACCTTTTTCTTCTAAAAAATTTAGCACGAACAACTTCAAAAGAAATAATTATAATGGCCTATCATGCCCTCTTTAACTCTATAATTAGATACGGAATACTCATATGGGGTCATTCCACTCACCGTGCGAAAATTTTCAGTACGCAAAGAAAAGCCGTCAGAATCCTACTCAGTTTAAATTGCAGAGAAGAGGTAAAAAATCATTTTATTAGACTTGGTTTCTTAACGGTTCGGAGTTTATTCATTTTTCATTGTTTGATTTATGTCAAAACAAATATGTAAATATCTTTGATATCCATACCCACAGTACACGAAATAAAAACAATCTAGGTATTTATTGAATACCTTAGAGTAAAAAAATCAAGATATGCTATTGATTACCATGGGCCTCTTTTCTATAATAAATTACCTGATTATGCAATACAATACTTTATTGGTGTCAAAATACACAAAGTGTTTACACACGTCAACATACAGTACAAAAGTTGAAATATAACGTATAAATGTATAAAACAATAGATATGGAGCAAAAGACTAAGAGCACATAGTACATGAAAGACAAACTAGATATAAAAGAAACTATTAATATAAAATAAATAGGAGGTATGGTATGGTAATTTATCACTGTAGCTTCTAGAATACTGCACGAGATTCACACATTAGTTTCATTCAACAATCACTACCATTAAATCAATTTAAAATAAAGATTAAAAAACTTTTCATTTCTAAGGATGAGTTCAAAAATTATGATCAGTAAATTTCTACTAATTTATGTCTGTCTGCAATGTGTGTGATGATGTTTGTTTGTATATTATAGTATTTGTTTAATTTTGTATTATTTTTTTGACTTGTGAAATGATTTTATAATCAGTAACACTAGTGATGGTAAGACCCGGCTCATTTGAGTGACCCGGGTCTTACCAGGTCAATCACTCAAATGCATGACCTGTTCTCGATGATCCGTTCATATGAACGACATGGTCATTGGTCATGGCTTAGATCTGTTTTGAAGCAACTCAAACGTTCATTCCCGTGGAGTGACGGGTCGTTTGATGTTTTATCTTTTGTATTAAGCACTTTCCACCGAAAATAACTTTAGTGTGAATAATGCAGAACTTTTACATTTTTTTGAATGAATCAATAAAAAGGTACCGACATTATTTAAAGTCAACATTGTTTCATTGTTAATTTCCAAGTTTATAAATTATGACTACCTTTTTAATCTCGCCGAATTATGAAACATTTTAAATAATAATATATTTTCTATTACAGTTCAGAGTAAGATGTACGAGGCATTTACTGCGGCAATGTGTTATAGAGTGTAAACATCCGCATATTTATTTCAGTTAGGTTCATTTTATTCTTTGTTGGTTCTTGTTCACCGCCCACCGATCGTGAATGACGTGAATTACTTAGTAGAAAATACATTCAGAACATGGTTCAGAAGTTCGATCAGGTCAAATGAGTCGGTGCTCATCGTTCTACATTTTGTGAAAGAGTAAAAATACAATCTGATTGTCACTTCGTTCTTGCTGCAATCTTCATTACACCATACAACAGCAAGTCATAATTAGAATTTACAATGTTATACGAGATTATCACATCAAAGGTATCAAGGAAGCGTTAAAGATGCTTGTGTTATGCTTTCTAATATATGAAAAATACAGTATGATAGTTGACAAATGACTATTACAAATACGCTCCTTTAAAGACATCTTTTTTAAAATATTCACTATGCAATTAGTCTATATGCTTCCAGTCTTCTCACTCAGTAATTGGTTATGTATTGGTCCGACACTCATCAGAGCATATTTTTTTAGACAATACTTCCTTTTTGTGAAAAACTGTTACTCACCACAAGTGTTTATATTCTGGTATTTGCGTTTTATTGAAATTTAGAAACTGTAGATGATGGTTATGCATTTTAGGTGAAGATAATGATAAATTAGGGAGCAAAGCATATAGGTTAAAGATAGATGAAGACGAAGATGAAGATAGGTCTGTCACACTACTAACAAGGAGAATGTCCCGTTTACACATTCAAGAGGATAACTATGAATCTGACTGCGACACTGATGGATTTAGTGATAGCAATAAAGATGATTTATCTTACACACAGTCACCTATACCCGATGACACTAAATGTAAGTTATAACTTGATTCTGCTTCTAAGTTTGCTAGAAAATTGATAGATAATAAAGCCAATTTTAAAAAAAAGTGCTACTTCAAATCTAGTTTTTAATTTAAGTAAGTATTGCTAGTACAACTGACATGGTTATATTCAAATTTTCATAAGCTTGAAGTAGTAATTAATAGTATTTGTAATAAGCATGAACTAACAATTATATGGTGGCAGCCATAATAGAAAATATTTATACTGTTATCTTTTTCAGTGTTCTTTACTGAAGTAATCGACAGCTTAACCCGAGGTTTTGAAGATAACTTACTGTGTGATAACCTTATTCTTGAAATCAATTCTTCACGTTATGCCTATAACGTCACCGTAAAAGAGGTGATTTGTTGAATTTTTACTTTGTTAATATGAATATTTGAAAATTGATAATTTATTTTCAAAATCTAGATTTGGATTTTAGTGTTGTGTGTAGTGTATTAATAATATAGTATTTAAGTCAACTTGATTATGTTGATGGTTTAATGGAGTTTGAAACCTAATATTGACAAATTGCCAAAAAGTGGTCAATAAGTGATATAGAACTTTCAATAATAATTACAAGAGGTGTGTTTTGTTGAGTTCTTTTAAGTTAATTATTTATGTTTGCCATATTTTTAGCAGTGCGTTCTAATAGTGATGGGTCGCTCACCTATTTTTTCTGAGCGCGCTCAGTTCGTTCATTCATCATTTGAATGACGTACCCAATGCACAATACTTCGTGCATATATGTATGTCTCTCGCTCATCATGGCATATGAAAGTGTTAACGATACAGTTAGCTCGAGATCGACACACTTGCTCAAAACTCAAGGAGATTCACTTGCTATGGTGCAGTGCATGACACTGGGATACTAACGGCACAGTAGGAAATCATAATGAAGTAGAATGAATTGTTTAAAAAATGAGCCATTCATTCACAGCTCACTGAAATGAGTTGTTTACTTTGAATGACTCATTCATGAACGACCCATCACTACTTTATAGGGATACTTTGTCTCTAAGATTACATGTTTATTTAACTTACAGAGAATACTTTCTTACAAGACTGAGGGCCGGTTTATCAATGCAGGGTTAAATGTTACTAATACACAGCTGCCAGTCAACTATATATGGCTGTTAAAGTCACTGTTAAATTAAAAAGTGTTTATTCTGCCTTCAGTCAACTGGCAGTTAGAAAGCCGTCAGCTATATCAAACGTAAATTTGGCAGCGGGGTTCTAGTCAGATCGTATGTAGACAATGTTGCCGGAATTACTAATTTGTAGTATATTTAAAGAGTGAGTACCCGTTTCTGTTATGTTTCATGTATTTTTCAAAGAAAATTATTTAAAAAGGTGAAAAATAATACTTATAGTAAGTTATTTTGTGAGTAGAAATACATTTTTAAGTTCCGTAACTAAAAATAAATTTAAATGTGGATGCGATAAACCACCTAAAGAAATAGATATTTGTGAATTTGCAATAACGTAAATTCATTCATTCATTTCTAACCCAATATTTTCGTTTTTTTTTTTTTGTCTGTATATGACGTCTGTGGGTACTCCGTTTGTCATAATGGATAATAGCGATAAAAAACTAAAAAGATCGGCAAATTTCAGTTTTTCCGAACGAAGTATGACAATGATAGATTAACTACTACGTAAGAAGTTATTATGTAGATAGCAGTTTATTATAGAGCTGTTCACGCCAAAGTTCAAATCTCGTTCAAGATGAAGCGCTTCTTGGCTATTTGAGAGAAAATCCGTTCCATACAAGAGGAGACGCTGTGTTCATGGCAAATTTTTCAGCTTCGAGATCAATAGCTAGCCGAAGAATAGGAAAATCGGAATTAAAAAACTGTACAAGTGCCAAGAGGACCATATTAACAGAAGAGCAGAAGCAAGCCCGCATTTTTGTTTAAATTATGTCTATCGCCAGTTGGAGTTTTACATAATCTGTGTGTTTATTTAAATACAATAATTTTGTAGAAATTTTAGCATTTTCTGAAACTTTAGTTTTATTTCACAATTTTAGCGCTTCCACTAAACATATTTCTTAAGCAAATTTAAATTATGTCTTAATCTCTATAATATTAAAATTTACTATTATTTGGAGGTATGTGTCTTTTTGAATTTCTATTAGTAGTATGTTTATATTTAAAAACAATAAATAAATAAAAACTGAAAACAATCACTAATTTCGATTTCTTCAAAATGCATTTAACAAATTTTACCTATATTTACCCTCACGAACATACTGTTTATGTAACCTTACTTTGTATATGTCAACATTGTAACCTCCAGCTAGTTTCTTAACAGGCAAAAAAAGCGTCTAAGGTTTGGGTTAACCGAAACATGAATAAACCATTTGACGTTAATATGACCGACAGCTAATACTTGACCAACGGCTAAAGTACATAATCGCGCACTGATAAACTGGCCCTGATTGACCCTGACCTTGATATGTATAGCAAAGCCAACTGGTGGGAGCAAAACCTCAAATACCATGTAACTTCATTGTAATGCACAATAATATCAGTTATTTCATAACCTATGCCACAAGCTCTTATATTTTTTATATAGTCATGTTCAGTAGTATCCCATTGTATAAATTAACCTAAATCAATTCCGATACTTATAATACCTATGGAAAGAAAGATTTATTAATATCAAATTAGCTAGAATGAAGTATCTGGATAAATTCAAAACTGAATGACACTAATAATCATACACGAGTTGTATACAACCATTTAAAGCAAAATAACACGAAACTGAGATCAAGTTTAGTTTACAATAAATCGCCACAAGTAAGGTCGTAAGTGACAGTACTGCAAATTTGCCCGTTTTGGCTAACGGGAAGCTGGGAAATAACCTATCTAAAGACAATGATTCAGTATTAAACTGACACTAGTCTATATTTTATAAGGAAAATTACCACAGCTTTGACAATAACTCATTTCTTAAACAAAAGGAGTTCCTGAAAAAAAAATTGTCAAGTAAATGGGGTGTTTGCATGGTGTTGAGATAAATGCACATATCAAAAGATCGTGAAAAATAAAGTGGCCCATATTTTTTTATTTTTTCAATAAATCGGGATTTTTTTCATAATTAACATAAACCTAAAAATAGTGGGAGTATCGTGACATACAAAAATTTATTGAATCTGCACCATCTGTTGTTAAATAGAACATGTATATTTTTAAATATTAATTCGATCATTTTCTTATGTTATCCAGAGATATTACCAAACGCCATAATTCATAAATATAGAACGGTGATTTGTGAATGTTATGATTGATTGTTTATTTTTGTATATTTATCGGTCTAACTCTAGTTTATCCTCCAGATATTTGAAGAATAAATCAAATCAGTGGCGGCTCGTCAGGGGAGGCAGGGGAGGCTGAGCCTCCCCTTGGAAGAACCACCATATCTTCAAAAGTAATATCTTAAGAAATTTCTATTAGGTATATCTCAATTTTCAATATTTTCTATTGTTTATTATTCATTAATTAATTTTCAGTTTATATATAACATTTTTGCATTTCCTTTCCACAAACATACCTATAACGTTACAGTCCGGATAGTCTTTGTATGCATATTTCCCGGTCGGCCGGTCTTTTACTGAATGAACACTGCGGTTCGCTGGAGGCTAATACGAAATAGCTTCCAACTTTACCGCATTTACATATAACATGAATGACCTTGAATTTCTTTGCGCTGTATAAAATAGCAACACTTGGAATAGCCAAGTATGAGGCTAGCCTCCAGATCTCAGTTCTTTATAGCGCATGTGCACAGGTCATTCAAGAGTCAGGTGATTCACAAAGAAAACGAACTGACGTCTGACAGTTGCGTTTAGCCGGTTATAAGAACAACTTGACGTATAAATACATAAAACATTTGATAGGCGGGCTAGAAATAAGTGCTCTAGGTGAAAATATTCCCAACAACATGTCTTTTTGTCCAGACGTGGTGGATTATTTGTTATTAAATGGATTTACTACTCTTATTTATGACGAAAAGATAAGAATTAAGAGAAATGCCAGGCCTACACCAGCAATGCTTTCGTTAGTTTTTAAAAGTGGTAAACAAAACAGAGGGTTTTGTGATAACAATTATAAAAAAGTCAAGTGGTTAACGGCATCAACAGTTAGAAACAAATTGTATTCCAATATAAATTTTATTTAATAAAGTATTTCCATTGACATTATGCCTTCACAGAGCTCAATATTCACCATTTCAGCTCTATAGTTTGTCTCAAAGTTATATATAATCATTTCTAGTTACTTTTTCCATGCTATTTTTAAATTTATTATTTATTTTTTTATTTATTTTATTACTGCAACAATTTACAAGTTGTACATTTTCTGTAATTATCTAGTTAATCTATTTATTATTAATTTATAATTCAATTTATTAACATTACGTGTTATGACACCTGAGGGGACCTCGTGTTGTGTCTAGCAGTATTTAACATTTTGTTCATGCATTATATTATTATTACTATTTTTTAAATCTTTTTACATTGTGGTTGCATTTTCTATTACGATTTATAGTTATAATATAATATAAAGACATAATATAATATAAAGTGAAATAATTAGACAGAGGAAGACAAGGAGAATTTATAATTAATTATATTTAAAATATATTATTTTTATTTACGACTTGGTTAGTTACAAGAGTCGGTAGTTACGGGGGATGGATTTGTTTTATTATTAGGCCAATAGTTGGAGGAGTGTGGTGTAATTGTCTGTTCTGTTATATACTTTTTACATGTCCTTTTGAATTTCTTTTTATTATGGACTTTAATATATTCAGGTAGTTGGTTGTATAGTTTAATTCCATTGAATTTGATTTGCTTCTGACATATTGTTTTGTTGTATTTTGGAGTTTGATACGAGTTTTTAGATCTATTTCTTGTTTCATATTGGTGATTTACCGGCGATCCAAATGTATGTTTCTTGTTGTGAGTATAAACTATAGCCACATGCATATACAAACCCTTCACACTCAGTAATTCATTATCAATAAATATATTTCCACAGTTGTCTCTACTTTTCCTGTTAAAAATTGTCCGTAGTATATAATTTTGTGTTATCTGAAGAGGCTGGAGGGTTGCACTGTAGGCTGATCCCCAGACGATTGTTGGAGATGTTTATTATTTACTAATGATCAATCCTCAATTTGGGGCAGGGCCGGGTTTAATAATTTGCAAAATTTGTCACGAGGTTTAGAAAGGCACGAAAAATCCCAGGAGCACATTTCATCTTGCATTAAATGCGAAATGTTTGGTAAACAAAATATTGTAAATTTCTTGGATTCTGCACATAAGAGAGAAATAGAAAATGTTAACGAAAAGGTCCGTGAGAATAGGGAAATATTAAAGAGGTTAATAGATGCCGTTATATAGTTATCTTCACAAGAAAATTCTTTCCGAGGACGTGACGAAAAACGAGAATCGTGCAATAAAGGAAATTTCAAAGAGCTGGTAGATTTTTTAAAAACTTATGACCCAAAATTAGAGAACTTTTTGAATAACGCCACTATTTTTTGAGACAATTCCGGTAAGCTTCTGTAGAATGATCATTTTCAGCACTTAAACGCATAAAAACATTTTTACTAGAAACAAAATGAGTCAAGACCGCCTTTCAAATGTATCGCTTATTTCAATAGAAAAACGTTTTTTGTCAGAATTGAGGAAACACGATTCATTTTATGATGAAATAATCAACCATTTTGCTAGTTCCAAAAATCGCAGGTTACCACTCATTTATAAAAATATTCAGGCTTTAAAGCAGAGAATAATATAGGTAGTTGTTATTTTAGAAAAAATATTTATTTGTGTTATTTATTTTTTAGGAAATATTTTTTATAATTCTCCATAATATAGAGTTCCGCGGTTATATTTTTTTTTATATAACTTCTTTCTCAAAACCATTTTAATTTCTATTAAAACTTATAATTTTACACGCCTGGCAGTGATAATGAATACAATTTTTTGTTTGTAGAAAAACACTTTAATTTTTTTACCAAAACTATTTTTATTTTTATTAAAAGTTATATAATTTAATTACAAGTGGGATAGTAGGACTCCTTTGGATACCGATACTCGAGTCGTAGGAACGAGAATTACATGAGAATGATTTTTTCATCTCATCATATTTTCTATTTCCTTTTCATTCTATTCTTTTATTAGTTCTATTCTCTCAAGTCGTGAATTGGTATCCTGGCGAACAACCCACGGCAAAAAAATGTAACGCGCCATTGTAATACCTCAGGGGTGGTGGGGAAATGTACAAATTGTAGTCATATTGCACATCAGTTGTCTTTCAGAATATCAAGCCTCCTCTGCAGACAATATCACGAGCCGCCACTGAAGCAAATAAATTTGTTACATACCGTTTTTCGTAAATATATTCAAATCTTAACATGTTGCTTATTTAGGTTATAAATTGAGTTCTTTTAAGAATTGCATTCTACCAGCTCCTTTTTGCATGAACACATCAGTGAATTCACTAGACAAAATATTTTTAACTGTCCCTAGAGACTTTAAACGCAGAACCGATTGGTTTACTGCTGTAACAAATAATACAGACATTAATTTGGAGTGGTCAAAAGCAGCACAATATTATATATTAGTAGAGAGTCTAGAGCCCGCTACGATGCATTTTAAAGGAGGGGTCAACTAAAGGGTATACAAAAACGAAAAACAGATTCTTATGTAAAATTTTCTGCTGGATTTGAATTTCGAGTTCGCTGGTTAATTCGGAATTGCGAAATTAGAGAAAAAAAACATATTTTTGTCAAAACTCGGAAAAGTGACATCTTTTTTATAAAAAAATATATAAACTATTACATGTTATGCAAAAATACGAAAACGCATTGTAAAATATGGTATGCGAGAAACTTTTTTATTATTAAAGATAGAATGATAGTAGGTATAACGAAAAAAAGTGATGTTTAAAAGTCAAGTCAGTTTTTGGAAACTATATTTCTTTTTGTTGCTGTTTAGTTTAGTCACAAATGAATTGTTAATATTTGGCACGCCCACAACACAGAGTTTAGCTTTTGATATTAGTGACTTAACTATTATAATTATGCCTGCTCGAGAGAGATTGCACTGCATTGGGTACGGAATAACTGTGGCTTCTCAAAGAATTAATTCATCGAAAAGAAACACACATTATTTTGTTTCATTTCATTACTATAATTATTATGAAACACACATTAAAAATAGTAAATTCAAATGTTTAATTTAGATTCAATATATTTGTACACAAACACAAGAATTAAATAATTATAAGAATGAATACGTGATTCTTTTACACCTCTCATTTCAGGAGCTAAAAAATCCATGTTATTGACGTAAAATTCAGGAATTATATCCATTGAAACTACTGGCAAGTTGTTAGAATATGGTTTTTCATAGCCACTTTCCATTTTTAACTATTATATTAGCACTAACAAAAACGCAAAATCGAACAATAAATCTCAAACTCTACCTACTTGTTTACTGTATTGTTATAACCTCAAAATATGACTTATTTCCTGCGTAATGTTGGAGGAAGAAGAAGACTCAGTTTTTCTTGATCAAAATTTACAGAGAAGATTTCTGCATTACTAAGATTCCAAAATTTAACACATATGCTTAAAATTCTTCCACGTGACAAGATTATTTATTTAAATTTAATTTTCAAAAATAAACTTATCGGGCGTAAAAGAAAAACTGAAACCATGCAAAATCAATTAACTTTTACTGAAGAACATAATGAGCCTATTAAAAACATACTTTTTTCAAATGCAAACACCCCATTGAAGTATTTCCGCAGTGATTTTCAATAGGTGATAGTGGCCTCAGCCAAGTGCAGATCCAGGCAACATTTAAAAGGGGTCACTTAAAAAAAAAAAATTGTATTCAACATTTTTTTATTAAAAATCAATAAAACAGAAAAACTGTTGTCCTGTCCTACCATCCACGTGACCTATTCACCGCTTTGGTTGCTCGTGACCAGAATTCGTGAACTGGCGACTAATTTTAAGAAATCAGAGAATACGGGGTTGACACGCATCTTTCTGAATCCTCCTCTGGTCTTATTTCGTATTTTAACTAATTTAATTTATGTTGGGTACCTTTTTTTATGGCCATACATAATATATTTTCATAACTAGTGCTGATACTGAAACAGTTTCTAGTTTTCTAATACGGCTAACTTTGCAAAATTATAAGTATTGAAAATGATGATCTGAATGTTAATTATAAGCATTATCTTGTTTTTTAATTTGTCTGGGTAGATAGTTTAAATAAATAACGGAATTACTTGGATTGATTTTATACAAAAGTTGAAGAGTCAAAGAATACGCGTCATTCTTCATTTACCTTTGTTAACACCTCTTCTTTTGTTGTAAAAATGAGTAGTAATAATAATAATAATAATAATAATAATAATAATAATGTTTATTATGCAAACAGAGATTACAATAATACAATGTTACATAAAAGGTAGGAGTTCGGCTAAGCCGTTCTTCCACACTACCCAAAAAGAAGAACAAGAGAAAAAATAAAAAATACTTAAGGTAATTACATAGGAATCCATATATGTATATATATATAAAACATTTAAATAGTATACCCACTTATTTATAAATCTATTAGAGATTGTCATTTAATAACATAGTTTTAACACTGATGTTAAAAGAGTAGGAAGATAAATCCAACAAGTTTAATACCTTATTTAATAAATGAGGAGCCATATAAGTGAAAGAACCTTCGTATTTGCTAGTGGAATATTGAGGGATACAGAAAGAATTGACTCTTATGTTTACATTGTGAATGTTGGATCTTTTTTCCAGTAAATTATATAAGTATTGTGGTGTTTGATATTTTAAGACTTTAAAGAGAAATGTATAATAAAGATATTGTGCCCTTTTGACAACATTAAGTTCTTTAAGTTGAAATAAGTAAGGGGTTACGTGATTCCGATATGGAATGCAACAGACAAAGCGCATACACGAGTTTTGTACTTTCTGTAATTTGATTTTATTGTAATTCGTTAGAAAATGATAGTATACTGTACAACAGTAATCGGTATGAGGATAAATAAGAGATTTTATTAATTTTAATTTTGTTTGCTCATTTAATTGATATTTTAGGTGATATAATGATTTTAGCTTGAAATAAGACATACTGATGACATGATTGACATGTTGGTTAAAACTCAGATTATGATCAATAACCAAACCGAGATTTTTTGCTGATTCTACCCAGTCAATTTGTGTATTATTTATCAATAATTTCTCTTGGCAAATAACGTTTCTTTGGTGTTCCTTCCCTATGCATAATGCTTTAGATTTACCAGGATTAATTTTTAGACCATTGTTCGAGCACCAAACCGTAATCGAATCTAGGTCCATATTTATAAAATTAATAGATTCCTCCAACTGCAAAAAATGACAAGGTTTATATAATTGGACATCATCCGCATATAAGTGTATATTACAATATTGTATACAAGTGGGTAAATCAAAAGTATACACTGAGAATAAAATAGGCCCGAGAATGCTGCCTTGCGGTACCCCCCTACTTGTAGTACCTAAGTACGATTCATTATTACATCCTAATACAACTTTCTGAGTACGATTTTTCAAATAGCTACTGAATCATTTCAGTACAGTGGCATCAAAGCCAATATATTTTAATTTTGCTACAAGCAAGTCGAAGTCTACTAGGTCGAATGCCTTACTTTGGTCTAATAGAATTATTATCGATGAAGTTGACTTATCTAACTCAAAAGAGATGTCGTTTATGAGTTTTGATAGAGCAGTTGTGGTACTGTGTTTTTCTCTGAATCCTGATTGGACGATGGGTAAAATATTATGAGTGTTTAAAAATATTTTCAAATTTAGAGAGATGATTTTCTCTAATATCTTAGAAAATGATGGGAGTATTGAGATAGGGCGTAAATCATTTAGGGTTAGTGGAACGGATATTTTGGAAATTGGTAGAATATTAGCAGATTTCCACACGGTTGGAAAAACTCCTAGTTTCAAAGAATCGTTATATATGTTCTGCAGAACATCAATGCAATGAGGAATTATTAAGTTAATCATTTTTAAATTGATGTTATCGCTCCCTGTTGCTACAGATTTCATATTTTTTATTGCCAAATAAATATCTTCATGACTTATTTCTGTAAAAGTAAATTTGAGATCTCTACCCAAATAACCGTTACTGAAATAAGTCAATGTGTCTATATTTACATTAGATTGCCCCGCAACATTTAAAAAATAATCATTTAATCGATTGGGATCTGTAAACTTGTCAGGAAGACTACTAGGTTTATTTATAGATTTAGTGTACACACCCCACTGTGAAAGGCTTTTCCATAATAACTTAGGGTTGTTCTTATTTTTAGCAACTACGAATTGCATGTATGCTTTCTTTTCCCGAACGATGGCTTCTTTGGTATAGTTTCTTAATGTCACGTAGGTTTCCCTGTCTCTAGCCGTATTGGATTTTAAATACTTTTTATGAGCCTTGTCTTTCGTTTTGATCATTTCTCTTATGTTGTAAGTAATATAAGGTTTATAGTTTCTTTTAGTTTTCAATGCACATACAGGATAGTAGTTTAAAGTGGAAATTTATCTTTTACCACATTCTAAAATGTATAGTCAGTTATATAACTTACCATTTACTTCTTATTATTTCTTCAGAACTTAATTACGAATAGAGCATGAGACTTACTCAGAGCGTAAATTCTCCTTGATACTGGTAGCAGACTAAGTGTCACTTACCCTAATTATTGTACGGCCCTGGCATCAACATACATTTAACGTAATTGGGGTATGGCTAGCAAATACCCGACCTTAAATATAAAAGGTACTACCCTATCTCGGTGTGACGAAAACTAATAACTGTTAAGACAAAACTCGATATAACTAGCGTGAACGAGACAAAGGAAGATCCCTGTTATCTTAATTTCGAGTATCCCAGGAATCAACAACGTTAATAAATAAACAATATATTAAACTACTTGGTCATCATTTGAACATAATATGTTATCCTTAAAACCAATCCTATTTCCTAACACGAAATTTAACATCTAAAAACACGAATCAGGCCTGATTAAAGATACCAAAAACGTAGCCTTACTATACAGTTATGCTTGAAACATAACTGGGTCAAGTTAATAACATTTAAAGCTACCAATACAGAAAGCATTACAAAACAATATTACAAAATATAGTTACACAAAAGTTTACAATTTACTAAACTGTCGCCAACAATATACGACACGAAAACGATAATGTTGTCATAAGAATATCACGCACTTAATTCAATAGTGTGTTTCAACTAGCTAGGGAATGTCCATTTAACTCAGCAAACCTGCCTCATATAGTAGGCAATTAACCCTCCCAAGTCCCAAGTTACCTTACTGTCGATGTACCTGAAGTTTCAAACATTTACTCAAATGAACCTCAATTGAAAAGGAAAAACCAACATCAACTGCAAATCGACTGTTCTGACTTTATTTCTCCACAACACTTATAAGTTTTTTATATTCAGTAGAAAACATAAAAAAGTCACTGATCGTTTACTTTAGTTTCTCCACAAAACCTGTTCACAGCCAGGGGAACAATAATGCATCGCTAAGTTCACAAATTTAACATATTTTCTCTTAATTAAATCTCTTCTAACAAACAACAGACGGTTCGTTGCACAATACTAGGTCAAAAGCACTTTATTCTTTATTGGTATTCATTAATACTCTCCACTCAGTCTAGTAAACATAGCTTTTTCAAAATAATACTCACGAATTTTAGCCAATACTTTAAATAAAAGTTATCATCTTAACCTTACACCTTCACTCGCCCAGTCTCAGGTCTCGAATCCCTTCTCCCCGCGTTATAATCAGGCCATACGTTTTTTATACCTGCTTCGCTGACTGGAACGGCAATTGTCAACTAACTCAACTGAAAACATTGACTCTAGTCAATTTCAATAATAAAACCTCCTTTCCAATGTGAAATAATATTTAAGGATTTTAACTGAATTCTAAAACACTGCATACCGGGTTCGCCAAAACTAAGGTATTCATCAATTTACTTATTCCCTTATGGCATTAACCGACAAATAACAACTATTTTATAATAAAAAACGTACTGTAACATACAGGGTGTCCCTATAAAAACGTGACCGTTACAGTTAATGTTACAAATGTCTTGTTAAATATTGTGATGTAGCGAAATAATTATCCATTACAAATATTAAAGAATATTTATTTGTAATTTTACTTCCAATACCACTTTAAATACTATAGAATAAACCAAAGATCCACATTTCTTCATGTAATATTTTAATTTTTTCATTAATGTAAAATCAAAATTGATCACTATATGTAGTTATAAATAGATTCACTTTTTTGCATGACAAATTAATAGATTACACAATACAGTCAAAAAGGAAGGGTATAACGGTTCTGTAGACAATAGCACTTTTGTATTTCAACTTCTAAATAAGGTCAGGTTTAATTAAAAGGTAAACAACTGAAAATAATCTAAAAGTCACAACTTACAAGTTGAAATTTTTTAGCTTGTGAGATACAGAAAACTACAATATGTAAAGTTGTTTGTAAATAATTTTTCACCTCTCCTGTTTAAATATTGAATATTTCTTTAATATTTAAATTACAATTCATGCACATGATAAATGACTTTTCTTTTTAGGTCAACTTCAATGTTATAAAAGCTATTTTAACTATATCACTTCGACAGCCTATTGGACCACAGTATTTTTCTCATTTGTCTCGTTTGTTATCATACTTTGCTCCAGTCCTGAAAAATTATATACGTAATGAAAGTGCAATGAGTGATAGTTTACAAGCTGTTGAGGTAAGAACCAAATAGAATCTGTAATCTTTGTTTAGGATGCCATTTATACTTTACTCTACTAACTGAGCGATCAGCGAAGTCTTTCATATATTGACAGTTTGTGAATTCACAAGTTAATTTTGTGATAAATTCGAATTTTATAGTAAAATTATTGCATAACAAAATAATAGTAACATGTTCCTTCAAGACCAAGAAGTTTCCCATGCATTTTTAAAATGTAGTGAAATAAAAATCGTGCACCAGTTCCCTCTTCAGAATTGCCTAAAGAGTATGAATTAATAATTATTTTCTAAATTAAACCTTCATGAGGCCATTTTATAGGACTCCTAAAAGAACCCAATAAAGCAAAAGTATAAAATCACATTTTTTTAACGTTTACTATTCTTTTAACTTAAATAATTTCTAGATTGTCAATCTAGTTTGTGTTAATATTTTAATGTTTTTCAAATGGTTTAGGCCCAGATGTACCATCTTGTTGAACTTTGATTCACTGCTGAACAGAGATTAAGTAATGAATTTAAGTTGTACCATTACGGCAGAGACAACCACGAGACGCCCAACTCCATGTAAAATTTGGTATCGCCAATATTGCACTGGTTTGCTATATAGGAAGGTGAGCGTAGATGGCGTGCACGTCTCTTAGACGCGATTTAAAAATGCGCGGCATACCTTTCTGTATCTATTTATTAATTATTATATTATTTTCAATTAAATTTTAGGAAGAAAATGAAACAAACAGATAAAATAAATCGTTTATTAATAGAATGCTGCACATAATTTATGTAATGTTGTCTCCATCTCATGTATACTGAATCCAAAAATAAGACAGTGTTTTTGGGGCATTAGAATATCAACAACCCTAACTAACCTAACACTACACTAATACAAGATCCGAACATTTATAAAAGTAATGTTTTACAATTCACAATTCTGCACTAAAATTATTACCTAACACCCACAATTTAGCATGAAATTGATTTAAAAAGAAAACAATAAACAAAACCAACCTAACCTAATACCGCTACACTAAAAGGTCCCAATGAAATAATTTATACAAAAATAGGAAATGATTTACAGTTCACAAATCGGCAATAACCACAATTTTGCACAAAAATAATTACAATAGACACAAACTTTACAAATTCATTATTAAAACCATAGATAAAATACAAAATCAAAACAACAAATATGGCGACATGAGTGACATGACAGATGATTTCGTCCAATAGTTAATAGGTATATGTCCAATAGCAACACGGTGCTGCTAGCGCCATCTAACTCCACCTTCCTCATCTGCGAGACAAGGATGGCTTAATGCGAAAGCAGTATGTACAACAAGGATGTAAGTATATAATTATTTTCTTGGTTGTTCCAGCAAAAAGCGATCCAATTTCCGTATGGTACTCGGCCATCTCGTGGTTGTCTCTGATTATGGTTCAAGCGTTCTATAGTGGATCAAGAACAATTTAGTTGAATGTTCCTTTTGGTTGGTTCAAGGAAAGTTCAAGTAGTTCAAGCCCATACATAACCTAACTTAATCTAATTAAATTGTTATTTGCCGAGATTTCAAATATCTGAATGATTGTATACCATTTAACCTCTAGCCTCTCTGACGTGCGACTTTTAAAAGATGAAGGAACAAGCTGCAGAAGATGTGTTTGATGAATTAACGGATGATGAGGATTTTATGGAGTTGGTGCATATTATGTTGAATAGAGGACGCCGGCAACATTATAAGCATCGCGTCAATCATATCCCTAAATGGAATAATACAGAACTCCATGCGAGGTTTAGAGTCGAAATATGTTGTAAGATTCGTAATGGGCAGAATTGCAGATGAATACGTCCAGCCCTCCGCCAGTCCCTAGAATTTTCAATTTCTTATCTGCATATTTTTGTATTGCACGTTTTTTCATATTTTCTTTTTAGTGTATGAAGAGCTCTAAACTGTTGTCCACTACAGCAGTTAAATCCCCTAGTTAGTGTTTCTCATGTAGCATTTCTTTTGGCTGGTGATTACATATCAGTGCCTTTAAATTCTAAATGTTTTTGTATTTTTGAATGAGTAACCGAGAAATTTGTCGTTCTATTAAATTTCACAGTTTCTTTCTCTGCAATCTCAAAAAAACTTCTAACGTTATAACACAGTTGGATATAAACAAATGGTAAATAACATAGACAAATAATATTTTTAATTTCTCTATGGTAAATAATAAGTATAAATAAAGTATGGTTAATAACAGTGGAATTTTCTTCTTCTGTTAGAGAATTAATTATGTGCCATACTCTGATCCAGTAGTGCCAACAAGCGATGAAATCAAGTTCAGCTGAACGAACGTTTAAAACTGATGGTACAACATAATTGCTCCTGAACTGAGTTCATCGTAGAACTCTCGTTCAGTTAAACTTAGCTTGAACGTGCTTTTGGTACAACCGGGCCTTAAACAATCATATTTTGCTATATGTTTGTAAAATTTCGACCATTTCTAATTTAGCAAGCTAAAAAAACTACATTTTGATATGCGTTTTATCCCTGTTGGGATGATTCAATACATTTTCAGCAGAGGGTCGTAAGATGATCAGTACATTTTGACATGTTTTATTTCTCTTTTTTTTTTCTTTTTGCATTGACTAAAGTAAAGGCTAACTACATTTTGAAACACAGAAAGGGCATCGGTTCTATTTTTATTTAGTAAAGGAAAATCGGTCAAATATTCATAGAGATAGAATTTTCTCTGGTATAATGTTCATTAATTTTTTTCTGATTATTAAACTTATTTAAAATAGATTCAAATTTATCATAATCAGTTTTTCTACTTTATAAAGTTATTATTTTAGCTACAATAATTGAAGCTTAAAGCCTACTTCGTGCCATCCCAAAAATTTAACACCATTACTTAACCAAATAAGGAAATTAATGATGATATTTTAAATATAACATTACATAATTTTTTTTCACCTATGTCGCATGGAGAATTTATCAATTTGTAGTATTTTTTAAAATAATTCTATGGAATGCATCTTCGTAAATAACTCGTTTATTTTAAATTTTTCAAAAAAACTCTATTTCAGATTTATTGTCCAAAAAGGTCCGTGCCTTATACTGGTTATAGAGATTGATCGACGGAATACTTAATTTTCGATTTTTATTAGGAAACTGTTCGGTACTTGTAGAATTTATCAAAAAATAAAGTTTCCCAGGATTTGTAGACTCGCTTTTGTTTTATCAAATTTCTCACAAATGTCACCTAATAGACCTAATCGAACCCTACAATCGCCATTTTTGAAAATCAAAATCGAACCTTCGGTTCGGGAATTATTAATTTCTTTGCAAAATCATACTCGGCCTTGGAAAAAATACTTCCGGTCAACGGATTCGGACCATCAGCAATAGGCTTCATTTGTGGCCATGTGCCTTTGATCCCACCAAGTCTCATCGGAATTGGTCAATATCCTGGACAGCTTCCTAGCCCGATTTCAAGAAAACCAGTGCTAAAAAATTCAATTTTCATTTGTTTTTCGACATAGTCTCTGGTATACTTATTTGTAGAGCTTTGCTAGCGGCACCATTTCTTTTTTTAAGTATCTCAATCCGATTACCCGTTACCGAGTTATTCAATTTTTCCCGAAAAACTCGAAACGTCTATATCGGGTTTCCGAACGGAGCCGAGCTTCCGACGTTAAGGTTTTCTAAAGACCTCCTATTAACCTCCCAAGTCTCATTGAAATCTGAAAACAGATTTGGGAGGCTGGGCGTGACAGACAGACAGACCGACTGACCGACGGACGGAATTTTCTAAATTCGCTCTTAAGTCGATAGATATGACTTTCATTTCGATCCGACGTTTTTTTCGGGTTTCGATGGTCCACCGGAAAAATGCAAAACCTATACATTTTTTTTTCAAAATGTAGTAACAAGTTATTTGATTTTGTCAATTAAGAGTTTGCTCATGGAACCTTCAAATTACTTAAACAATTTATTATTGTTTATTACCTCTTTTTTCAGAATAAAGCTAGAGTTGCAGTTTTTAAAATTTGTTCAACTTTTCTACAACTCTACTCATACCTAAAATCCAGATAATTTTTTAAACAATTGATTATTTATCATATAAATGTTCTGTATTTTCTAAATTTGATGAAAAGTTTAAAAAAGCTACAATTCTCTAGTTTTTTCTAAGAGTTAGATGCACCGTAATGTGCATGTACAGGAAAGTTTACGATACAAAAAAGTTTAGGAATTTTACGGATCCGCGGAAACCTATAGAGGGTAAAAAGAGGTAATTTTTATTCGAACGTTTAAGCCTTTAAATAAATTGCCAAAGTTGGATCACTCGAAAACGGGGCGGAGCTTCGCGTGACGTCACTTTGCATATGCTGATAGGGTGGCAGTCAAGATTTAATAAGCATGTGGCGCGTGTTATTGTGTATCTGTATGGAAACGGTGTTTGATTGTTAAATTATATTGTTGGAAACATACACCTTTTTTTCTTCAAACGTCAGATTAACTCATGTCAGGATATTAAAGTTTGACGGACTATAATGGACTATTGACTACTATAGCAAACTCAAACACTTTCACCCTAGTGTTCATGCAAAATGACGTCACGAGTCGGCGAAGTGCTTTCTACTGAAACCCAATCTTTAACATTAAATATCTAAGGATTGGATATATTGATGAACCTGAAATTTTAACAGCTTATCAAGATGATTGAATTCTATTGAATACCATTAAAAAAAATACGAAAAAAGAGTTATCGGTAACAAGCCCATTCTAACACTCAACGCCCGTATTAATATTCATATTTAGATGATAAAAATGAATTAAATTATATATCTTATCTTTAGATAAACTTTTAAATAGGAAATTCAACTCTTTCAACCCCCATCGAAAGATGGCAGTACTTCGGTTAATAATTGCTATAAAATTAATTTAAAAACACCAAATCAAAGATAATTTTGCCAGAAACAACTTTTATTTCAAGTATTTGTAAGTATATAAACTCATGAACTAGCTTAGACATAAAGGGCACTATTATTTCTTTTGCTGATGACACAGTCTTATTATTCCAAGACTGTTCTTGGAACAACTTCGTTAAAGAAAAAGTTGTAAAGGGTGTAAAAAAAGTACATAATTGGTTGAGTACTTTCAAATTATCATTAAATATTAAAAAACCCATTACGTAGCTTTTTCGGAGGAAATTCTAGAAGCACCGCAAGCAAAATATCTAGGCATTATAATTCATCAAAGCATTTAAAAAATTTCATATCCCATCAGCATGAAACCAGGGGTAAAGTTCATAAAAGCCTACAAATACCTGTTGTAAATAAAAAATATTGGACTAAGATCGTTTCAATACTTAGCCCCTAAATTTCATAACTTATTACCAATTAAAATCAAACAATTGATTAATCTTAAAAGGTTTAATAAAGAATGTAGACATTTTATAAGTATTAATTTCGATTCATTCAGAATCTTTTTTTAGAAAAAAATATTTCTTTTTATTTCTTTAATAAATAAAATACAATTCGTACGATCCTCAGAGTACTTTGTAAATTTTCGTTCATTCCTAATTCTAGTTTTAGTTTATCCTTTAATCGTATATTATTTAGTATCTAGTGTATTCAAATTAAAAAATCAAGACACATGCAAATGTTAAGTCATTCAAGTGCCTATCTCCAATTTAAAAAAAAAATCTATAAAGCTATTGGTTATTACCATTGTATTAAATGTGGTGTATACCGGGTGTAACAGGATCATGATATACCACCCCCGCACTTTTTGACATACAATTGATTTTTTTTTCACTTCCGCTTTTGCCGAAAGTGACACTAACTTTCGATTTTTAAATGAAACACCCTATATGTTATGGCATTTGTGATTTCTTCTTAATTCTTCATAATTTTCTGAATCCAACAATGTCAAATAAGTGACATTTCAAACATCAACTTTCTTATAATATAATTTTTATTTTTCCATTTAAGTGTACCATGATGGTTCCAATTTATTCTAAATGACCCGTGTAATGCTACAAAAATCGAAGAGGTCGTTCAAATATTATTGGACCAATGATTCTACTACCGATTATTCCAAGCCAAACATTGAAACCGAACCAACCGCACTTGAAAGTTACCCTCCCGTAATGAATTTTGATTTTCTTCTGATCAATATTTTGTATTTTGTCGGTTAAATAATCCCAAATTTGTAAACCTTGACTCGTCCGAAAATAAAATCAGTCCCAAAATATCATTGTTTCGCTGCACGTTATTATACAAAATCCAATATTATTAATATTCCATACTACGTTCGTAATCACTTTCGTACAAATACTGGTGCAATTGGTATTTAAAAGATTTATAGTGGTATTTGTGCAAAATTCGGCTTAGTGTTTGGTGACTGATGTTCAATTCAAATCCAACTTGCCTTAAAGAAAAAGTCTTATCAACTTCTATTTGAGCCAAAATATTAATTTCCGTTCCTTCGTCAATAATGAAGTTTTCTTCGGGATCATTGTTGGGCTCTCTTTGGCATTGGTTTTCAACACATTTAAAATAATTTTGGCTGGACATTGTCTATCAGGTTATCGTCGGCCATAAAGGTCCATAGCTGCAATTGCATTTTTTTACTTTCCCCATAAATAATTAACATGTCCACTTTTTCTTTAAAGACACAATAAAAACACCGTTAAACCAAGAAATGTTTGACAAGCTGAATATTTCATTGTTTTCAAAGCCATCTTAGTTACTTCTTAACATTTAATTAGAACAAAATTGTATTTTCCTATTTTCTTTTAGCTGTAATTTTGTTTGTATTTATCGCACTTTTTAATGCGACATATGATTAAATTCCTTATTAAAGTACTAATAAATGGTACCACAGTACCTTTATGGTTCCATTTGAAGAAATTGAGTTTTGCCCCAAAAACAATTTTGGTGAATTTTATTTGCTCATAAATCACGTAATTTAGTGTTTTTAACGGGATTTCGATTTTTGTAGCATTACACAGGTCATTTGGGATAAATCGGAACCTTCATGGCACACTTAAATGGAAAACTAAAAAATTATAAAAAAAATTGATGCTTGAAATGTCACTTATTTCGCAGCGTTGGATTCAGAAAATTACGCAGAATCCAAAAATGCAATAATATATAAGCTGTTTCATTTAAAAAATACGGCGAAACCGGAAGTGAAAAAAGAATCAGTTGTGTGTCAAAAAGTGCCGCTTATTATGTATGTAGTATATTCTAAATTTCAATCAATTATCTTCAAAACTAAAGAAGAAAAGGGGAGTATACCATGATCCTGTTACACCCGGTATACTAATTTGAATAAATTTGAATTTGAAGTGCAATATTTTCCGAGAAAATAGAGTTAAATCGATTTTTTAAATTAAAACTACCCCTTTTTACACTCTATAGGTTCCACGGATCAGTAAAATTCCTAATCTTTTTTGTATCGTGAACTTTGGCCTATTTTGGACCTATAACCAAAGTTTAAGGTCTGCACAATTTTTTTTTTTCCAAGTTACAGTCATTTTGTCATCTTTTCCTGTACTAATACAGAAGTTGTATTTTTTGCGAAACTCTACTTGACTCTTCGCACAGTAGTGTTTGCATCTTCCCATGCTAGGGCAACTCAGAAATGTGAATTCATATTAAATAAAATAGATTGAAAACAACATATTTGTTTTCTTCTAAGATGCCTAAAATTTAAAATTAATTAAATGTAATATGCAGTGAGGGAAATCCGACACTACCTCTACCTATTCTGCTGGTTAATCAAATTTTATCTCATCATGTAATATTTAAATTATTTCTGTGTTAGTAGGGTCATATTTTTAATTTAATCGCTCATATCTTATTTCTAACGGTATTTAACTACTTTGTTAAGTTTGTTACACGTCCGTTCGCTGTTAGATTCTTCATTCTGATAAGAAATAGGTATTAATTAATAACAATTTTATAGGATGTCGCTACATCAAACGAGGAATTGAAAGAGAAGTGGGTAATGTTTGTTCTTCAGTTCTTCTATGATAAGGATTATGTATCGGAAGATGCTATTTTGAATTGGTTTCAAACTCTAGACCAAACAAGTAAATTCCATAAACAAGTGAAACCTTTTACGGACTGGCTACAAGAAGCTGAGGAGGCTTCTTCATCAGAAGAAAACGAAAGTGACTAATATTTATTTGTATAGTTTTATATTTTTAAATAAATACAGTTCATTTTTACAATATTCTCGTAATTATTTATTGATATTTTGAATAATATTTAAGTCAATTTCAAGTAAATCTTGACAGAGGAAATAGTGTATTAAAAATAGATTGAGTTATCTTGAATAAAGTGAAGTTATTCTGAGTAAAAATGAGTGTTGTCGACCTGTTGCTGTAATGGCAGTGTTTCTACTTCAGTCTGACCGTTCATTTGGCAGTAGAATTTCTTAGCGTACTCTTCAAAGAGCTTGTCGTGTTGGTAGTGGTTGCTTCTTTTAGTGTATCTCCTCAATCTCTGCGCTTTAGCTTGCAATTTAATTTTCAGGTTTTGCGCCACCAAGTCCACTTCATAAGACTTGTATTTTTGTAGTACACTTTCTGGCCTTTTTGAGAAACTTTTGCATGCGTACTCCTTTTTTATATTCCTCCAGAATTTCCAATTCTTTCGTGTATGACTCTATGGTGTTTTCGATCCTGTTCTTCCAGTAAGGTTTCGCGTGAGCTTTTTGTGGATATGACGATTCCTCTATTTCTCCTCGCTTAGGTTGCATATACAATATGTCCATGGAAAAGCAACATAGGTGTAAATAACCATTTTTTTTTTTTTACTATGAACACAATTTTCTATATTTTGCTCTGCTTGACTCAAAACCTATTTTCAGTTAGAATTTCAAAAATGTATAGAGGGCGCTGGGGACAGCTTAATAATGAAACTCGCTTTTTTTACTATGAACACAGTTTTATGTATTCTGTTCTTGTTTGATCTAAAACCTATTTTCAGTACGTTAGAATTTTAAAATTGCAGAGAGGGCACTGGTGGCATCTTCGAAATAAAATTCCCTTCAAATAAACTGTTATTTCTGTGCTAGATATTGAAAAATTTTATAAGAAAAAGTTGGTCAAAATAAAAAAATATGACGTACCGAATTTGATAACTATATTATGCATATTTTTGTATTTATTAATTTTTTTAATCAGTTTCATGGAACATAACATGAAACGTGAATCACCTTGTGTAGTTATCAAATTTGGTACTTCGTAATTTTTAATTTAAATGAAAGGCAGTTTACCTGAAGCGAATTTTATTTTTAAGCTGCCACCAGCGCCCTCTATGCTTTTTTGAAATTCTCACTTACTGAAAACAGATTTTGGATGAAGCAAGAACAAAATACATAAAACTATGTTCATCTAGTAAATAAAATCGAATTTCATTTTGTAACAGGTTTTTGCTATTACACTTTATAGAATTAAATAATGATTATCGATACCTCAAAGTGTTGCTGTACAGTAAACTTTCCTCAGTCAAAGTAGGTTGTATGCGTGGAAGCCAGGTTTCGCTACCGCGATTTTGAATCTTAGCTTGTAACCGCGTCTTAAACCGCGATATACGCTCTCTCTACTCCTACATTTTAACCGAGCAACATGTGTTAGTTTCGTTCGTCTTAAAATATTATTTCAATCACTTAGCTGGAATAAGCTAACTTACAGCTTATTTCAATTTAATCTGTGTAGACTTTAATGTGTTTTCTATTGGTATTTTAGATAACAGATTGAATAACTACTTTATAACTACCTATTGAATACCTATACCTACCTATATCGATATGTATATCGTTACCTAAGTATATTGTTGCTTAAATGTATCGTTGCCGGATTGAATGCCTCGCTGATGTAATAGTATCGAATATATTTCCCGTTCCATGCCTAGGTGCCCACTGTTTACAGTAATTGTAGTTTTGTACGTGGCTTGTGCATTATTTGTACCACTACACGAAGATTCGCCAGTTGGAATTAATGGCCATAATGCTAATTCACCATCATTACTGTTTGCACCTACGTTTGCTTTTTTATGGATATTATTATGATTCCGAATGTTTATAAGAGTTAATGAAGATCTCCAAGAGTTTTAATTGTGGAGCATGGTATCGATGTGATAGGATGAATTTCGAGGTTTCCGTAATGGCTGTCCTGTCCAAGTACTTTGGCAACATGGCGTCCATGTTGTAATTGGTTCAAGGATTATCAGTGCCGTGACATGAGGAAATGTTTACAAGCTAAGTAATTTTATTTTGGTTTTCATCTTTCCAGCAAATTGTCTATACAATTTTCGTGAAACTTAATTGCCGCATTGCGGGATGTTTTTTAATAAAAAAAAATTCTAAATTTTACGTGTTATCAAAATAGATGTGGTAGTACAGAGCCATCCATACGAAAACTCGTATGATTTTGTATTTTTTTAAATTATTAGTATACCGGATGTGCTAGGTAGTAGACCTAGGGCAACCTATTAGTGAAAATGTCATTAATTGTCAAGTCCCAAGGACGATTTTATGTTTTGGTGCTGCCATAAAATCACCGGTAGTTTCAGCCTTAAGCTGGATAACGCTTGAAATTTTTCTTATCTTCTGGTTTTACCAGTTTTATCTTTGTAAATTTATCGTATCTTATTTGACCAGGGGTCAAGGTTCTTGCCAAGGGCAAATATTTTCTCTATAGGAGATTTTGTAAATTTTTAGGTTGGTATCGGATATCGTTAGTATTAAGTTTCTTCCAGAGTGCTAGAAATTGTCTGTTAATTGTCGTACGTCTAGTGATAAACAAAGTTCGTTATATTTATTTATTTATTTACGGGAAAGTCCAATGAATACATGTATATATAACAGTGGATATTACAGTTTGGTGTGGTGTAAAATGACATCATTAACAAAGAATGTATATATTACCTAGACTTATTTAATAACAGAGTGTTTCTTTTAACTTATATAATGATACATTGAACAAGTCTAGCTGTATAGTGTTGGCATTTTTCATAATCCTGTTAATATCCAAATTTGCACCGTATAAGGAACGATGATTTGAAATGAGAAATGTATATGAATCCCTTAGCTGTCTTGGGGGTACATAGAAGTCTAACATAGATAGCAGTTCTGGACTGTCTATAATTCCATTACTGAGTTTAAATGCGAAGATAATGTCTGAGTTAATTCTCCGTAGCTGTAAAGTCTGAGTGTTGAGAAGAGCTCACTGGGAATGTGGAGTTTAAATGCTATATAGCGCAGAAATCTTTTTTGCACTCGCTCAATTTTGTCTATATGTATCTGGTAATATATGGAAACCAAATAATTGAATAATTTTCGAGCTGAGATCTAACCATTGAGTAATATAAAGATTTTATGGCGTTAATGTTGCTAAATTCTATGCATTGTCTTTTAATATATCCAAGCCCATACAGCACAAGGACATCCTCAGAACATACTGGGGACAACTTTTCAGGATCTATGGGATATCCTGGGAAGATCCCATTATCACCTCAGGATGTCCGTAGGATATCCAAATGGGACAGTTCGGGCTTTGCTGATAACGTCCTCAGGACATCAGTGTACGGGTGTGTACAGGACATCATCAGCTCTTATATGGGTTATGCCTAGGCTTTACTAAGAACAACCTGAGGACATTGATCGGACTTATTTATATAGGACATCCCCAGTTTTTTTAGGATTTATTAGATATTACTAAAGACAGCAAAAAAATACATATTATTTGATAGGATCATTGCTTTAAACCGAGTCAATAAGCGAAGGCAAAGGAATACAAGTTTATATAATGGCAGAGGTAAAATGACTAATAAAAATGTGATACATATATGTACAACTCCATACACATATTTGTATTTATCAATTGGCTTATATCACTTTAAAAGTAAATCTACAAAACTAATAAAGGTAATATATAATCTAATGAAATAGGTCGACAAATCAAAATTTTAAGGTAAATACTTGAATTTTTTATATGTTTGAAATATTTGAACACGATTAACCCTGCAGTAGACGCGTCTAATTTTCTAGCTTCACTAGACGCGTCGGACTAACAGTCCGATTTTTAAATAAGGGTCAAGGTGGGGTCATTATCAATTTTTTCTTTTCTTTTGACAAAGTAATATTAACTTTATACAATTTAGTAATAAATTGCGTCACACAGATTATTAATATTAGTTCTGTATGACTTTTTTTTACTTATTTAAGGGAAAAGGTAAAAATTGAGCTATTTATTTTTTTACTACAAAAATAAGAAAAAGTACTAAAAGTTATTATGTTATATTTCTTCTAGACATGAACAAAACTTAAATGAATAACAACATTATAAAATAATTTGAATCTGATAAGTCAAAATATGTTTTTTATAGCCTAGTCTTCACTACACTTTTCTTGGGAACAGTTGTCACAAGTAATGCTTGCATGCTCTAAACATAAGTATCTTTTGCAGAAAATGCAAAAATATTTTGTAGGTCTATTTTTCCTTGAGTCACAAACACTGCAACGACCTCTTTTGTTACTTCTCAATTGTGTGGGACCAGCTTCTTCCTCCATACCACAAAGTTCACGAAGTCTCAATTTTAGGTTTCTCGGTAAGTTTGGCCAAGTGGAACGTATTTTCTGAAAGTCGTAAACTAATGACTGGACAAGTTCTAAAATGAAATTTCTGCGTTTAATTTTCCGATCAGGATTATTTGCAGAATACACGATTAGGCTGTTTATCCCCGCAACATTCATCATACTATAAAATATTACGACTGGCCATCTTCTAGTATTTCTGGCGACGTTATATTGAGCACAGTATTGATCTACTACGTCTACTCCAGACTTTGTTGAATTATACCATTCAATGATTTCGGGTTTCTTACTAGTTTTATTTATGGCATCATCATCGTGAATGACTGAAATAAGCAGTACATTTTTTTTCTTCTTCGGTATGTAAGATACCAATGTACAATTTTTTCTAAACGCAAACATGCTCGAACCAACTGGTCGATTTCCTTGCACAAATTGTAAGGGCAATTCTTTTTTGTTTTTACGAATTGTCCCTAAGAGAGTTAGTTGATGCGAGTTTAGACTGTCAGCAAGTGGCAAACTCGTAAACCAGTTGTCAGTCGTCACATTTCGATTTGAACCATATAGATGTTGGCACAAACGTTCTACTATACACTTTCCACTATTTTCTTTACGGTAGGGTCCGTCAGGTTGCATACCTACATAAACCTCCATGTTACTTGTATAGAACATTTTGGCATCACAGAGAGCGAAAATTTTTATACCATACTTATTTGGTTTGCTAGGTATGTATTGGCGAAAGCTACATCGGCCTCTAAAACCTTCCAACTTTTCATCTACCGTGACGTACTCAGAGTGAATATAATTCTTCTTGCAATTGTCAACGAACTTGTCAAAAATTTCCCTGATAGGTGCCAATTTGTCTAACTGTTTACGCTGCTCACGAGTGTCTTTATCATCAAATCTTAGATATCGTAATAGAAATCGGAACCTGCTTATACTCATTGTTAAGCGAAATGCTTCAATCCCTGTACCGTCGGTCTTCCATAGATCTTCAGTATTCAGATGATTTGCTTTACGAACTCCAGCAAGATAAAGTAAGCCAAACAATGCCTTAATTTCAGGAACATCAGTTGGCTTGTGATCCCTATCACGAACAAAGTTTCCAGATACAGTTTCTATTTTTTGGTTTGTGCAAGTAACAATTGTATTAAGAATTTCATCACTGAAAAATGTATTCCATATATCTAACGGGGCTTTTAAATGTCTAAGATTGCGAGGTACTCCTGGAAGAATTTTTTTTATTATGTTCTCACTTCGTGTTTTTATCTTTTTATTGGGCACACTATGTTTTTTCCAAATGGTAACTTCATCTTTACCGATAAAAATCGGGTCATTGTTATCTATAAAATCATCACCTTCGACTTCATCCAAATCTTGTTCACTGTTTGAGTCCTCAGATCGTTCCTCAACGAAATCAACTTCAACTTCATCCTCATCACTTTCGGATTCTTCCTCTGAGGCAGTAGAAATCTCTTCAAACAGTGTTTTAAGGCGTTCTTGTTCTCTTTCAAAATCATCCATGGTCTATTACGAAAATAAAAATATTACATATAAGGTCGATATAATAAATAATTAAGACCTATTACCTAATTCCCAATAATGTGGCAAATAAAACCTAACTTAATAATATAACTTTTAGTAGACGCGCCGGACTCACGGTCCGAAAATTGAAATATTTATTGCACCACTGAACGCTAAGTTGCACCGAACAAGACTAGTGTTAAGACCAACGATTATCACAGATACTGAAAGCCACAAAGAAGTGACGTTTAGGTAGAATAAGTTATTCACGTACCAGTCATGCGTCGGACTCACAGTCCGGGCGCGTCTACTGCAGGGTTAATGAAAGAAATTTTTCTTTCAACCCCGAGAAGGGGTGAAAAAAAATATAAAAAAGTGTTTTTTAAAAAGTACTCAAAATGAATGGTAGTAACAAAAGTTTCAAATAAAAACTGTAAAATCATGAAATATTACGTAAAAATTGATCTCTTCCCTTTTTTGGTATTATAACAGTAACATAACAGTTCAATGACGTAAATAAACTCAACAACAAAGATAATAATAGTCTCTAACAATAATATATGTAACTCTCCAAAAGAAAACAACAAATACCTCAGAAATACAACAAATTCTCGAATGTCTTTAGAAAATATAAAATGTCAACAGTCATCAAAATATACTGCCACATAATGGGCTTGTTCGACTTTTTTTTATGTCATAAATCGAAAGTGCAAGTATAAAATAATGGATCTGCAAAAAATCAGAATCTTATTCGCACGTTTAGTATCTTAAAAACCATTACAAATCTCCACCTCACGAAAATCGGGCGTGGCCAGGCACTACGTCACTAGACTAGACCACAAACTACCCACTGGGTGCTTTGTGGACATGTGGACTACACGCATAGACTGGGCGATCTCAAGGCCTTTTCAAGGCCATTTCATCACTGTCGCGCGCATGCTCTGGTGCTATGTTTTTTGCGGGAAATATGAAACTTTCGGACACTTTTTAGCAAAATGACTGGGCAGGTATCATTTTTGAACATTAATTTAAACGAAAGTGTGATTAGCGGCGCAAAATTAGTGCACAAAATTGTGGAAAAACACACTTGCGCTCAATTAAGGCCCTGGGGCAAATGCCACGACAGTAAAGTGAGTGGAAGCAAGAAAAAAACTGGTTGCAAGGTTAGGATTCAACTGTCAACACATCATTTTTTGTACAAGTGCATTAAATGTTAAGTTAACAACAAGTGAATGTTGAAGAGTTGATGACATTCTTCCTTCGAAATGAAGAGAACAAATGTATGTATCTTTATTAACATCGTCTATCGACGAAAATCTTCTATCATCACGTCGGCGAGCTTTCACTCACGACTCGTATTGCCCGCACTGTTGGCAGTGTCTTGCATGTTTTTTTCTTGAGCATTTAATACATTTTATGTACTCAGTACACGGCTTAAGGAATGGCAGAAAATAATAAAAACAGTTTCTGAAATATTTGGGGCGAAGGTCGCTGTTGCATACGCCAAAACAACACCGTGTTTATTAGCTCCTTTGCCCATAGCTCCCCGTTTTCAAATTTTTCAAATAAACTATACGATATCCCACTACTTATACTCATAAAATTAGCAACATATTCAATTCATTATTTGTGTAAAAAACAAAGAGTTTAACAAATAGAGGAGACAAGCTCCATAAGCGTAATGTATAAGCAGCGGGAGGCTGCATGTAGGCTTCTCATTCTCATCCTCTCACGGTTCGTTCTCTTTTTGTCGCATAGTACATGAGGGGTGGCGACGATTGACGTTATTTGTTGGAAATCAAAGAGCGCCGGGTAAGGCTGTGTTGCTTTGTAAAACAGTGGAGAGAGAGGGTACGAGGTTTGCCGTGTGTGCGACAAGGACGAAGAGCCTACCGTCTCCAAGGCAACCAAACCGCGACTCCCGGCAAATCGCCAGCTTGTCTTCTCTATTTATTAAACTCTTTGGTAAAAAACGTAATTGTACCTATATAAAATTCAATGTTGACATGCAAAATCTGTCCGAAAAATATGGCGGAACGTCAAAAAATTACAATTTTCTCTCGCTCCTGTCGGGACGAATATTCGATTTTGACCCTGCAATTTACGATTTGGATTCATCGCCGACCTTCTCCTTTCCGTAGAGACATAGAACGAACTTCCATACTCGACGTATTTATTTAGTTACCAGCGTTTGAAAATTCCATGTTTTTCGACATTTCAGGTTAAATTTGAAAGGTCCCAGAAAGCCACTTTTCCAGCATACGCTAAAGTGCACAAGGGACACGGGATATGCGCATGCGCCGATTTTAAAACCGCCCAGATTAATATTCCCTGACAGAATCACAGAATGCAAACTTGGAGGTTATGTAATATGTAAATAATCAACTTAGGTAAACACAGAGACAAATGATAATTTGCATTAAAAGCCTCGAATCAAACAGCTAAATGAAATTTGGGATTTCAAATAAAGGTAAATGTACTTGAAGGTAAGTTATTTAAATTTAGCAACCATTTCGCTAGATATATACCTATATTATATTTTTAGAAATGTAAACCTGCCAACTTCTTTATTTTGCTATTAAACCTTAAATGAAGACAGCCTCTGGGTATTCCCGTTTATAAAATTGCATAATAAATATCTATCTATTCTTTGAAGCCAAGTTTTGAGATACAATATGTAATTATAATTTCCTACGCAGTTTTAATGCTCTCCTGTAAAGTTAGGCTAAACGGAGTTAGCAGGTTAACATATTTCACCGACGATATTATATATTAAAACTTTGTCTGTTATAGATACAAAAAACAAGAATATCAAATTACGTTTTGACAGCCGGTGGAAAGAAAAATTATTTCTTGAAACGTATCTTGCTGAATGTTGTTATCAACAGCCAAGAGATCAAATCATTATATAATATGGAAGGAAGTGTCACTGTGTGTATTCTATATGAAGGCAGTAATCTCAAGAACCGCTGAACCAATATGAATGCAGGTTCTGTCATTCTGCTATTGTGTTAGTGTTTTTCACAAAACTGGCTGTGTAACCCATTAAAATGGTGTTGGTAGGCCAACTATGCATACTGAAGAAGTTGTTAATTATATGTTCGTCAACATGTGGTACAAGAGCCTGTAAAACCTTTGAAACTTCTCTCCCAGGAAATTGGACTTTCTTATGGAACATGCGGAAGAATTGTAAAGAAGAACTTGGGCATGCAATCATATCAATCACTTTTGCCGACAGGCTACTTTAAACATCCTGCATACTACAGTAGTTTGTCAATAATTTAATGAATGACGAGACATTTATTTCTGATAAAGCATGGTTTCATCTTTCGGGGTATGTCAATTCTCAAAATATGTAGATATTGAATCTTCATTACATCTTTAAAGAGTTGATGCTTGAATGGCATTTGAAAAGTAGGATTTTCATAACACCTGGACCTAATTTGCAAGAACTGGAACAAAGAATTGAGCCCTAGGGCCCAAGTTCCGGAAATCGCAGAGCAACGGATGAGCCTAGGACCGAACCTGACGACAGAAAATGCTGGCAGGGGTATTTTTGGATTGTTCTCAACGTCTGGTAACATATATATCACATTGCAATCAAAAAGTCTCAACAAAGCATCGTTGTGAAAGTTCAATTAGAATTTATCAGGTCACATGACCGCATCCACCGCCCGGACATAGTAGGCCTTGTTCACTTCTTTTCCCTGCACCTACTGACAAAGAGCAAGCAAAACGTCCAGACTGGTATTTTTTTTATAGCGAATGGAGTGTCTAAGCTAGGACATAGCAGTTTTTAATTCCATGACCATATATGACCAAAATAGTTTGTGATGTCACGGTACAATAAGTCAAGAAAAGATTTCTATTGATTCTATGTGGCAGTGTATTAAAGATAGACAAACATCAAATGATATCTACAATGAAGTCGTTACGGATAAACTGCGCTTAAAATGACATCATGTGAAGGGACGGGTCACTAGTTAATTATGTGTTACTAGTAGTATCAAATATAAAATTAAAGTATTATATATAGTTTCACTGTTTATGTTTATTTATTAGTAATATATATGCATTTGACGGAATAAATTTTATCTGTGTAATTTCAAAGTTGTTCTTAAATTTTGATGTTTTGGCCTGAATGGAAACTTAAATGGAGCTTGATTGGATTACTAATGAATTTATAATATTAAAGAATCTGTGTTAGGAAATATAAATGAAGAAAACTGTGAATGCAAGTCCATAAATTTTTTATTTCATAAATAATTTCTATATTTTAAATCTCGAATTACTCTTAAGAATAAATTTTCTACTTTTATTTCATCGTTATGGTATATACATATATAAAAAATATAAAGTATACTTACCTATTTATGTATTGAATGCAGAAGTTAGAGAGCAAATATAAATTCCAATTTACTACATATGTGTCACTCTTCATGACTCCCATATCACAGCGCCCTTATTAACAATGCGATTTTCTAAAATCTTGTGTGGAATATATTTACCCATCAGGAGATTGTGTCACGATAAAATATTTAAAAATTCACCAGTGGCATTCATCAATTTCAAACGAATTTTACATTTTAAATAAGTACCTACCATAAGTGCAACTTTAACGAGATTTGGTCGATATCCAATTTCTTATATTTTCTAAAATCATATTGATAATAGCAAAGAACATTTTTTCAGTGGGATTAAATTTCTATAACATCTACCTTTTAAATATAAGTTGGTCAATTATGGTCATGACAATCATTGAGCAAACTGTGATTTAGTTATTATCATAACAATAATAATAAATAATAAATGCCTTTAAAAGGGACATTTTATTTGTTTATTGCATGAACACCGCAAGTACACCGTCTTATTCAAATTCGATATTAGTGAGTTTTTGATAACAACAAATAAGATTATGAGATTATTTCACAGTTAAAACTTTGCCTAACACTTTTTTTGGAAAATTAAGTTCATTTTTCTTCATAAGGACGAACTCCACTGGTGGATTTTTAAATATTTTACCGTGAAACAATCTGATCAGTAAGTATCTTCCACTTAATTTTTTTTTAAACGCAGTGTTAATAAAGGAAATGGGATAAATGTTTTCTTATCCACTTCTCAAGTCACCGAGGTAACTCCTTGAAAATTCAGAATGATTTTGTGTTAGGTAAAGAGAAACTAGGCCCCACATCATGGGGATAATTTTATAATTAAACTTATTTCGCGGTAAGCAGGGATTGAACATTGAACTTGCTTCGCTAGGTATGCTAGTATGCAATAAGCTAGATGCGCTAAACCACTGAGCTACCGTCCCCATATGGGAGTCATGAAAAGTGACATACTGTTTCGCTACAAATAGATAAAATTTCGACAGTTTTAATTTGTTCAATCTAAAAGTTTTATAAATAAAACACTTTTGGGATATGTATATGGTATATTAAGAAAGACAGGATTCGATTACTGCTTGTATAAGAAGAACCAAGAAGAAACTTTACAAGAGTAAATATGCTTTAAAAATATTTTACAAAAGTTATAAAAATTTTTTTATTAATATGTATACAATAAATAATTAAATATCTAAACAGTAATAATGAAAATGTAAACACTGAAAATAAAAGTGTATTAATTAATGAGTAAAATGTGGAGAGAAAGCAATACTAATCGCTGATGAGAATTAAATAAATTACGTATGAAAGCTTTGCTATTAACTGGAATAAATTCACAAATAACACACACAGAGCAATATTCAAGAATATGATGTGTCATTTAATTTATATATAGCTTTACGCGCTAAAAATTCAAACAGGTTGGGCCTTTGATCTAGTGACAAACAGAATAAAGAAAGTCCCCAAAATCACCATGACGCATGCGCAGATCCCGTGTACCTTGTGCACTTTGGCGTATGCTCACTTTTCCTACGTCACTTGCGTATTCGCGAAAATTAAACAAATGAACCCAAGAGGGATTTACGTTCGATACAAAGGAATTCACCTATTCGGAAAAGTTTGTATAATAACATACCAGCGTATAAAGTCATAATATCTAAATCGCTCTCACGTATTGGTGAATTTGTGTGTATCGACGGTAAATCCCTCTTGGGTTCATTTGTTTCATTTTCGCGAATAGTGACGTCACAAATGAACGCTCGGTTTTTGCAACTATTACTAATTTCAACTCCTTATATCACGAGAACGGAAAAAGTTAATAATACGAAATTTTAAGTGCATAATGAGAATATCAAGTTCTATATGAAAAAGTATAAAAACCATATTAAAAACAATATCATGGAACAAGCCCATTCAATTCACCGTGAAAGTAACAGTAGTCTCTTACATGCGGCCTTAGTAAGACCGAAGTGAAGTTAGCATAAGTTCTTCTACAAATCTTTCGACACAGAACTTTTCGATTATTCTTGAAGAAGAAGAAGGAGGAGTAGGGAAATAGGTTATAGTTTTTGGCGGTTAAATTTCCCATAACGTTTATTACGATACAGCCACTGAACTACACATAAAAATTCAGTGGATGTAGCTGGCAGTTTTATTACTTCAGTAAACGAGTAATTTTTACGTGAACCTAGTTTTAGCTAAATCCATGGAAAAAAGAATTGAGCACTGGGAAAGTTTTTTCAGAAAATATGAGGCGAGAGGAAAACTTAATACTGCAGATTGTGCTTTTTTTGAAGTACACTACAAACATTTTATTAAACCTAGAATTAAGCGATTTACTCGAAGAAAACGTAATAGAAATATAAATCGCAATTTTAGTGACAATAATATACTCCGTAATAATTTTAAAAATGCAAGAGAAAATTTAGAAACAATTGACTTAATTGAAAAAACAGATAATGAAGTCACTGACATATCTCTATTAAAGAGTACTAAAAGACCTACAATAATTGAAAATAACATGGAAAAATATAATACTTATAATGTATTTGATAAGTATGCTAAAGAGTCGACGCCACTTCTTAAAAATAAAGAAATTGATGATTATGAAACCCATAGTATTAATAATTTTAATGAAGTAATAGAAAATCTAGAAAGTAATGACATAGTGGAGAAAATAGATGGTGCCTCTCTAATAATTAGTGCTAAAGAACCTACAATAATTGTAAATAATAACTTTGAAAATCGGAATATGGATGACGTATTTGATAAGTATGATAAAGAGTCGACACCACTTGTTAAAAATAGAGAATTTGAAAATTGTGAAGCCGATAGATATGATGATAGATTTGGTAAAAATTCTGTAGAAGATTTAAAACATTTTATTGAAGTTAACTTGAACAGCAATTTAAAAGAGGTGCTGAACAGCAGGAGTGAATCCAAAATATTAGAAACAGATGATTATAGTTACTGGCATAAACGTACAAAACAGGAGATGAGCAGGTTACAAAAGCACGTTACGAAAACAGAACTAAAGAAATATGTGAGATATTACAACAACAAAGCAGAGCGAGAATTAGACTCATTGCATGACATAATAGTTAATCAATTGAAGAGTAAGATAAAGGAATTACTTATTAAAAGAGAGTTAGTAAGAAACAATAAGGATAAGTATCTGAAATATCGCCAAAAAATTTGTGATGAATGGCAGAAACTACTTAAAGATCTAAATATAGAGTGGATAATTTCATATGCATCTGGAGTAATTAAAACTTTTAAGTTGAATAGCTTAGGTGAGTATTAGGTATGTTTATTTAAAAAATAAACAATCATAAACAAATAAAAAGTAACTCTTTGGTAAAAGAACAAAACTGTAATGTTTAAAATTTTAAAAAACGAAAACGATTCGTAATAAGACTCTAAAAAATGTACTTCTTCAATATTTTGTGAAATGATTGGGTATAAACAAAAGTTTGGTCAAAATTTAGTAACTCAGCCATGACCTGATGCTGGTATAAAGTCCACCAACAGCAAACAATGCCCTTTCCGACTTCATGCATGTTGGTGGAACGGTAATTAAATATTCATATACCACTTATATGTAAAATCCACATTTTCTGTTGTCTCATTTCTTGTATTAACAAAGCTAGCAGATATATTATTGTTATTTTAATTTTTGTTTCCGAAGTGCAACATAGTACTGCGAAATATAAACACCCTTAGCGCCAGATTGTGTGCAAACTTGAAATAACAGTCATCAGTCGTGCTCATCTTACATCTACCATGATGGAAGCTGATCCCGAAAATCCCCCGAATCTAGGTCACCGCAGGCCCAGGAAAATGAAGTGTTTTTAAAACTGCAAACTTGACATAATTAATATCCACTTCATTAGATCCTGTTTACATTACCATTTGTGAAACGTCTCAATTTAATAAATGTCATTCTTTTGACCTACATGACTTGTTGCCAGCGAAATGACCTATTTGTGGTTGAAAGTATATCTAAAATTGACATTCATCTGATGAAATAAGAACGCCTTGTAAGAGTAAATCATTAAAATGAGAATTGAATCCTAAAAGGTCAGTTCGATATACAGGGTGTTTGGAAGGTCGATGCAAAGCCCTGCAGAGGTGAAAGGGGAGACCATTTAGACTGCATTAAGCCAAATATACCTTAGTACATTTTTAATTTTTCAATATGATGGATATCCAGCCCATTTCTGTCTAATAGTATAAGAGAGTATTTGACCGATATTTTCCCCGATAGTTGGTTCAGCAGTCGTGGACCATTTCCATGGCCTGCCAAATCTCCAGACTTAACACCACTTGATTTCTTCGTCTTGGAACAGGCCAAATAATTTATACAGAAAAAATTCAAACAGGAGAACATTTAATAAGAAAAATTAAACAAGCCTTCGGAAAAATGAAGGAGGAAATGATACTAAGAACAACAAGTACAGAAGTAAGGCATATAGGGTCCGAGCCTGTATTGGGAACAATGGTTTTCACTTTGAACATGAATAGAGACATGTTTGATTAGTAAATTTTCTTTTATTTATTTTATGATTAAGGTTTCCCATTAAACAAGCTGATAAATCGCGTTTTTTAGGAATTTTATTGGAAAAACTATTAGACAAATCATTGTCATGTCGTCTCAAGAAGTATTAAGCTGATTGCCCTAAAATTTGGCACATATATCGAGAACACAACTGTTTCTCTCATAAACTATGGATAATAAAATACATGCAAAACTTTTTTTTATCATGAAAAATGTGAAGAGAGAAAAGTAATTTCTTTTTTGAAAAAAGAAATTGTCAGTAGTTCATGCAATACCTATATTCACAAGAAGTAAAAAGAAATCTGATTTATTTGTTTTAGATGATCTGGAGAGCAGGGATTGTGTCAGCTAGCAATCGAGAAATTTTGGGAGGCATCTCACTTCAAGGGGCACCAGAGCCACAATTTTCATTATAATCACCAGTGGATGGCTTTTACAGATATATATATATTGTAAATACGTACTGAAACATTCCCAAAATATAAAAATAGAAAGTCAACAAAAACAAAATGCGTAATAGATTATGTTAAATTGCAGCAGGTATACCTGTTGGCCAATCACAGGCAGGGAAAGGAGAAATTTAACATTTAAAAAGATTCCTCAGTGTCTTTCTTAATGTAGATATATTCGAATGTAAGTACTAAAAACGTGGAGTTGAAGGAGTTAAAATGTTGCATCGTACTGAACTGACGCAAGCTACAGTAAATTTTTGGATTTGCGATATTGCCGATTTAGATTTTGATGGCAAAGAACCGTATTGCACTAGATGTGACAAAGCAACTTGGTCATGCAAAATAAATATTAATTCACATATTTCTTCGAAAAATCATAAGATAGGTGGGTTTACTTACAATGATACACAACGTAATTTTAACTTAGAGTTAGTGGAATTTATAATAGGATGTAACATACCGTGGCCGAAACTAGACAATGCACTTTTCAGACAATTTTTGGAAAAATGTGTTAGTGGCAAATATAGCAATGTTAAGGTGCCTTCGGAGTCAACACTAAGAAAACATTATTTATTTACGGAGTGTGAAAATATTAGACAGAAAATTTCTTCTCAGCTTAATGGGAAGTACGTTGGGCTTAGCGTAGATGAAACAGTCAATGCTTGCGGGTTCAAGGTAGCGAATGTTTTAGTGGGTGCATTGGATGAAAATTGCACAATGAACGGACACTTGATCTCCTCTAAAGTTTTAGAAGCTACAAATTCTCGCACTATAGCGGATGTAGTAAATTCAAGACTTTTGGGGTGACAAATATGCAGAGAATAAGGACAGGATCTTATTATTTCTTACCGATGGAGTGAATTATATGAAACTACTGGAAGAATTTTGAGGGAAACATATCGGAATATACTGCATGTAAGTAACTAGTTTGGTACATGGACTTCATAGGATTGCTGAAAATATTAGGAGGAGCTACCCTAATGTTGATAAATTAATAGCTAGTGTGAAGAAAGTTTTTCTTAAAGCACGTAGTCGTATACGGTTGTTTCACGAAATTCTACCAAATACTCCATTACCTCCAGAACCCATTACAACACAATGGGGAGCTTGGTTAAAGGCAGCATCGAACTATTACTATTATTTTGAAAATGTGAAATCCGTAATACAGCAGTTAAATCCAAATGACACAGTTGCTATTGCACAGCCGCAACAGGCGTTTATGGATCCAACTATTCAAGAAAATTTGGAGACCATACACGGTTATTTTTCACAAATTCCACTAGCCATATGGGACCTTCAATATCGGCCAACATCAGAATTTACTACAGAGGATGCAATAAACGTTGTGTTCGATCTTCATTAATATATTTTTCTGCTGCTACTGCTGCGAGGGTACAAAGACAATTCCAGAATGTTTTTAAAAAAAATCCCGGATTTGTTACGACAAAGTAGACTTTACTACACCAGGCATGAATGTGATGACTTTGCGAAAATTAAGATATTTTAAGTATGCCCCAGTTACATATGTCGACGTCAAATGGTCCTTCTTGCCAAAGTTTAACTCTAAAACATTTAGATCAGATAAGTATTAGTAATGTACTTTTATTCTTGTAATCGGCATTGAAAAATATTTAATTGAATTCAATTCATTTATTAACCATTTAAGATACACAGTAGATAGATAGATTTATTCATGTTAAAAAATTTTAAAAATTTGTACACACGTCAAACATTCTTATTACAAAACAAATTAAAATAGTAAAATAAAAACAGTACAGTAGATTTACAAAATTTTGTCAATTTGGACAAAGTTATGGTACTTAATAGGAATAAAAACATAGGTAAAACAGGTACATATAAAATCATAAAAATTAAATGTTTGTATGCAGAACATAATTTGTGGGAGAAATTTAGGAATCCCTATCAGATGTTTAAAATTTCCCTCTCTATATCTTCGCATGAAAAGAATGCGTTTTTTATCAAAAAATCTTTCATCATGATTTTGAATTTTTGTTTAGGTAATGCTTTAATGCGGCTATCTAATAAGTTATACAATTTGATACCATAGTAGTTAACACCAGTTTGCCCTCTTGTTAGTTGCGTAAATTCTGTAGGCAGTATATATGGCAAGTCAACAAGTTACAAAGTATATAGACAAAATAACACAAATAAAAAAAAAATACACACTCATATACAGATAAGCAAATAAGGAGGTAAACTATACTATCATGCAATCGTTACATCCCTAGTAGCACAAAATATTGAACCAGTATTCATATATTGGTCCTATATCCTTATTGCGCGAGAAACCATTCAGGTCCTCTACACAGTTACCCTTCGCCAAATAGCGAGAAAATCCAGGATCTTTCTGCAGCGTAACAAGCACATAAAATATGCTCTGCCATTTCATCCTGCAAACATAGACGGCATTCAGCATTTTTTGCTAGTCCAAGACTATGTAGGTGATGATTTAATCTGCACTGCCCAGTATATAAACCAACTAGAGCTCTGAATACCGGTACACGTTGGCATGAAAGGCAATGCTAGAGAATGTGTGTTATTAAAATTTATTGAACTAGAACTTGGCAGATTTTTAAGCACCTCCAAAACAGGTTACACCTAAGAGTCGAATTTTCATTGCCTTTCATGCCAATGTTCACCTGTATTCGGAGTCAATTTGTTATTTCTACCCAATCAATTAGAGCTTTCTGCTGTCTGGAAGAATTTTATTTTTATTGATTTGTCTAATATACATTTGTCCCAGCCTCCATATACACAGCCACCGGCGTAATTTCAGTGTTTTTATTGAGTAGGCAGGGATTATTCACAGATAACCCAATAGATGAAAGCAAGGCGAACCCTGTAATTATTAAACAATAACCCTATAAACCCAAATGACCGAGGGAAAGTAATTCTTAAACGATAACTCCATAAACCCAAACGACCGAGGGAAAGCAAGTGCTGTAAAGAGTTAAACCATAGACAGGAAACCCTAAACCCAAATGACCAAGCGAAAGTGTGTTTATCACTTCACAGGTAATATTAAACTTAAAAGAGGGAAAGCGAGTGGTGTGAAAAAGCAATTTGGTAAATAAAGCTCGTGCAAAAATTGGAACACTTGACGATCATTCACCGAACGTTTGTGCGAACATTCCCTAGATGATTGTCGTTTGCATATGTTCGCTGATACGTTGGCGAGTACTCGCTGATGTGTACAATTTGAATTTTTTGCGATAACTCCACGAGCATTCGCAATTTTATAAGCAAATTGTAAATAATACGATTTTTGCTTCCAAACTACTTCTATCGTAAAGTATCAGTCAATACGAGAAAAAAGTCATGTATGTTGTGTCGAAAAGCTTCAAGTTTAAAAAGTTAACATATAAATATAGAAAAAATGCGGTTTTTTTTGCTTTTTACCTTTAATAACTTTGGAGCGGACTTAAATTTTTAGATTCTGAAAGTGTAAGACTTTAACTTCAAAACGCCGAAAGAATTATAGAATAGAATTTTATTGCCTAATGGTAACAACAAATTTACAATTTATGTTTGTTACATGTCCAAAATTTCCAAGAATTCAAATAACAATGATAATAGCTTAACTTAGTAAAAATAGTACGTTTTTTGTTTTTTAAGTAAATGTTGTCTCATTCACTTCCGCTAGGGTGTAAGGTTCTGCAAGTATTAAGAGATTTTTTACTGTATTTTTGAAAATATTTATAGATGTAATTTCTTTAAGTTTGGTGGGCAAAAAGTTATAATAATGCGAACATTTATAAAAACAGCCTTTTTCTAGAATTGTGCTATGAATTGGGTATGAGAGAGTATCTTTGTGTCTTGTATCATGACTGTGATCTCTGACATTGTTTTTAAACTCGTTCATATTGTTACGCATTGCGGCCCACTAAGGCCTGGCTAGTGATACGCCCATGACTGCTAATAGCTGACCAATGGTTAGGCAACCAGTAATACATGCCATCATCTCTTTTGGAAGTTTGTAGAAAGAGATCGGAAAGTGGCGGAAGAAGATTCTCGATTGTGTTCTAGATAACTCTGGAGGCAATTTTGGAGTATATAAGGCGAGGTTCCCAGCGCAGGAGGAGAAGTTCTTACTAAAGTGAAGTTGGTAGCAATAAGTGAGGTTAAATCCGGAGTGTAAATATAAACATTGCAAAAGTTAATTAGAAGTATTGTGTAATCAGTAAATTATTTAAATAAAGTGTTAGTGGTTATCCCTTGTTAAAATTATTTAGAACCCACGGATTCATACAGGGTGTTTCCTAAGGGCGGAAACACGTAACAATGCTTGAAAATGAAACAAAGACATTCGTAAACAAAAAGACCTGGAACTTTAGTAATTTGAGTACTTTGAAGTGTTAACGACATGATTCATCTACTCTTAAATCATACAAAATTCGTAGTGCCCTTTTTTGAAGTATGAAAATTTTTTTGATATGAGAACTACCCCAAAATATAATTCCATATGACAGTAAACTGTAAAAATATCCATAGTAAGCTGTGAGGAGAGTATTATGAAAATTGCATCAATAAGAAAGTTACACTGATTTCAAAATTGTGAGTTTTCGACGCAACACGCCATGCTAAGGCAACCTAAGTATAGTAATCATAGCATGCTACAACTTTGGAACCGTTAATGCAATTTTTATGAATCTCGGCATCTTGAAGTTGAAGTTTCCTATTATTTTTGCAGAATCTAAAAATTTCTTTCCATTCAAAAGTTATAAAAAAAAAAAAAAGACTAAAAATCGCATTTTTCAATGTTTAAACATTAACAACTTTTAAACAATAAATCTTTCCAACATAACATATTAAACTCGCCTGTCTGTAATGAAACATTCTTTATAGGATTTTGCAAGCAGCGGAAAGAATCACTATCTATGAGAACTAAAGGAAAAACTATATATAAAAATATTAATGAAATCTTTGCATTTTTTCGATAACCTGACTTCTGGTTATGCTAACAAGTAAAAATTCTTATTTGCCATTCTCATTTTAGATAAGATAAGATAAATTTATTAATGTTAAAATTATAAAAATATACACGTCAAAAAAAGGTTTGCACAAATTAATTTTAGAAGCATACATACATACATATAATATCACACCTACAAAGATATAATTAATTTGTATGAAACAGGTACAGTTACTTACAAACAAAAAATTTACAAGGATACAGTACAATAATATAATATCACATTCTAATATGTCCAATCTCTCTTTCAATTTCTTCTAATGAGAAAAATGCGTTTTCTAGAAAAAAGTCTTTAATTGTAGATCTGAACCTTGTTGGGATCAAAGTTTTCACGCTATTAGGTAGTGCATTATAGATTTTAATACCATAGTATTTGACACCAGTTTGTCCCCTGGTAAGTCTTGTGAATTCAGGACATATATTATCTTTATATCTGGTTTCATGTTGATGTAAATCAGCATGAGTATTAAAGTTATTTAGGTTATTATGTATATATAAGATACATTGCAGTGCATACAAACAAGGTAATGTGAGTATTTTAAGCACGATAAAAAGGTGCTTAGTATCATCTCGATACCCTATACCACCCACAATCCTTAAGGCCTTTCTTTGAAGGCCGAAAAGTCTGTGCTTGCCAGCAGAGTGGCCCCAGGCAAGAATGGCATAGGACAGTCTAGAGTGACATAATGCAAAATAGGCTGTTTTAAGCACATTGCGGGATACAGAATTTGACAGTTGTCTTAGACAATATATATTTTTTGATAACTGTTCAGCAAGATAATCGGTATGAGCATCCCAACGTAGAGATTTGTCGATGAATACTCCTAAAAATTTAGTGTTAGTTGGATTATTCGGTAGATTTCCCAAATCGCGTGTGCTTGAGATCATTTTAACTGTTTTTTCTTCATTAAGTGCTAGAGAGTTAGATGTGAACCACTTTTTGGCATTGGAGAGCGCATCGTCACTCTTCAGCATTAAGTTATTTAGATTATAATCTGACATTAGAAGTGTCGAGTCATCGGCATAAAATATACAAGTGAAATTCTTAAGTGCATTTGGCAAATCATTGATATAGATTAGGAATAGGACCGGGCCCAGGATTGAGCCCTGAGGTACTCCCGACTTAATATTTAACTCCTCGGATGTTATTCCGTTTAATCTGACCGTTTGTTTTCGGTTTTCTAAGTAGGACTTGATAAGTGAAATACTTGAGTTGCTGAAATTATATTTGGGCAACTTTTGAATTAATAAGTTATGTGATACACAATCAAACGCTTTGCTGAGGTCGCAAAACAATGAAGCAGAGTAGAGTCCTTTTTCAAAGCACCCTAATGTATATTCTGTAAATTTTAGTATCGCATCTGTTGTTGATAAATGTTCACGAAATCCAAATTGATGTCTAAAGAGTATTTTATGTTTCTCGAGATATTCAGTTATTTGATTTTTAATGGCCTTTTCAAAGATTTTTGAGATAATTGGGAGTATAGAAATTGGCCTGTAATTGCCTACTTCCTCTATATCACCTTTTTTAAAGATTGGAACAACAGATGCAATTTTAAGTGCATCTGGAAATATGCCAGTCCTGAAACTTATGTTTATTAGTTTGGTTAAGGGAATTACAATATGATTTTTTATAGTTTTTATCAAGTCAGTATTTAGGCCATATATGTCTTTAGTGTTACTGTTTTTCAAAGAGTTAAGTATGTCTCTTACTTCATTGTATGTTACCTCACGGAAGCAGAAAGATTCAGTGAAACTAGCCTGTTCAATATAATGCAGGGGGTCAATATCTAATTTGGGGAGTCCAGCAGTAACATCTCCAGCAACATTAATGAAGAAATCGTTAAAGGTATTTGGCTCAATGTGTGATGTCTGTATAGACCTTTTCTTCCGATTTGTATTTATTATTTGCCACATGGTTTTTACAGGATTACTAGATTTTTTTATATTATTATCATTTGATTTGATTCTCTCAGTTCTTAATGCACATTTGTATCTAAATTTGAAATCATTTCTAAGTTTTTTATTTGCTTCAGTGTTTCGAGTTTTACAGACCTCGTTCAGAAAGTGCAAATAATCTCGCATTCGTCTCAAGTCATCTGTAAACCATGCAACTTCAAAAGAATTACTGTTTCTAAAACGAACTAACTTTTCTGGAAAAGAAACACTGTAGGCTTGTACAAGTAAATTTAAGAATATTTGAAATTTTTCATTTATATTGAGAGTGTGATTACCGATAAAATCCCATGAACAACTAGATATAATTTCGTGAAACCTATTCCTACCAATAGCTGTAATCGGTCTAATAGGTTTTTGATGCTCACAATTTTTTACATTATATATTGGTACCTCGATTATCTGACATAAATGATCAGACAAAAGTGGTTCACTATTATAGCAATTATATTCATCTACTGAGAAGTTTATAAAAATATTGTCAATACAATTAGTCAATCTGGTATTATCAAACACAGTTTGCTCAAAGCCGAATGTTTTGAGTAGATCAATTAAAGTGGTATTGAAGCGATCGGATGTGTTAAACCTTACATTAAAATCACCAGAAATGATTACCTTATTATTGGTGCCTATTTTATTTAATAATTTTTCCAATATTTCTATGAAGACATTAAAATCTCCATTTGGGGAACGGTAGATGTTTATCACATCCACATTAAAATTTTTTATTTTCACAGCAGCTATCTCACAATGTTTTTCAATAGAGATGTTATTTAAATGTAATAAAGCTTTATAGTCTAAGGTTTCTTTGACTGCAATTAGGGTACCCCCATGACAGAGTTCAGATCTACAAAATATGCTAGCCACACAATAATTTTTAATTTGAAAGAAATCAGACTCATTGCTGTTTAACCAATGTTCGGTAATACATATGATGTCCAATGGCACCCTCTCAGCAGCAACAAATGTTTCTAGTTCATTAATTTTATTTTTAGCACTCTGGATGTTGATATGCATTAATTTTATTGTATCTCTTTTCACTTGTTTCTCTTTTTTATAAGATTTGTTATTTGTATCTGTGCTTATTCTTGATTGAGATTTGATAAAAACGAAGGTGGATTATTGGGTTCTTCTTGGGATTGTTCTTGTTTATGTTGCGGCTGGTCAAGGAAACGCTTACCTAATCTGAAGTCAAATCGATTAAATATTATTTTCTTAGGCCAGAAACTAGGTTCATATACATGTTGAAGTAGTTGAGGTTCAACTCCTACCATAAATGATTGGTTGTCGGCACGCATGTTGTGTGTATCTAATTTTTTTACATATGCATTCTCTGTGTCTGTTCGTGTTTTTATGTAGTTTCCTATATCTTTCTCAGTCACACTATCTGGCACTTTAGATATAAAGAGCCATATTTTCTTATCTTTATTTTCTCTTCCATAGAAATTTTTGTCGCCGTTTCCACTACCAATCTTGTAGCGTCCTCTTCTTTTAACTACTTTGAAACCATCATTTAATTGACTTTGATCCTCTACGTTATTCTGTGTTGTGTGTAAACCTGATATTTAACAATAGTATCCAACATAGTTCCCTACTACTAGTCAGGCTAAACTAGTATCTACATGATTCCCTACAATATGTTAATTCAGTTAAAAATGAGAACAAAGGCCTGAAATTAATTTATTTACGTACCTTGTCTTTAAATTTTTTTTCATTCTAATAAATTACATTTTCATAAAATCTCATTCGGATTCTTGGAAATGTTTAGCCTTTGAAATGTTTTTTGTCCTTATTGTGGACTCATCAGAAAAGCCTAAAGCCACTCATAACGAGGTTCCATGCAAAACTGAGACAATATCCATGAATAAGTATGTAATATTTATATTTGACATTGACTGATATAAATATTACATACTTATTCATGAATATTGTCTTAGTTTTGCATGAAACATCGTTATGAGTGGCTTTAGGCTTTTCTGATGAGTCCACAATAAGGACGAAAAACATTTCAAAGGCTAAGCATTTCCAAGAAACTGAATGAGATTTTATGAAAATGTAACTCATTAGAATGAAAAAATTTTGAAAGGCAAGGTACGTAAATAAATTAATTTCAGGCCTTTGTTCTCATTTTTAACTGAATTTACATATCGTAGGGGATCATGTAGATACTAGTTTAGCCTGCCTAGTTGTAGGGGACTATGTTGGATGCTAGTGTTAAAATGACAATGGCTAATAAGAATTTTTACTTGTTAGCATAACCAGAAGTCAGGTTATCGAAAGAATGCAAAGATTTCATTAATATTTTTATATATAGTTTTTCCTTTAGTTCTCATAGATAGTTTTTCTTTCCGCTGTTTGCAAAATCCCATAAAGAATATGTTTCATTACTATAAGCAAACAAATAATAAATAATTCACTTTTAAACTCGCCTGTCTGTAGTTTTACGAGAATTGCAAAAAGGCGCCACTCAGCATTTAGCCAGAGGTCCCACAGTCTTAATCTGCTCCTGCCTAATTGTATTGAAAACCTTTGACTCGATTGGAGTAATCATCCTACTTATTATTTTTTCCGGAAGAATTTCGGAATTTGCCTAATTTGCTTTAAACAATTTAGTGCTCTTTCAAAATATTGGGTAGGCAGTTGTCTACCCTTCCCCACCCCGAATTACGCCTATGCACACAGCTCAATGGAATCTGTTTCAACTTAAAGAACAGTTGCATTACTACTCAAGCTCAAAATTATTCTTACTTTTGGATTACAGTTGTATACTTTAGCCCATTTCTTCAGAAGTTTTGGGGACATATAATGTATACCAAAAGCTGAACCTATAGAGGGCAGGTAGCCCTCTATAGGTTCAGGGTTCGTAGCGACCGAGAAAATAAAAAAAAAACCCGTAACCGAGTGAAACATGCGGCAGAAGCTAACACAACTCCAAAGACTTGCCTATCTGGGAGTCACAGGAGCAATACGCACATCCCCACGGCAGCTCTGGAGGTCCTTCTGGACCTCGTGCCCCTTCACTTGGTGATTGTGGCCGAGGCTCGGAAAACGGCCTACAGGCTGAAATGTGGTGGTCAGTGGAAGTTCGGAGGAGAGCAATTAGGCCACACAAGGGCCCTGTCTGATGCGATAGAGGCCCACCCACTCCTGGAGGCCAGGAGTGACGACGTAGTGCCTTCCTTCTCCTTCGCACAACCCTTTGAGGTGGTCATCCCCAAAAGGGAAGACTGGAACCCACTCGAGGACATATTCGGGCCTGCCGATATCGTCTGGTTTACAGACGGATCGAGGCTAGAGGCAGGTACCAGAGCAGGGATATATGGGGAAAGGCCCAGGGCTGAGCTCTCCTATGCCCTGGGCAAATTCACCACAGTATTCCAGACTGAGATCTTCGCTATCTTGGTCTGTGCACAGGAGAATATCCGAAGGGAATACTCCAACAAACACATACACATATGTAGTGACAGTCAAGCGGCCCTCAAGGCCCTCGCATCGACAAGAACCAAATCAAAATTGGTTCAAAACTGTAAACAAGCTCTCTGCGATCTTGGTTCGTCTGATTGGGTCAGGCTTCTCTGGGTGCCTGGACACAGCAGCATTGCGGATAACGAGCGGATAGACGCTCTGGCCAGAGGGGGCTCTCGGAAGCCTCTACTGGGTCCGGAGCCGGCCCTAGGTTACCCTAGATCCAACGCCAGGAGGTTAATAGAAGACTGGACCGGCTCCCAGTTCATTGACTACTGGGCATCCCACCCAGGATTCCGGCAAGCGAAGCTCCTCATCTCAGGGCCCTTGCCGGAGAAAACAAAACAAATTCTGCGACTAAGCAGGAAACAAGTCATAGTCGTGACAGGTCTTTTGACCGGACACGGCTCTTTCAGGAAACACCTGCACACTATGGGGGTGGTGGACCACCCCTACTGCAGGTTTTGCGAGGACGAGGAAGAAACTTCCATCCACATTCTGACTTCCTGCCCTAGGTTGATGAACCTGAGGCACAGACACTTCGGCATTGGCTTTCCAATGCTGGAGGAAATAAGAAATTCCCCCATGGGGAGGATTTTGGCCTTTGGACTAGAATCCGGCCGCTAGAAGAAGAAGAAGAAGTTTCCACCACTAATGCATGCAGGATACGAGGAAATAGAAAGAAACGAATTAGCTGACGACTGCCTTGCAAACAAAAGGTGCTGAAGCCCCACTTTTGATCCCAAACCGTTTTGGTGCTTATTTACGGGACACAAAGGAGGTGATCTTAAAATTGGAAAAGGAACAAAAAAGTCCTGCTGGAGGAATACTCCATACCAAAGACGAGCAAAAAAATAAATTGATTTTATTATTTATGCTTGTCGCAGCCAGTACTCTTATGACTTCGTATATTTGATGTAGTAATATTCTTTTAGATTATACTCGCACAATATTAAATATGTTATTTATAATTATCGTAGTTAATTTCGCATTGATTTCGACAAAATTGAATATAATAGTGCCTACTTTTACTTTGTCCATTAAAACATAACATAAAGAACTGGTCTTATTCTAAATTACTTCACATAGGTCTAATTAAAATTTTTGTTTCAGATTATGAAGAACCTATCAACTGGTCGTCAGATGAGATTCTGAATGATTCTCCTGATTCTGGTTGTAATCTCTCTTATCATACCTTTGATAGTGACCAACACATTCATTGATTTTTCCATTCGTCTTTTTTACATTTAGATAGTATTCATTAAAAAATACTATTTGATCGAATGTTCAATACATTTCAAATGCTTTGTAAACTTTATTTTTAAATAAATATTATTTAATATTTTCAGTAACGTTTAAAAATATTTTTGATGGGTGAATGTTAGTATTACATCGATTTTAAAGCATTTGTTAGTGCAACCAGAGCTGTGACTCAATGAAAGTACTGGCAGTAACCAATAAGCAGTATCAAACAATGTTTGTTTTACTTGCAGTATTAAGTACAAGTGCTTTCTTTTCAGAAATACTTGAAATATTAAGTAATGTACTTAAAATTAAACATTTGCAGTAACAGTAATAAGTAAAGTACTCTTCAAGTATTTTTAGTATTTTAAATACTTAAGAGTATTTTATAAATACTTGTAAAGTACTTTTTAAAACAACGATTTACAGTATTTTAAATTACTTGCAGTATATATTTGTAAGTACTTTTCTAAAAACTACTAATATCAGATACATATTATTAAAATAATTTTTTGTTTTTTAGGATTGCTAACAAGAGTCAGGAATACAACAGTTTTTGGAAGTATAATTTTCATTAAAAAAGTTCATGTTTCGAACCAATTTTTATTATTATTGATTGGTAATGATTAATAACTATTAATATAATATCGTATGTATTATATGACAATATGACATATGATGTATGAAAATTACAGTAAGTACACAAAAGATATATTTGTAATACTCATTTTATTTCTAATATTTACAACAAAAGAAATAAATAAAATATATACCTACAGGATGTAATTAGTTTCATGTCATTAAAAAAAAACTGGTAACAAGGACCGATTAGACAAACAAAAAACCTATATGACTTTTTTCTCTAGGGGCACTTTGAAAAAAACACCTAGGTTTAAAATTTGAATGTTAAGCTAGGAAACATTTGAGAACCACTGTTTTCAGGGTCAATGGATGTTATAGTTCCAAATATTAGAAATAATAAAAAACTGTAATACCCGACTTGTGTTCCCACCGGAAGAAGTGCGGCACTTTGATGGGATTACTTGTACCGAACTTTTTATACCACTAATTATGCAAATGTAAATAATTCCTTCTCTTTCGGCAGAATACAAGCATAGCATGGCCGCAGGGGTTTAAATAGGATTTGTTTACATGTGTTTTTTAGATTAGATTAGTCTTTATTAGTTAGTTTTAATTTGGAACAAAGTTATTGTAGCTTTTATTGTCATTTATAAGAATTTATAAAATTTAAAAGTGGTTGATTAACATTTGTAACATTGTGTTGAAAGCTTAAAAAATTAGCAATTATCTTATGAAATTTGAAAACGAACAGTTAGACGTCCGAGATACGATAATAAAAAATAGTTGTGTATTTTAAGTTAGGAAATTTTTTTTTTAATGAATTGGCATAATTTTTTCCAATCAGGTATTGAAAACTAAAATTCGAGTCTTTGGTCTCTATGAAAATCAATATAAACAATAATAAACAGATCAAAACAAGACAGCGAATAGTAATAATAATAATCATACCTTTAATGCCCAATAGGTAACACCCAATAACTGAATAATTCTTTTGAATTTTTCACAAAAATTGTTCGATATGACCTCCATCTCCACGTATACACATTTTGGCACGTCGAACTAAGGACATTCGCACTGCGTTCAACACATAAGTCCATCGGATTTAATTCGAGCAATCTAGCAGGCCATGGTACTGGTCCGCCACATCCAAACCATCGTCAAGGAAACTTTCTGTTCAAAAAATTTCGAACAGCCAGACTAAAATGGACTGGCTGCCATCGTGCAAATACCACATTCTTCTGCTCATAGCCAAGGGTACATCTTCCAGCAAATTTGGCAATGTTTGTTGCAAAAAATTTAAGTATACATCACCATTTATGTAATCTAGCGGGTAATTGTATAGGTCCAATTATTTCATTACCTCAAATTCCTGCCCACAAATTAACGCTGAACCGTCGTTGAAAATGCGCCTTTCTTATTACACGTAGATTTTCATCTGCCCAATAGTGCATATTTTTTAAATTAAACACAGAACATTTTAAAAAATCCTCATTTGCCGCATGATTTTTTAAAATCCACCTACAAAATTGCATTGGCTCTGAAAAATCTTGAGGTTCTAGTGCTTGGACACGTTGACAGTGATAGGGATGTAAGTTCATATCTCAATGTTCTTCATATCACAAAATGGGATACTCCCACACGGTTCGCGATATCGCGGGTGCTGAAAGTTGGATCCTCTTCTACAAGTTCCAAAATTTGAACCTCTGCCTCAATTACCCTTTCTTCGCATTGTGGATCTCGTTCTCCTCCATGTCCATCGAGACGACCTGTTTCTCGAAGATGCTGGTCAATACTAACAAATGTACGAGCACAAGAACGACGTCGGTTAGGGAACCTTAAACGATAAAGCTCTTCCGCACCAGCTGCATTTCCACCACTTTCTCCATACGCCAAGTACATATCCGCGAGCTCTGGATAAGTGTAATCTCCCAAAATGTCCAAAATCTGCATTTTAAAACACCACACTAAACTGTGAATTAACGTTATCAATAAAGAAAACAAAAAAAAAAAAACTTGATCCAAAATCCAAAAAGTAATGTTTAAAAGTGAATTATTTATTATTTGTTTGCTTATAGTAATGAAACATATTCTTTATAGGATTTTGCAAACAGCGGAAAGAAAAGCTATCTATGAGAACTAAAGGAAAAACTATATATAAAAATATTAATGAAATCTTTGCATTCTTTCCATAACCCGACTTCTGGTTATGCTAACAAGTAAAAATTCTTGTTTGCCAAAAAGTAACACAAATAGCACGAACGAGAAATAGTGCCTTACGTAACCAAGTACTAATGACTTAAAAGATAAGTCAATAAAATAAATCTTAACATAAGTGGCACAAAATTCAAAAAGAACAAAAGCAACAGACAAAATCAAGGAACGGGTGGGTTGCGTCGTGTGTACGTTGTTTACCAAGTAAGGGCACAAACTGAAATTATTACTTCAAAATATTGCAAGGGAGAGTATAGCGCGCGTAATAAGATAATTTGGCCGCGAAGAAGCAAAAAACATGGCGTTGTCCTCTGTCGGTCGCTTTTAACTGCTTTGTCGGCATGCATGTCGTGGCCTAATTATCTCTTAGGTTCACTATACTTATTTGCACCAATGTCAGAGTATCGTGTGCGACAAGACGAGGAAACAATAAAGCCTAACCCAATATGCCAGCAGTTCTCAAACTATGTTTATAAGTATTTTGGAAATTTTTATTTATTTTTTTTCTCCAAAACTATGAGCTTTAGATCCCATGTTATATAAGTTTTTGGTTATCTTGTCGTTCCCTACCATCAGTTTTTTTAATGACATGAAACTAATTACACCCTGTATAAAAACGTAAGCCAATTTAAAATTATAATGCATAATACATAATAGTCTAAGAGCTGATAACATATGTTTCTGCCATTTTGCCCCATCTGAGCAGTGAGCATTAAGCAGACTTAATAAAAAACTGTTTGTTTAAGTGTTGTATATTATGGGAAAAAAATTCAACCGCCCCACCCCCGGGACAAACGGTTAATCGCCCCTAGCACCCTCTATTCTTACCTTAGGCATATATCCGCATTTTACGGTCATCTACAGAGAGGTCAAAAACTATCATACCCCAAAGTTTCATTAATGCTCAATTCGGGCGGCTATGTATTTTCTTTTAATTGGCATTGCTGAAATTTTGAGAAATGGTAGTTTCCGATCTGCAGATGGCCGTAAAAATTTGAACAGATACCTAGGTTGGAGATAGAGGGTGGACAGATGCGCTCAAGCGTTTAATCAAGAGCTTAGACCCCTTTATTTCTAAGGAAGGAGGTGAAGACAATTTTTTCCATGATGCAGAACACCTAAATAAACGTTTTTCATAAGTCTGCTTATTCAGATAGGGCAGAAAAATAAGTCATCTCATCAGCTCTTAGACTATAAGCATTTATAATGAATTTAAAAATCTTTATTGCTTTTCAGTAACAAGTAACACCAATTTCCAAAATTGTTCATTGTGTTCATTTTCTGAATTATCAGCCAAAATGAATGAATGAATCTACTATTTTCACTGATAATTTAGAAGATGAACTTTCTGATTCAAACGATTTGATTACACTGTATTTTACCATCGTCCACCCCAGTGCAGTGCCCAAATATGTCACAACTGGATTTTGCGAAAATTACTTTACGTAAATAATTGTATAAAATAAATACCCCCCAGTACAAGTACATTGCAAACATGTACAGGAAATTTACAATACCAGTACAAAAATGTTAGAAGTACTTAAAGTAATGTATTTGCAGTACCTAAACTACCGCAGCACATTTTTGTACTGAAGTACTCAGTCTGAGCGCAACCAAGCATATTATCACATACGAGGCAATGTTCGCATAATGAGCGTTAATAAAAAAAAAACTAAGATGGCTATTCAAATGAGAGCCAATCCAAACAAAGGATTAATAGTAAAAGAAAGAAGCTCTCATTAATGGTTCGTAATATGCTAGTCTACAGGAATTCTGAATAAGTAGAAGCTTTTTAAGTTTATTTTTACAAAAAAAAAAACAATTTATTTATTTTACATAATATATTAATAATAATAATAAACGCCTTTATTTTAGAGGGTGAAGTTTGTGTATATGACACTCTTCCACTTAACCCTCGCATATATTTATCTCACATTTTAAAATCGTCCAAAAGGTAATCAAATGGAATAAGTAGGTACATATTTATAATAATAAGGGCAATAGCTTCTTCTGGACTTTAAGAAGCGATTGTTGGGATTGATTCGCATGCTGTTTTCATTTCCTTCAAACTCCGTGAACTTGATTGTGTCGCAAGCTTGACTACATCAGCAGCTGTCCATTTCCTGCTCTTAATTAGACTCTTCTGCATGGCAAAAGCTAGTTTTGCTTGTTCTATTCCAGACACGAAGGAGTTTACGTCACGTTATTTAGTTCTTCACAACATTCAGTCTGTCTCCTCTTTTCTTGGCTCTTTCTGGGCTGAACCGTAGTTAGCTGGAGTAGTCGGCATCAGAGGTGATAGATATAATGAAGAATCAAGCCCTTTCAAATCAATTTTGAGACAAAACATTTTAATGTAACTTTTAAGCTTGTCCTAGAGTCTATAGTTAGATTACGTACACATATTTGTCTAGACAGTACTCAAGAAGTCTTTCAGTACACTTAGAATTACACAACTAAAAAAAATTGCATCTTTTAAAATTAAGAATAGTTCATTTTTTGAAGTCACTGTAACTCCCTCGGAACGGCTACCTGTAAACAATAGATTTTATTTCAGAAAGTGATTGATAGTGATAGTTAATTTTTTGCTGAATTATTACCGTGTAATTAGGCCTGTGTATTAACAAGGAAAGAAAGCGATACTAAGTGGTACTTTTGTTATGGGACCATAGGCGCCGGCTTTTGAAATTTTGACCGGGGGCCCACCACTCCACCAATTCTTCCACAATACCGACTATATAAATCAGACAATTTTAAAACAAAAACTTTGTCAATATTTTTTATATTATAATAAGCAGTATTAAATAAATATTAACAGTTCTAGATACTTATGATAGTATTAACAAAAATAAATTCTGTCTTCAAAAATAAAACAACTTGCCTACTTAATATTGTACTAATACTCCAGTCACTTTGGACAAAAATATGGCTTCTGATCTAACAAATTATATCCTTCATTTTAATCGATTTATTTTGGTGTTTTAATGAAAATATTAAAAAAAGAACGAAATCACTACGGCATATTCAAGGTCAGAGTTCACAAAAAACGGTTATTTGTGAATATCGTTTTTTCTATGGCTCGGAGGCCAATTGAGGTCATTATGAAAATGAAAGATAATGAAATTCAGCACAAAAATGATCTCTTCCATTTTTTATGTACATCGAACGATTTAGGCAAACATCTGCTTCGAAGTTTCCGCGCAAGACATATGCTCCATTTCATGTAATCAATGCATAGAATATGTGCTTGTTCTATGTATATTATTTATTACCTGATCGATATATAAAATAAAATAAATAAATATATATTAATATGTACATTTTACAGTATGTCTCACTTTTCACGACTTCCATCTCACAGTTCTCTTATTTACAATGCGATTTTTAAAAAATTTAGGTGGAAGGTACCTGTCCATCAGGAGAAGGTGTAATGGTAAAATATTTTAAAATCCACGAGTGGTGTCCGTCGATATGTAGAAAGATTTACCTAATTTTCCAAAAAGAAGATAGGCAAAGTTTTAACTGTAATAATGTGCTTCTCCTAATACTCGTCTTCCTAATGAATTCGTCACACAATTGGTCAAGATTTACAGTCTCAGTCATATATCGATTAATATTTAAAAGCATATCGTTGTCTTTTCCGGGTCATCGTAGATCTTAAAAATGATTTTAATCTACGTAAACATGAAAACGATTTTTTTCTGCTGTACATCTGGTTACAGGAATAGTCAATATTATTTGGATGAATTTCACATGTTCCGTCAAAAGTTCACAGATTTCTTTGTGAACTTAAAAAAAATTATACCGTCTATAAGTGATTTGATTTTTTAATTGGCAATGCTATATCTAAAAAACATCTCTATGCAAAGTTAATTGAGATGCATCAAAATTATCTTTGTAGAATTGAATCACCTTATCTGCATTAACTACTTTGCCTAGGGCGAATTATTCCAGTCTTTCTAAATGATCTAACAGTTATTTGTGCTTCCTTTCATCCAATCTGGAAATTGTTGTATCAATCACTTCGTAATATATTTACCTGTAATATACTTTTGGGCTATCAAAAATATGAGTTTCTGCCTTATCGTCTAGTCTCTTGATGATTTTTCGCTGTCTTCAATACCTAATTCATGTGCTTGTAATTGAACACTTTCCCAAAAATTGTCATATAGCCTTCTCGTTTCTTTTTCAGCAAATCTTTTAAACAAAGCCCGGCTGAATCGCCTTGCTCGAGGGAATCACAGAGAAGGTTTAGCTGTGGAAGTAAGTTGTAGGATATAAACATAGAACCCAGTTGCGTGCGATTATTATACATAACACAGAATAGAGATAAAAGATAAGTCTTGATTTTGACTACTACAGAGCCCAGTTCTGTTAGTTTTGTTGTCACAATATTTTGGCCGGGGCCTCCGCCCCCAACCTGACTTCTGGCCGGGAGAAGTCGGCGCCTATGTATGGGGCTCAATGTAAGGTTTTCTTGAGGTTACAATTAAAATGTTGCATAACCGTTAATATATTTAAAGAGGGGTTTGTAAGACAATGTTGATATAAACGCCCTCACCTATGGCTATACACTCCATCTGTAAACATCTCCACAAATCAGATTGTAAACACAGAAAAACACGTTATTTATTACACAATTTCACACGACTGACTTTAGCAGCATTCCAGTTCATTCGAAATTTTATTTATGTCTAGCTAAATCTGAGATTTTTCCGTGAGTGCGGCTTTTGCTTTACCAAATATATGTTGTAAGTGTGTCATAGTACCAGAGAAAAATGTTTTTTAAAATGTTGAATTGAATAGAGTGTATTGTCATCAAGTACTTTTGGCAGACACATTCGTGTAGTATGACGGATTGATATGAAACTTAAAAAAAAATTTACATTTGAGTAGTTACTAATGATTTCTTGTGTCCCAAACAAATTGGGACTGTTATGCATCTCTCAATGTTCTCTACATTGAAAGCATTGTTGCAATAAATACAAAATAAATTTAAACAATATTTATGAAAACAGCATGACGAACTTTAATGTAGAGAAAATACCAGTTTCAATTGTAATGTAACAACTGACGGAAAATAAACTAAAATCGTAGTAATCAATCCATGGCTGTCCAACCCTTCAGCGTTGAGAGAAAAATAATTAGCAGAAAAAATTGCAATTTCACTCCATTCATTTATTTATAGGCCAGTCGTCGTAGTCAAATCGTCGATTATGGTCAGAAATTTTATTGACTCTTCTTATAGGGAAAATTGCGCTGAACACGATGGTGACATTAAAAAAATTATAAAACACAGGCTTCGTTGTTAAAAACAATGATTTTTAGCGAAAATTCTTATTTTTTTTTGTTTTTTTAACTTTTTGACGAAAACGGTGCGTCGGACAAAAAAAGACAAGATATAGAAAATGAAGATTTTATCAATATGCGTCGTTTTAGACTTGTAGCGAGCTTTGATCTGTGACCGTTCAGTTGCTATAAACAAGTTATGGTCCTAAATCAACAATTGTTTTTTTGTTCAACAGAAGATCATACGGATATGTTGTTATGGTCAAAATGTTGTATTTTCTTCATAGAATTTAGAGTTTTTTTTTTTGTGTCGATATCGAAGGCATTTTGCAACTGTTTAAACAAATATACTAATTTGTTTACTAAAGATTTGCGACTTTCCATGGCACTTTTTTTGCGCTTCCCACCGCCTGCGCAATCGATAAATATTGATAAAATCTATCATTTCTATGTAGTCTCGGCACTTTTTTATTTTTCTTTCCCCCAGCCATCGTTTAAAAAAAAATTGCTTAGTAAACAAATGAAATATCTCGGCTCAGGAATGTCGTATCGAAATGCAATTGTCGGAAAATGAAAGATATTAGAAGGAAAATTTTGAGCCTAGATAGACCTCGATCTGTTAACTAGAACTGGAGATATAATAGACCGTTTTGCGTTTACGACTGTCAATTATTTCTTAAATCATTGTTTTTAAAAATCTTGTGACAACATGAAATTAATATATTAAACTAACTGTTTTCATTTGTCACACAAATCCGTTTTTTAATCATTTTTTTGCTTTTATAACAATTAATTTATTAACGCCATACAACGTTTTTTAGTATTTACGAGCCGTGTGTGCCTGTGTAGTTAGTTTCAATTTGAATTTAATTGTTTCAATCAAAAACTGGTGTACCACTTTTTTGATCAAGAGTATCAGGGGACATGTTCGCAGGGATGCCACTGGTGGACCGATAAAATAACTTTTCTAATTAAAATATGTGGCTTTATATTCTATTAACACATACCAAAATTGAAAAGTACTTTACGATTAAAAAGAAAAATTTTTAACACATTAGCAAAAAATTTAAGCCGTTACGGACAGCAGGAAAAAACTGTGTATGAGAACTAAATAGTTTTTCTTTTAGTTATGGATACTTTTTTCTGCTGTTTGCAAAATACTGTAAAGAATATGTTTCATAGCAAAAAATTTATGAAAAGACCAATGGATTTGTGTGACAATTGAAAACTAGTTAGTTTAATATATGTATTAATTTTATGTTGTCACAAGATTTTTTTCAAAAGTTAATTAATAAACAATTGACAGTCGTAAACGCAAAATGGTCTATATCTCCAGGTCTATTTAACAGATCGAGGTCTATCTAGGTTCAAAATTTTCCTTTTTTTATTGTCTTTCATTTGCCGACAATTTGTATTTCGATACGACGTTCCTGAGCCGAGATATTTCATTTGTTTACTAAGCAATTTTTTTAAAAATGTTGGCGGGGGGTAAAGAAAAATAAAAAAGCGTCGAAACTGCATAGAAATGATAGTTTTTATCAATATTTATCGATTGCCGGTGGTGGGAAGTGCAAAATATGCCATGGAAAGTCGCAAATCCTTAATAAAAAAATTAGCTTATTTGTTTAAACAACTGCAAAATATGTGAGATATCAACACAAATAAAAGCTGTAAATTCTATGAAGAAAGTGCAATATTTTGACCATAATAAAATATCTGTTTGTTGAAAAGAAGAAAAAAATTGTTAATTTAGGACCTTAATTTGTTTATAATAATTGAAGGGTCAAAGATAAAAGGTCGCTGCAAGTCTGAATAGACGCGTATTGATAAAATCTTCATTTTTTATTTCTTGTCTTTTTTTGTCCGATGCACCGTTTTCGTTAAAAAGTTAAAAAATATCAAAAAATGAGAATTTTCGCTAAAAATCATTGTTTTTAACAATGAAGCCTGTGTTTTATAATTTTTTTAATGTCAACATTGTGTTCAGCGCATTTTTTTTTATAAGAATAGTCAATAAAATTGCTGTTTTAAATTTCTGACTAAAAAAAAGTTGCGACGACCGGACTATCAAATTTGGCGATATTTGTATTAAGAACATTAAATAATACCAAAAAGCAAAAAATTACATTTTAATTAAATATATTAATTAAAATAATTAATGCATATATAGAAGAAAATCATTTAGAAAGTTGCAAATGTCTATTAAAAGAGTGATTATAAGAGCAAATGTTTTAATTAAGTATAATTGAAAAAAAAAAAAAAATTGCAATCATACTTTATGTTTGTTAAATTATCTGAAATAGCATTTATGTTGATTTTTTGTGCATGTTCCTTCTCATACATCAGCAGGATCAAATCTGAAATTCCCTGGTGGCACGTATATACCCATTCTTTGAGGTAGACTTGTTCAAGTTATGCACAGTGGATTAGAGTTCTCAAAATTTGACTAAGATACGAAAAGGTCTAAGAAATGGTTTAAATCAGCTATGCATTAAAGGAACATTATCTCTATGATAAAGGTATTGGAATTTTATGCTCAGTTATTTGTTAGCACATAGCCAAAGTAAGGTACAATAATATGATTGTATATAATATAATAATAATAAGGAAAATCCTGTAGTAGAAGTCTCTGCGATCCCTTGTTGCGATCTTGACTCTAGTTTGCTGCAGGTGACATGACCAACATCGCAAGAAGGACCCAAAAATCTGGAACAGACTCCAACAGAGCTGGATTCCTCTGTGTCACGCCAAGGTATTAGTAAAATTTCATCCTCTAAAGAGGAGTGTGAAATTCCACAATAATAAAATAAAGCAAATTTTCCATTTTCGAATAGTTATAAATTACATATATTTTTTTGTAAACATTTATTATAAAGTTAAACATTGGAGTTGTTGTACAGGACAAGAGCTTTATTTTAGTGTCATGGATTAATTAATATATTGTTTTTAATAACTAAACTATTAAATAAAATGACAGGGAGAAGCATATCGTGTAAATTTCAAGTGGAAACATTTCTAATTAGTCCTATCATTAATTTGTTTATTAATATATAGCTTTGCCAGTATTCACTTAACTAAGGTCACTCTGAGAGAAAATATTGTACTTCTAATATTTTGAGTAGAGAAGTACATTCGATTAAAATCACTTTTTTAAACATTGCAGAGAACGGAGACATTTATAGTTATCTGGAGTTATTTAACGTTTGACAACAACATAGAAAAAGTACTATGGATAAAAATAAATAATTGCTTAATAGGCTCCCAGGATCTATTGATGATTGACAAAGATACAGGGAAAATTTTGTTAAGATTTTGTAGTGACATTGCCAAAAAGTGAAGAGCATGTTTGTTGTAAAAGAGGAAAGGACCAAACCGTGGCCACACTGTTTTTCGTGTTTTATTCTCGAGGTACTTTTGCTAGTTGTATAATGTGGATATCCTTTACATACAATTGTTTAATTTACAGAATGCTGTTTGATGGCTAGTGTAAAACAAAAGAATTGTTGAATGTCCATTGCATTTGCGGTTTTAAACAGTGCATCAGATGGGTAAGCATGAACTTTATTATATCCTAGACTAATCCTGTTGAGATTCGATGGAGTGTGGATGTTTGAAAATGTATTGCAGAATATTTTATTTTGAACTTACATACATTTTTAAGAAATTCTCGTCGCTGATTGAATGTAATGGTCTCACCTTTCCTTAGAGAAGTGAATGAAAATAAAGGAATAGCTACTATCACTTACCTACATTTTTAAAGATATACCCTCCATCTAATATCGAGAAAACTTTCTTCACTGTTTAGGTGTTGTTATTTATTAATTATTGTTTCTATTCAAAGGTCACGTCATGTTGTACATACTTTTTATTCGGTGTATTAGATTTTCTTTCTTGCAGTAGTGACAACTACATTCCAGGCTAAAAAGGATGAGGGATCTAAATCATGGATTTTTGAGATAAATATGCTGAAATATAGCCATACATCTAGAGTTTCCATATACCTAACTACAGAGTAACAGAGATAAGAGTCACGAGTTATAAGAAGCAACATTAACATTACTATTTGGACCTATATCCTTTTCCCTTGTCTAAACGTGCAATACCCCTAAATAATTAGTGGTTTTTGTCTAGAATTGAATACACATAGTCTTCACTGAAAATTTGACCAAATACGGTAATATGGGGTTTTAAGTTTTAAAATTCATCTTTATCGAAACTATCACTTTGTGACCCTTACCCTTTTTGGCCTGTACCTTTCAAATACTCTTTTTCGCTGTTATTTCTTTATTAAATTATAATCGTTTTAGAGTGACCACCTTCTTTATATTTCATTAACAGTGGATCACTTTTCCTCCACAGTAATAATTCAACAATATTCTAAATACTATTTGTACCATTGTTTTTTAATTAATAATTTTTTGGAGTGATCACACTGAATATGTTTATCATTAAGAGTATAATAGATTGCTTTCTTGACCGTTGTGTTAACTGTATGTGAAATATATTATTATCCTCTGACATTTTTTGTAAATTAATTTTTATGTGTCCACCTTGTTTATTTTTCCCAAAAAGTATTACAGGTTTCTTCCTTGATAATTACTAATTATAATTTTTATTTGCTTTATAACTGAAAGTGTAATTATAAATAATATGTTGTTATCTATTGGCTTTAACATTAATATCAGATAATTTGAAATAATGAACCTTGACCAAGTATATATGCATTTGTAGTATTTCATATTCATATAAAAGTTTCCCACCGGCATGTCAGGGTCAGTGTTACTGTGAATTTTTATCATAAAAATTCATATTAGTAGATAGTGTTCTACAGTCATGTATAGAGTTAGATATAATTTCATGAGATTATTTCAAGGACAATTAATTTTAAGGAGAACATTGATAACACAAGAGAATATAATAACATCTCCAGGAAAAGAAATTGACTTGCCTCAAAATATTTTATTGCAAACTTATCTTTTTGACCAATTAAGAAAATGGAAGGATAAAGTGGCTGTGGTAAGAGAAATATATATGAATTAGTCAAATAAAAACTTACAGGAGACAATTATTAAAACCATAATTAATGATCCTGGAGGGGGCTGGAACTTTCAGTGTAATGCGGTCTCTGGAGACCTAGTTTCCATAAACACCAACGATCTTGGACACGCATTTGTCTAACCACGATAGCTTCATTGAGAAATGATTAATCATCATTATCAGGTTTTATCATCTCCCAATGATGCTAATGTGGTTAGCGAAATGCACGTCGAGTATTGGCATTCGAGTGTTGTGTTCAAGAGTTTTGGTGTTGGTGTCTCCAGGCAGAGGCTTAATTAATGATGTTAATCTTTTATGTAAATATTGTATTTAATAAAAATTATAAGTATTTATTAATTTTAAAATGCGATGCTAAGTAAACTACCACTGAAACAAGGAATATGCTAAAATGTTGCATGGTAAAATTATAGTTATTTTTTAATTGCTGCTGATTTAACTAAGAGCGATATTTTAGATTTATATTAAATATTAAGAAATGTGTCTACCATTCTAAATAAATTTTCGTCATATCAGAGAGTTAAGTTTAATCACCTTAAGACTATCTTAAAGAATTTAATCTATAATTGTGTCCATAATTGGGTAAGATAAAGTGTGTGTTTTATATTTATAATATAATCTTGTTTACAAATTTTGGAATCATTTAGTAATTAAAAATTGTATTTTCTCAGAAATTAAATGTTTTTCTTCATTCTCAACTGCAAATATACAGGGTGGACCATTAATTATGGGCCATAGTGTATGGGTAGTAGATTCTTTGTGCCAAAATATGAGGATATAACCAAATATGCTTTTGTACATTGTTGCTTTGTAAAAAAATACAGGGTGTCAAAATTCAAATTATTTTTTCGTTTTTTTGCAATAACTCAACATCCTCTTGACTGATCTTCGCCAAATTTGCTAGAGGAACCTTATTAATTCTAAGAAACAATAATTTATGTACTACATCACATTAGATCATAGAGGGCGCTGCAAGACCTGTATCTGATGATGAATTTTTTTCATTTTTTTTTTTTTTTGACGAAACGTGGTACTTCTGACTCCAACCGTTTTCGAGGAAATTGCTGGAAATTTTAAAATGACATTTTGGAACTTTATCCATAACAGTTTTCATCGAGAATGGCCTAAGGATTCTATACTTTGAATTTGCAACGATTCCGTCGACAACAAAACTACCCATGCATTTGGTGCAGGGTTAATGAAAAAAAGTGTATTTATTGAAAAAAGTACAAAATGTAAGGGAAAACAAAATCGTAATAACAGCGTAAACTCTTTCTCACTTATGAACCAATGGAGCATTTTCATGGTATTGAGATAAATACATAAATCAAAAGATTGTGTAAAATAAGAATCTAATCTTATTAGAAGACCAAAAAATAACATAAAAGTTGACTTAATGACATTATTATTTATTGTATACACTTTCCCCCCATGCAATAACCCCATTGCTGCAACTTAGAGTAAATTTTGAATATGGTCTCCACCTACATTTATGTCTTTTCTAATTCTTTTCATAAAAGATTTTCTTACATTGAAAAATACATTTTCCTCTAATAAAATTGGCTCCGTTTTGTATGTTGTCCTACAGTTCTTCTCTTGAGTTAATAGTATTTGCATAAACTAAGGACTTCATATGTCCCCACACATAATAATCCAAAGGATTATAATCAGAACTCCAAGCAAACTCGTTTCCTCGACCGATCCATCTGCGTGGGAAAGTCTCATCAAGATAATTCCTGACTTCAATGGAGAAATGAGGGGAGCTCCATCTTGCATTAGATTAGATTAGGAAGGAGGAGCTTGGCTGATTGGCCTTGACCACCCAACCCCCCATGGATCTATTGTGGTGCTCCTGATTGTTTTCCTTAGAACTCCTTATCCAGTTTTGTCCTTTGTATCAGACTCCACAGCCTTGATAAGGGCCCCTTAGTGTAGCTGTCAGCTCTTGGTTTTTCCTCACCAAGTAGTTGGAATCTCAGTCTAGCAAGGCCTTCACAATGGCACAATACGTGGAGTGAGGTTTCCTCTGCCTCTTGGCAGAATCTGCATGTTGCGTCCTCTGCCAAACCCATTAGACTCAAATGTCTATTGAGTCGGCAGTGGCCGGTGAGAAGACCCACTATTATTCTAATGGCCTTTCTATTTTGGCATAACAGGTCCTCCGTAAATTTGGCCGATCGTTCTTTAATGAACTCTTTAGCCTGTCTCTGTCGTGGGAAATTGTTCCACCATTCCAGAGATTTGGTTTGCACCCATTTGTTAATGGATGCTCATATGCATGGCTTGGCTACACCACAAAAGGGTTCGGGTCCCATGAGGGCGCTATCCGCGCCTTCTCTGGCCAGTTCATCAACCTTTTCATTTCCTTTGTGTCCTGGTACCCACGCTACGGTCACTTTATTCTGACTTCCTAGGTCTGTAAGGGTATTTATGCAGTCCCATACAAGTCTCGATTCGACTTGCATGGAACCGATTGCTTTTAGCGCAGCCTGGCTATCGGAAAAAATGGCAATCGACTGATTTACAGTTCCTTGCCTTATAATTTCCTTTGCGCACCACTGTATTGCGGCCACTTCAGCTTGAAATATCGTGGCGTATTTTCCTAGACTTATGGAATTTTCGTTTTTGACCTTATCCCATAAATCCCAGCTCCAACTCCCTGTTCTGTCTTAGAGCCGTCTGTATACCAGACTGTTTGTGCCGGTATTTTAGGGCCGTTTGTCCAGTCTTCCGTGTCTGGTATTATGATTTTGAAATTTTTATTAAAGTTATACTTTGGGATTGTAATGTCCGTGGGCATTCCTAGAATGGGATCATATCATATAACTTTTGGTGCTCTGTTCCATGCTGCTGCCTTATTGGTGTAGGGCCTTGCATTCGCCTATGCAGCCCTGAACGAGCTTCTCCTTGAATAAATATGTGTAGTGGTGGCAAGTCCAAAATGACTTCCAGTGCAGCCGTTGGAACAGTTTTTATGGCTCACGTGGCGCACAGGCAAGCAAGCCTTTGTATGCCACTTAACACTTACAGCTCCCAACTGCACTGTCTTAGTCCACCATGCTACCGATCCGTAGGTTATCATGAGTCTTACTACCCTAGTATGTAACCATAGAGTCATTTTGAGATTTAATCCCCAATTTTTTCCACACATCTGCCTGCACCTTCCGAGGGCTATTGTTGCTTTCTGTGTGACTTTTTCGATGTGGGAATTCCATGTCAGTTTTTGGTCAAAAATGACTCCTAGGTATTTTACCTCACTGAGAAATGAAATTTTCACACCATTGAGCACTAGGGGTTTAAGGCCTTCCAAGACTCTTTTTCTTGTGAAAGTGACGACTGTGGTTTTGTGGGGGTTAATGGAGAGTCCTTCCTCATTACACCACCTGTCGACAATATTTAGGGCTCTTTGTGAACGCTCTGATATCGTGTTCGCAAATCGCCCCCTGACAACTATTACTATGTCGTCAGCATATCCTAGGCAATAAAAGCCTTCCCCAGAAATTTTCTGGATTAGGTCGTCAACAAGGGTTGCCCACAGTAGTGGAGATAGTACCCCTCCTTGGGGGCAACCTGTACTCACCTTTGCAATGGTAGCCTCGCCTAAAGTGGATACTATCTTGCATAAACCACATTCTATTCCGTATGTCTAGCATGAAAGCATGTAATATATCAGCAAGAGTATTTTGAAGAAAAAACAGATAAGACTGTCCATTTAAATTTGGAGAAAGGACAAATTGCTAATAATACCATAACAAACGTTAATCTTAAATTCGTGCCGAAAATGCCTTTCTTTAAGAGCATGATAATTTTCTACTTCCCAGTAATGGGTATTTCTCCAGTTGAAAGTTGCTTCATCGGTAAATAAAATGATCTTAACAAAATTTCGATCCCTGTTGTGTTTATTTAGAACAAATTAACAAAATTGTAGCCTTTGTGGAAGATCCCTTCGAAGTAAGTTTTGTACAGGAGTGAAATGATATGGATAGAAGCGTTCTTTGTGTAAGACTCTTAGAACAGATTGTTTACTCACCCCTGTTGCCGCTGATAAACGACTCGAGCTTGAGGATCTTTATCCACACGATCTAAAATTTCTAGTTCTTGATCTGAAGTAATTCGTTTTGGTCGTCCTACATCATTTTTATGGCGTAATGAACCCGTTTCTCCCAAACAACGAAACAGATCTTTGAAAATCTTATGGTCTGGCTGTTCTATTTGGATATTGAAATGAGTATCTCTTCGCTGCAGCACGTCCGCTAAAATTTTTGTGTACCTACACACATATCATATCCCCCATTTCCCTATTTCAAAAAGTATTATGTTGAGGTATTTTAAATAAAGAAGTTGAAGGAAATTAGCTCGAGGAACACAAGAACAAAATAAAATGATTAAATGACGTACATGACAGAACTAAAACGTAACCAAAGCACAATTTGTTTCATTAAATTTGAATTGGTCTTTCAAATAATTATTCAAATGTTTAACGGCAATTTCCTCGAAATCGGTTGGAGTTATCAAGTTCTACCAAGTGTAACTTTTATATGTGGAAATGACTCCCTCGTCAGATTTTCTGGTCAGAAGTACCACAACATTTCGTCCAAAAAAATATTTAAAAAATTCATGATCAGATACAGGTCGTGAGGCGCCCTCTATGATCTAACATGATGTAATACACAAATTGTTGTTTCTTAAAATAAAAAAGGTTCCTCTAGCAAATTTGGCGAAGATCAGTCAAGTTGAGTTATTGAAAGAAAAACGAAAATTTATTTGAATCTTGACAACCTGCATCTTTTTCCACAGCAACATTTTACTAAAGCAGATTTGGTTACATCATCATATTTTGGCCCAAAGAATTTACCCCTTCACTATGGCCTATTATAAATGGTCCACCCTGTATAATGAATCTAAATAAATATTAGGGAGATTTTAGGCCCCTTAATTTATCAACGTTATACGTTATCTATTATACTGCTCGTGCGCAGTCATTAAAAAATAACCGAATACGTTATTAACTGATTAAGTTTCCGTTATTGCGTTAGAATAAGGTACACTTAATAACGTTTAATGTTTTACAGAGTTACCTGGTAGATAACATTCATATTGTTACGTGTTTCCGCCCCTAGGAAACACCCTGTATGAATCCGTGGGTTCTAAATAATTTTAACAAGGGGTAATCCACTAACACTTTGCTCCATAATTTACTGACTACACAATATTTCTTAATTAACCAAAATAACCTTTACACTTTGTTTACTTGATATTTAACCTCACTTTTTTCGCTACCAAACTTCACTTTAATAAAACTTCCCCTCCTGCGCCGGTGATCGCGCTTTATGTACTCTGAAATTGCCTCTAGATCCATCCAGAACACAATCAAGAATCTTCTCCCACCACACTCTAGAAAACTCTATCTCTTTCTACAAGTTTTCAGTCACTATTAGGCATAATAATAATAATAATAATAACTTTATTGCCGTATCATCTTACAAAGATATTGACGTCATTAATTAGGAATAAAAGATAGATAGCAATAATTAATAGATAAACCGATCAATAATAAACACTAGATGTAAAATCTTATGAATTAAACGATTAAAATAAATAAATAAAACAGAGAGGTAAGAAATTCACAGTACGTATCCAAAAGTGTAAAAACATAATGCAATAATGCAGTTTAAATTACTTATTGTAGTATTCTTGAATGGAGTAAAAACAGTTGTCGAGAAGGTAGCCCCTTACATATTTTTTAAATTTGCTTACCGAATCAATGTGTTTAAAAAAGTTAGGTAGGTGATTGTATATAGGCGTATCAATCTCCAGTTTCAGGAGGGTGTAATGCATAACACCACCCTCCTTGCTGTTTTTTTTTCTATCTTAGATTTTATCTTTGAAATAGCGTTTTTGTATTATAAATCTAAGATAAAAAAAACAACGATAAAATGAAATTCTGATGGAGCATTGAATTCAGGAGGTCAAAATACATAAAGACTGGTAGCTTTAGTTTCTGGGTCTAAACTTTTTTCTTTTGTGGGGCTGTGTATTCAATTCATTTAACTTCTAACTAGACCACTGAGAGGATAAGGATATATATCTTTATCCTCTCAGCTAGACCACTACTGTTTTAGGGAATTTTGTTGTCCCAAAGTACCAACGGTGTATAGTTGGTTGCATACGTCTTGTGTCTTATGCTTAGAGAGATTTTTGGTCACTAAAATTTGCTAAACCTAAAACGTTATACTGCACATGCGCATTAGCTCAAAAATAAGGGATTCTGTGTACGAAATAGGATTTTTGTGTGTGGCTGTGGTCATAGGTAGTGTCGTGAGCAAAAAAAAAATAGGACAAATTTTGTAACGTATTTTTTCTAAAATCTAGTTGTGTACATCTAACTTTAATTTTTGTGACATTGTCAGTTGTCAAAATTCATTGCAAGTGTGCCAAAACGTACGATTAGTAGAAATCCTGAATCAGGGCGACGAAGGATATCAACTCAACAGCACGATGAGAAGTACATATCTAACAATGATAAAAGTGGTAGATTTTCCGTTAAGATGTGGGCTTAGATATCGACACGTCCTGGTGTTTTGTGGCATATTGAGGAACGATTTAATAGTGAAACGTATATTAGGATTTTAGTCAATAGACACTTAAGGCAGCACATTTAAAACATATGTAAATGTATCTTATGAGATCTGCGCATGCACAGTTTTGATTTTCTTAGCATTACGAGATACGTTAGACGTAAAGATACGGATTCCCACGTACACCTAAAAACGCGGTATTATTGCACCGATACAAGCCGACGACACCCTAGCATATCTCAGATTTGATGAAACGCCAAAAAATCGTAAGAAACGTAACCTACGTTATTGCCATTCTTTGTTACATTTCGTTTGCTTTGATTCTAGTTTTGTGTCTTGTGTGGGGTAAAATAATAAATATAAAATATTTTTATGTCGGATTCAGGTTCTTGAAATTTTAATAAAACATGGTAACACCCTTGCAACGGGTAGAAAATCATCCAGCAGGACGAATATATTTTACCAATGAGGACGACTTACATTTATTGCGAGAGGTTGTTGCACAAAACCCTATGAAGACAACACAAGGTGGAATGTCATTCAAATGAACATAACTCAAATAGCTTTAAAAATTCATTTCAGTTAGGACTTTAAAAGACAGTAAAGAATTAAGGTTAGCGGAACTGTCACCTAATCAAGATGTAAACAAGTAGTACAAATAGGACATACTACGTGGTTGGAATTAATGGCTTTGCCTTAACTCTATTTTAGGGCATAACAATATACTTATATACAATATATACTATATATACAATATACTTATTGGGTTTACGTCTTGCTAATACGTTTACGTATAAGCGTTGCCTTAAGTGTCTAATATTATACTCCCTTCTGTGTCACAATTATTTTCTAATAATGGATTCATATTTGGTTGTTCTCTAAAATGTAATAACTTTTAGTGTGTCTAAGATACTAAAAACACAGTTAATAATAGATCCGTTCCTCCTGGGTAAGGGCTCTATCACCGAAAAAGGGGAATAAAAGTCTTTTGTATTACAACTTTTTTAATATGCAACATTTCGAAACTTATGTAGTGTAGTTTCATCTTGAGAAAAAGTCTGAACAACATGAGAATAAAAATAAAAATTTAATATAGAATATAACCAGTTGGATAAATTATTTGCAGATATTTATTAGGACATCAAAAAGATAAAAGCTATAGTAATGTACTTGTATTAACAAAAACCTTTCACGCCCAATAAATGTAATAAAAATATTCGTAGGAATTCGTGTATTATATCCAATTCAAAATAAGTTAATATTTTATTGCACACAGTAAGTGTAGATATTGTCAGGGTTGACTTTCATAACAAAAATTTTAGAATATATAATAATAAGAATAATCAAAATTATGAAATAATAAAATACATAAAATTACAGATATACAATCATCGTTAGACAGGCAACAATGGGTATAAAATATAAATCGGATAACTCAAATAGTGATTGAGAACATGCAGTCACATAATAAAAAAAAATTAGAAGATGATAGATAAACTTTTATACCAATTGGGTACAAATGACGATAGTTGTTTAAAATAATGGCTTTAAATTGCTAAGTACATGTACTCTTCACTTCGTATTCTCAAACGTATTTTGTAGCTAATCAGCATTATATTGTGGATTTCTCTTTCTACTGCTTGTTGTAATTCATCGAGATTGTGTAGTTAACTTTCAAAAGTGTTCTTTAATTGCCCAAATGAGAAATAATCAGAGGGCATGAAGTCTGCCGATATGTAGGACAAAGTCCATGGCTGAAATTGTCTATCATTGCAAACTTCCTGTATGAATTGCATTGTAATTCTTGTGGTCTCGACAGTAGTGCCATTTTGTTGGAGGAAACTAACTTACAATGCAATGCAGTCTTGTAGCTGAGGAAGCAGAAAGAATTCTAAAATATGATTTCGATGCCTTTATTCATTTGTTGTTTCGAAGTCCCAAATGATTATAAATTTATTTTAGCCTGTAACATTTATTTTAAATATAAATTAAATTTATGTTAGCCTCTAAATGTTTATTTTAAATATCAAACACAAGCCTAATGTATATACAAAGTAATTCAGATTGTAGGCAAATAATTTTCAAGGAATATGCAATGAATCAATAGAAGAATATCTTCATCATATATAGCACAAAAAAGTGTCAAAATATATCACTTAGAACAGCTGCTAATAAATCCAAAGTTATGTCTCTGGAATGATTCACATAATCAAAAACAATAGTAGCAAAGTTAACGGTATGCAGGGAAACCTTGGAAATTATTATCTAGGATTCCAACAAATAATGCGTTGTATATTCCAATTATTTTCAAATTAGTATTAAAATTAATTTTGCTGTTTATTTACTTACTAAAAAGTTAAACAAAAAATTCCATAAATTAAATAAAAATTTTCTGGAGACCTATACCTCCTATACCCGAGTTCTAAGTTATGAAAAACCTGGAAAACTCGAGGAATTTTAATTTTATTTTAAAATATGAACTCTGTGTTATTAATTCCAATTTTAAGATTGCTTATTAAAGTTATATAAGATCTGAATCACCTTGTATATTGTAGACCTTTGTAAAATCTATAACACATATTTTTATAGGAATGTATACAAACTAAAAGACGTTATACATACCAAGAGTTGAGGAAAAAATCCTTAGCCTTAGCCCACTTTTTTAAAAATGGCTTGAAACTTGAAGAAAAAAGCACTGTGGGAATTTTATTGCCTAATTTACCAGAATATCCAATTATATTACTTGCTGCTCTACAAGCTGGACTTACTATAACTACAATTAATCCTAATTATACTCGAGGTAGGTAACATTTCAGAAACTAAGAGGAATAATAAAAACTTCTATATTTAATAATTTCTAATATTGAAACAATGTACTAATTGTATTGTCAATTTGTAATATGTGTTGTTCAATATAAAACAGATAATTTTCAAACTTTGTTCGAACTGCTTCACATTAGCTTATTTTTGTTTATCTGTCATTGGGATGAAACTGACAAATGAATATGAATATTTGTTAATTACTTGGTAGTTTAGTTGTAAACAAAATAAGTTTCTATTGATGTAAAAAACCACTGCCTAAGAAATCACTAGTTATGATTCATACTTGTATAAAATGTAAAATGTTTACATGTTTACTGCCCCCTTCTCGGGGATGCAGATGACGAAAAAAATACTTTGAGATGAGTTTAACCTTTCCTACCCCCGTAAATGGATAAAATCCACCCCTTTCAAGTGCTTCCTTTCAGTAATGCCCGACAATGCCAATTTTCGTCATCAGCATGGGGTTGGGGATAAATGTGTAAACTAAGAAGAAAAGTAAAATCATTTTTCCACCCCCTGTGAGGATAGAATCCACCCTTAAGAGTTGCCCCAAACTTCCTTGGTCGTCACCCTTCCCGTATACTTCCACTACTATTAAATTTCCATCCATTCCCCTCTAACTAAATATTGCCGAGGACTAATGAATGTATACACGCGACAGCAGAGCATATTGTAAGGAATTTTCACTAGGCGGCTCTAACCAATCTATATATTTTATATATTATATAATATGCAATTTCAGTACATTTTTTCCAAATGAAAAATGCATCAACTTTCCGTATTGAATTTATTTGCAACTAAATAAATTAGCTAAGAAAGACAAAGTAGGCTAGTAACAAAATATTTATTTAATTCGCATCAAAGGAACAAATTTAAAAAGTAGAGTCTATTGAAAAAAACTTCTTGATAAACTCATGATTTTTATACAGGTCTTCATCAGAAAGTCTTCACCTTCTTTCTTTAGCTTCTAACAACCTTGCTACTGCTGGCTTTGGGTAAAAAAATGCAGTACTCATTCTGTTTAGGGCGATATACATTCTGGAATTCAGTGTCTTTCTGCTGTAAGATGATTGTTTGTTTTAAGCGTTTAAGCGTAGTGTGGATGAACACCGCTCTTTCAGGCCTAGAGCTAGGTGGTGTCAAACACATGTACGTTTGTACGAGGTTTGAAAACATCGAACCAGCCTCTCTAACACTTTCAAGAAGTGGTAAAATATAGCAGATGATGTTTTCATATCTGACGGTGAGGGAAGCTTTTCTGATGTATGTAAGGTAATCACGTCAGCAAATGATCCAACAGAATCCACACCAAAATTTGCCACGGCCATACTTATCATTTCTGGAGCAGTTCTTACAATTGCAAATATCTTTAGTTTTGAAGCAATTTCTTGCTGATCACTTGCAAGCCGCACACCTGGAAATTTATTGCAGCTTCGTACAACTTCATTCCTTACTGCGGACCAACATCTACTTATAAAAACAAAGGAGTTCACTGCACGTTTTGTTTGAACTTCGTCATCGTCCACAGTTAATCATAATTTTTTCTTCAAATCCTTCCGGATAAGGTTAATTTTGCGTCATTGATAAGGCACATTGAAGTGGATGAATATGTAGATATGCTGTAATACCCCAGGGTCATAGGGGTTGTGGAGCGTGGAAGGGAGAGCAGCAACGGCACACAAGGGCTCTGGTTTCATTCAGTCTATTGTCAGGCCTCATTGATTTTCCTACTTTTTCCTTATTTTTCGGCATCGGCACTAATGTCTGCCACTAGGCGGCACTAGTGTCGCCTAGTTTATTACTTAAAATATGCTCTGCGCGACAGGGGTGGGTTTTGGTCATTTGAGAGGGTAGGAAGGATAGAAGTCGCCTAAAAGTAATTTATTCGTCATTAGCATCCTCGAAAAGGGCAGGGTAAAAGTTTCAATGAGAAGAGATATAGGTGTACTCATGTATTTCCACCCCTGAACCACCCTTCAGGATCTGTGGATTCCAAATAATTTTAAACAAGGGACAAACACTGAAATTTTATTTAATAACTTTACTGGAAACTACACAATATTTTTTTTACCTAAAATAGACTGGACTAAAATAACTATTAACAATGTTTACTACCTGATATTTACACTTCGTATTTACTTTCTATCACCTTAGACTTCTAACCTTACTTGTCACTTTTCAACTTCTTCTTCCTCTGCATGTTTACATTCGACTTATATATACTCTAAAACCATCTAGAACAAACTCCAGAAACCTTCCATGGTAATCTAGCGTAGAAACTCGATCTTCCTCTATTAATTTCTAGAAACGTACTTCTACCAATGGCATATCAGCCTCCCGTGCCAAGGGGGCGTAATGCGTAACACTATCCCCTCCTTAAGCCTGATCGTTTCGGTCAGGCAATTCAGAGTCATCAATGTATTTCGCCAGTCTATCCAAATGCATGATCTTTATCTTGGACTTTTTGCTTCGTTGAATCCGATAGACGACGTCATTAATTCAGGTAATAACAGTATACGGCCCATCCCAAGGCGGTTGAAGTTTTGAGGACCTTCCTTTCTTTCGCTGTGGATTGTACAGTCAAACCAGTCTGAACTACCCTTACGGTCATGTCGAGCCTTCATTCGGTCACTGGCTATGGTGATTTGGTATCTAACCAGCTCATGGACATTTCCTAGACGTTTGCTCATTTCATCCACATAGTTGTTCACAGGAAGCCGTTCTCCGACTGGTGTTCCAAATATCAAATCACACGACAGCTTCGAACTCTTGCAGACCTTCTCCAGTTTTTTGAACACGGAATTTCAGCTGGTCCTGGTACACTTGGGCAAGGTGTTGATCACCATATCGTAAGTCTAAAGCAGCTTCTAAAACTCTAAAGTTCCATTGTTGGTCTACAGGAATTGTCTGGAGCAACTTCGATGCTTGGCTTCGTAAAGCCAGGACCAATGCCATAGCCTTCTCTTCATCATCCCAGTTATTTGCACACTCTGCTGCCTCAAACTGTCTCTTGTGCATTGTCCAGGAACTTTGGCCGTCAAAGGAGGGAGGTTTTTATCACTGACCTGATGATACCACTTACTGGCTTCCTCTATCCCTCAACTGTCGTTTAAACAAGTCTATTTGTCCTTTGGCTTCTTCGAACTTGTTTACTTTCTCTTTGACTTCACTTACTTCTCCTTTGACTTCATTTACTTCTTCTTCGACCTTGTCCATTTTTACTTCGATCTTATTTTTGAGTTCTTCAGTGGCTGAAATAAAGGCATTTGTGTTGTGTCTATAGCTTTCCCTAATTCGTCATTTTCCTTTTGTCGCTGCCTCTCCTCTCCTTGATGTCGTTTCTCTTGCTCTTCAAGGATTTTTCTTAATTCTTCTTGGCGTTTTTGTTCTTGTTCTTCTTTTTCCTGTTGATGTTTTTGTTCTTTTTCTTGACATGTTCTTTCCCGTCCTCTTTTCTCCTCTTGGTGTTTTCTCTTCTGTTCTTCTTTGTCTTCATGACGTTTCTTTTCTTGGTCCATCATCATTTTTTGCATTTGTACAAATAAATCCTGTATTTGTTTTTCGGATGTCATGCTTCTGGTCATTAAGTTTAACACGTGCATAACAGATGCAACTAGAGAAAACAACTGCTTAGTCTGCTTAGACAACATATTAATAAACTTCTTAGGCGAGTACAGGACTGTGGTAAGAGAATTACATATTTCTGATCATAATTCAGTTACAATTTATCTAGACCTTCTAGAACCAAAAAATGTAAATATACGAAAAACAGTTCGACCAATAACAGAAAACAAGGTTTATTTAAATTTTACAACATAATGCAAACAGTTGACTTTTCCTTTGTTAAGTCTGATGCCTTACAATTAATGATAAATGGAACATGTTCATAGACGAGATTATAAAAAATACAAAACTTGCTTTTCCACTAAAAATAATTACTACTAATACACTAAAAAATCATGCAGTATTGTGGTTTAATGAACATCTAAAAAATATGAGAGATATTCTTGGGTTAGTGCATGATGTATGCAAACAGTCTCCCACTAATGAAAACAAAAACATGTATGCGGAATTAAAAAGACGATATAAAGTTGAAATTTTAAATACAAAGAAAAGAATAAATAGTGAGTATATAAAGTCCAAAAACAACTCTTCTAAATCAATGTGGAAGGTAATTAAAATTTGTAGGCCAAAAGTTCATGCTTCCTAAGACGACGCAATAAATTCCACTAATTTTAACAATTGCTTCATTAATCAGGCAGAAGTATTAGTATCCCAACTTCAAAAAGTAAGGCATCTACCTGAAAAATTCTTGAAAAGAAACATTAATAAAACATTCATATTTCTGGAAGTAACATTCATTGAAGTATGGGACGCAATATATAATCTAATGAATAAAAATTTATGGAATAAATGTAAAAATCATAAAACAAATCAAAAATATATCACCTTTACCACACTCAATAAATATATCGATAAAGACAGGTGAATTTCCTGACTCTCTAAAAATTGCTAAAGTGATCCAAATTTTTAAAAAAGGAGACCGCGATGACCCAGGTAATTGTAGACCAATATCTTTACTTCCTATTCAGAAAAATTTCGAAACACCACGAAAAAGTCTTATCTAGAGCCTTTGTCACTATTTAGTTGAAAGGTTTTAATAATCTCTACTACTGTCCAAATAGTAGTGATGGAAAGTTTCCACTTTGTGAAAATTCTCGGAAAGTTTCCGACGAAAATTTCCGAAACTTTCCATTTTTGTTAAAATTATTATTTCTTTGAATTTGTCATATCGAGAGCTTTTTAAAAACACCAAACACGTGTGCATTTTTTATAGAAAGACAAGGAAAATATCCAAAAAAATGTAAAATATTAAAATCTTCGTGTGATCATTAATATTGAATACATACTGCGAGGCATAAGGCACTTAATATATTATACATTTATAAATATATGGTTTTAACTTTTAAAATCAAAAATCCATTAAGTTGAAATTTTCTAACAATCATTAATAGGTGCAAATGTTCACGGCACATTTTAAAATAAAACAACATAAAATAAGAAATAATTTTTCATTTCGATATTTCAAAAGTTTCAAATGATAACAAATGATTTGGAAACAAATTCAAATCACAAACCAAAATATTCAAAAATCAAAATGCAAATGAAATACATAATAATGTTATTTACCTCTATCCAGAGATGGGCGCGTGACGTGAATTTCATCGTGTCACGGCGTGTCACGACGTGAGCGTGTAACATTAAGGTACCAAATCACGGAAGATTTTGTGAGTGTGCGTGAGTCAAAAGATTCCGTGCGTGAGCGTGCGTGAGACAATATTTATTGTGTCACGCTCATGCTGTGTCATGCCGTGACACTACGCCCATATCTGCTTTAATACTTCATCCTTTCGTGTCGTGAGTGTCGTGACAAGAATAAGAAGCTAAGCGATAGACAGAGGACGTAACACGAGCACGAGAAGGGAGGGAAAAGGACAGGAGACAAGATGGATGACGCAACATTCAAATCAAACTGTGTAATTGCAATCTCTCTTTGCAGCATTAGCTAGTCGCCTAGCCCTCCTGATCTGGTCTAGTCATGTATACTGTATTATTATTACTAAATGCAACTATTTTTTTTTTAACTAAATTTTATTTATTATTTGGTGTGGTGGTGGTGTGACTGTGGCCAGGGCACAGGGCAGCAGGGCGCCACGTGCCGTGCGACTGCTGGGGGCATATGAATGAATCATGGGGTAAAGTTATAACTAGCTTCGTGCGTGAGTAAACTTTCAGAAAGCGTGAGCGTGCGTGAGTTTACCTTAACATACATCATACGTGCGTGAGTGTGCGTGAGCTGAAGCTTTAAAGTCGTGAGCGTGAGTCAAAATCGACTCACACGCCCATCTCTGCCTCTATCCCCTAATCATACCTAATCTAATAATAATAACTAGTAACAACCCAATTAGGTACAAAACAGAAATCACATGGATATGTAATATGTATATCCAGAAGAAGAAAAAATAAAAATGAGTACATGAACTGTTGAAGAAACCTTTGCATTATTATTATTAAAAATAAAAAATATTAAAATTAATGTAATTTGTATTTTCATAATTTATAGTTTTCTAGTAAGAGTGTTTTCTTCCCGTCTTTTGTAAAATATTTTAATGTTGGAACTGATTTGGAAACACTTTCAGTTTCAGTAAAATCGCTATTATTTTGTAAGGTATATCCATTGGTTCTGGTGACTCTAAAGTCTCTAAATGACCTTTACTTTTAATAATATCACTGTCACTGTAATATTCTGTCTCTATCGTTCAACACCTGAATGAATTGTTTTCAAAAATGCAGGTTCAGGAGTAGTGAAGATTATGTTAAGTAGTGATACTCCATTTACATCAGTCCATCCATCAGACAACAGTGTCAAGGACTCTGTATTTTTAATTTTTTTCTTTATTATGTGTGTCGTGTGTCACTTTTTCATATTCAGAATTGAGTAATGCTGAAGTCAACTTTTTTCTTGGTGGCACTTTAAAAGATGGATTGAGCCCAGTTATAAACTTCCTAAAACGGCCATTTTCGACAATGCTAAAAGAAGAGCAACTTGAATATAAAGCTCTTGCAAATACTCGCTGATTTTGTTCTGTGATATTCATAATGCTGATAAAACCATCAATTTTCGTGTTTAGAGTGCTAGAACTTGCTGAACTAATAGATGTTTCACACGTTCTTCTTTTGTTACCAAAGGACATTCTCACATTCCCAGATAGCATTTATTATTCCACGAATGTACATTTTGCATTCCTAATGTTCTAATTGCATACTGTACTAGCCATGTATGTTCCCCCAACATTCTCATATAAATAATATTTTCATATACAATATGAATATACATACGATATGGATCGAACATACACAAAAGTTTATGTTCATAGTCGCATGTACTATGTATACATGTCAGGGAATGTTCTTCGTATATGTGTTCATGTACATCGTATAAACGTTCGTCGATGATTTTATCTGTATGATAGAGGTGTACATTTTGTAGAAATATTTGGATCGCATGAACTAATAAAAATAAAACTGCATCACAACTGATGAGACGACATATTGCTACTTTTAACCTTAATTATAATAAAAATAAATAAATGTTTCTCTATCCAGATTTGATTTAAGTACATTTATAATCATTCCCTGCCCAGTGGTGAATAACATCCATTTTATAAATTTTAAATCGTTGGCAAAATTGTAGATGTGAAATATGATTTAAATTTTGAATTCAAACTAGGCTTGTGATCGCGCGCCACGGTCCCTTGGTTAGTGCGCATGCTCAATATTCTCATTCCTCGCCGCTAGCGAGATTTTAGATTCCAGTTCAGTTTTAGTTAAGCTACAGGATATGACGTTTCTATTGGTCAGCTTAGCTGTCCGCCGCAGCAGTTGGTTTGGTTAGATACTATTTATTCTGTGCTATAGCGGTGTTCGCTACGTGGGTCGCTGGCCTATGCGTGACGTTGTCGCGTTGTGAAGCGACAGGTCCCGGGTTCAAATACTGCCGAATGGAGTTTTTTTTTTTATATTTTGTAACGATTAATATCCTTTTTCACAAATTTTGGTTGGATTTGACGACAGAAATGTTCTTTTATTTCATATAATAATTTATCTCTTTGATGTGATGGTAGTTGGGTTAGTTAGGTTGATTTTTATTTTGCTTAATAATTGTTAATAAATTATCAGCGCCGCAGGCAGCAGTAGCGTCGCAGACAAAAACGGGGGGTGCGGGGGGTGTCCCCCCGCCTTCTTTTTCAGAAAATTCCGCCGCGGCGTCCACGTAGCAACTCCCTTTCAAATTTCACAGTTTACAAGATCTTCATTCGCCGACCTATTCTCTAATTCTCCCGTGGTTTGAGTCTAGCGCGAAAATGATAACTCCACCTCTTTGCTTATTTGGCCAATAGGAGCAGTCAATTATTTACCTTAACTAAAACTGAACTGGAATCTGCTGTCAAAATGTCAAATGTCGATTTCAATTTGTTTATGGTTTGTGTTTTGTTTGCCTATGATTATTACTACATACTTAATGGCATTGCAGTAAGTATTTTACAATAATTATGTACAATAATACAACTACCACATAGTTTAAGGTCCCCTTTATTGTCATTTGCAGATATTTTAATTTATGTTTAGACACTAAAGTTGAATGTACTTATACTTACCTATCCCTTTGTACTTTTATCAAAGATTAGGTCCAATCATTGCTTTTATTGTAATGCAAATAATGATGTTTGTAGGCATCGATTTTTGGGGAAAAAACGGAGGTGGTTTAATTCGAAGTGACTCCACCATTTAAACGGAAACAATTTGATAAATCATTGAAAAACAAGAGAGATCCCATATGAAGCGTGGACACTATAAATCTTGTTTTCAAGAAGGTAGGTTCGATCTATTTCAATATTAAGGAGCTTTTATTTATGTAAATCACAACCATCGGTCTTGATTGCAACATATAAGTTGTCATATTTGTACTAATTTGCTTTATACCTATTATAGAAGATTATAAGCTGCAGTTAAACTGAAAAGAGCAGAACTCACATCGGATATACAGAGTGAACAAAAACGAATCAAAGGACTATGTACAAAAAGCAAATTATTCCTCCCAAAAGATTATTATGAGATGAAGATAGTGATATCGAAGAACATATTGGAAGACGTCGACTTCCCAAAGTGAAATAAATTTTGCTGTTACTAGAAGTTGAGGGAAAATATGTTGTTCTTCTAATAACTTTGGTAGGTATTAAAATCACAAGTAGGTACAAATATTTCCGAATTCCAAAAAAATACCTGTTTTGTAAATTAATGATAATATCAATTTGTTTTTGATTATTTTTAATTTTTTCTGCGAGATGTTTGTAAGATGTTATATTTTTCAACTTTATTATGGCCAGTTTTTAAAGTGAAACAAATATTCAAATATGCTCTCGTTTCTTTTACAGTTGGAACTAGCATGCGTATCCCCACCTTCTCTAGACAGGAAGAGAATACCTTCTCCGAAAAATTGGAAAAGCCAAAAGAAAGTATTCAGCCAATAGGAGCAGTCACAGATCATATGTTGAGAATGCCAAGTGGAGTTTCGCAATTACAAATATCAGCATCGGCAACATCTAGACACTGGTTTTGGAAATGTGAGCCCTCCAATTTTTACTATTTTTTATTTACTGGCAAAACGTTGGTTATAGCAAAATATGACAGTTCATAAGTAGCAAAGAACAGTTTGTTGTTAACAAAATATCAATTTAAATTCTTGACACAATTGTTTTCTATTATTGCAATTCATTTTTGTATAGTAGACGCAATCGTTATAGTGGCTCAACGGGTGAAAGTATAATAAAGACGGAAAATGTTATTCTTGCCAGTTAAACCTCGTCTTGTGTCTCACTCGTAGAGTCACTGTAACGATTGCGTCTACTATAACAAAAAATAAAAATATATTTAAAGTAGCACCAACTGTTTTATTTATACCTCTTCCTATTTTATAATTCAAGATGCATAATTGTTACAACAATAATTAGTAGTTAATAGAATAGAATCATGTTTTGCTCTGGACAATTTAAAACTTTAAGCTAACGTAATATGATCATCAGAAATAATGTGTTAAATTTGATTTTAGAGTTGAAATTTTCAGTGATAAATGTTTGATGTATTTTAAAATGATTTTGAACAGATCTTGTATAAACGTAAAACTAATTTTTTTACAAATGATATTCTTGGGCGTTTGTAAAGTACTGTTATAACAAATTCAGCATTTGTGTGCTCTATTCAAACAAAATTTGATCGCTAAACCATGATTGACTTTAATTGAAAACTAGTGGTAAAAACAAATTTTCTGTGCATACATTCCACATTTACTTACATAATGTTCTTCACGAGGAATGTGTATTGTGGAAAATTAGAATAAGTAATAATTGACTGTAACAATTAAATACTAAAATTAGATACTGGATTTATTATATGCAAGTATTTCACTCATACCATGTATTCTCTTCAGAGTTTAATTATTATAATAATTTATTATTTATTGAAATCATAGATTAGTGGCTGCTTCATCATGAACATACTCAGAATGAAGCAGTGACTCATCTATGATTACAGTAAGTCATAAATTATTGTAGTAATTAAACTCTGAAAAAGATACATGGCGTGAGTGAAGTATTTATAGCCGCCACTGATACATAATGGTCATTCCTACGAAGGTAGTACGCGTATACCGTGAACGTGCAGTGTACATTATGAATGTAGCATGGACCTTCCTCCTATATACCTCATGTATCTAGCAATATTTCAATATACCTTTTTGGTTCATATCAAGTACCATTTTGGTTCATGGGAATGTTGTGGGAATCTTATTCGGATGTTGAGAAGCGGTCATCTGTACGTCTCTCTGACATTCAGATTATATACATTACATGCAAAATGAATACTCATTCTTAGTTCCTTGGTACATAAAGTACATTCCGAGCACATGCTCTGAATGCAAAAATGCTATATGGGTTTTGTGGGGCTTGTATGCAATTTGCCCAATGGCGAGACATTTTGGTCACATATTTATCCTAGTATATATATTTTTGCAATAAATGTTCGTAAATTTCAGTGGAATGTTTTCGGAACTATTCCCGGAAACTTTCTGGGAAACATTGGTTGAGAAACTTTCCAAAACCTTATTTATTTCTTCCCGGAAAGTTTCCGTAAATGAAAAGTTTCCCCTGCCCATCACTACCAAATAGAAAACTTCCAGATTTTTCCCGAAAATGCACTTAACCACACAAGAAAGTCTTGTTCAGTCTTTATCACTTCTCAGTTCAAAGGATTTAATTACTACTACTAATGTCCTAATAAAATGTTCTACAATGTCTTAAAAATGCACTTAACACTATTTTCCTGTTTGAAAATAACCCTCGAACAATGTCCAGTAAATTAGTCCTCCGTCACTACTTCCCGAGAATAATTCTGTCCAACCTTCCCGACACTTCCGAAAATCCTCTTGTTAAAATCCCATTTCTGACATCAAATTGTCACTTATTTACACCCTTGAACGACCCTTCAGGATCTGTGGGTTCCAAATAATTTTAAACAAGGAATAAACACTAAAACTTAATTTAATAACTTTACTGGAAACTACACAATATTTTCCTTAACTGAAATACACTTTTACTGGACTAAAATAACCATTAACAATGTTTACTACTTGATATTTACACTTTGCATTTACTTTCTATCACCTCGGACTTCTAACCTTACTTGTCACTTTTCAAGGGTGGGAGGGTGCATTCAACCCCCAAGGGTGGTCACAGTCATGTCTCTGACATTATCCATCGCCTTTTATCACGTCCCAGTGAAATCTGCAGAAATTCGCATTAAAACCCTTGCTGTCGCATGTCCCTGCACAAAGATCAATAAAAGGAGTGGTTTTTGGCCGTTTGAAGGAGTTGCCCTGAATATGAACTTTTTACTCATGTTCACCTTCGGAAATGGTAGGGTGAGGTGGTCTGGTTGCGTTCCTATATACCTACACCAAATCCAAAATTCCTGAACTTTTACTAGCCTGCTTTACTTATTTACCCTCCAATCCTAATGACGATAACCAACTAATAATTGTTCTTATCAATGTTTCCCCTGCAGTAAACTGTACAGTTATTTTAAGGAAGTTGAGGCGTTAGATGATAATAATGAAAAAAATCTGAAATAAAGTTTTTTTAATAGATTTTTGTATGACACAATTTTCTGTAAAGAACCCAAAGTCATTAGGAAACTCATAAACTTAAAAAAATTTTAAAACTTTTACATGTAGTCTTATGGAAAATATGTCAACCCAGCATGCAAACGGTACATTTTAACACAAATAACTAAATACAACACACTACTATGTTTTCTACCACATGGTAGAAAACATAGTAGTGTGTTTTATTTAGTTATTTGTGCAAAATTATTAACTACCACAGAGTAACGGCTCCTTCAATCAATTTTTTGGTACATTTTAATTTATAGCAAATAACCAAATAATGTCAGCAGTTCTGAAAACTAACTATGTAAAGCATTGATGTCTTACGCATATTTTAATACTATTTCCAATTTAATTAGGAGACTTGTAATAAATAAAAAAAGATTAAACATTTGTCTGTCAAATTTCTTTTTTCGTTAATGATTTTTAACTGATTTTTCAATTATTTAATGATTTAATTTTAATTTTTGCTGCTTCAAATTTTTTTTTTAATTATTTACTGAAAAAAATTTGTAAAATACATAGATATTTACATAAATTTATTTTTTTTTAAATAAGTTTGGACAAAACATCCAAAAGTTAGTTCATTAAGTAAAATAATTAAATCTACTTAAATGATTAATTAATAATAAAAAATTATTTATTTATGCCTTTATGACAATAATTATTGGTATCATCGACTTAAAACCTGTTGTAATAATTTATTACGGAAAAGTTCCGATTTAGAATTCAACTTACTTTTGGTTGGGACTGTAACCTCAACCTCCTTAAAATGATATTATGAAAAAATGTGAATGTAGCACATTAAGAATTCGTAAATATCAGATAAAAATGGCCACTTTTAATGGACTTGTTCGACATTAAGTATTGAAAATAAATAAGTGAACTAAATTGCTGTGTTTGTTCTATAAGTCATTATTTAAGAATTACATAAGGAACTTCAATAAATGAATTCTAATTTTCCATTTAAATTTAACTTCCATGGCAGAAAGACCTCTGTTTATAGCCATTTGTTTTTACCAATAAAGTACTCTATTACTATTAATTAAACTTGCATAAGGGGAGCTTTAATACCTTTGCCACCTTCATAAGGAAAATGGCTGCGGATGTCCTGGCATATTTTTTAATTTTAGACGCAACATAATGAGTTGAATATTTGCAGATGAAGTTAATCGGCAGCTGACACATTCCAACTCCAAACTTCTTATTACCCTAGAAGATGTTGAACAAGAATATAGAGCTTTGGGAATTCCAATACTTGCTATTAAAATGAAGGTAAGCATGTGATAAAAAAATATCTAAGTTACATTATTTTACAATGCCTTAGGTGCATGTGTGGGAATAGAATAACCAAAAGATGCCAACTAACCGATTTGCTAGTTCCGTCAAAACTAAATTATTGTGATACAGTGTATGGACCTTCTCTTACGGTAGAAAACACATACACAGGATACAGAAAGTTCAAAATGCCTGTGTCCGGTATGCGCAATATGTTCTGTATAGAAATAAACACATAAGCCCATATATCAAACAAGTAGGATGGCGCTGAACATGAAACAAAGGCAGTGGGTACATTTGTGTTGTATGATGCATAATGTGATTATCTCAAAAAAAACAGAATATTTGTTAAATAAAATCGAAAAGCACGAAGATGCACATGGCAACAAGAAATCGCGACATATTGCTAACAGTGCCAACTCATCCCACTGAAAACTTCAAGAAGGGTGTGGCAGTTCACCTGCTTTTGAACACGAACGTGACTTTCGGTTTTAGTCAGATTCACTCACAAGAACACTGCACAATTAATTTTGGTATGATTTTATTTTTACTTGGTCCGGCGAAAAAGTAACACCCTGTATCGATTTTACACGAATAATTAAAAGTCAAAAATTCTGGAGGCACAATAACGATATATTACTGTTCACGTTCTAACAATACATTTGTTTATCACTAAGTATGTTTAATTTACTTAATTATGTTGATTGGTAACTCTTTAGAGTAAAAGTTTGCCTTTGGTTGTGGTTGTTTTGCCGCGTGGCTGGATCCCGAACCGACTGCCGGTGTTGAGCATGTCTCGGTTTATATAAGAAAAATCAAAGCTTCTGGAAGTGTTCGAAAATCGACGATTCCAGGCGTTCTAGACGTTCCAGATTCTTCGCCTTCCCGAAATTTCGATTAGTTTGCCTTGGTAGTCGTTCAGGGGGAGTGGCTTGTGAATTAAGACTAACTAATCAGAAAATGTCTTTTTGGTGTACTGAAGTATAAAATAAAAATTTTAGTTGGATGGGAGATTAATTGGTGTGCTGGAGTACAAATTGAAAGTTGTTAGTCGGACGGGAGATTATTTGGTGATATACTCTCCAGCAGCGAAGACTTGCTTTTCGAGTTATTCTAAAAATGTAAAATATGTTTTTTCTAGCTCACGGGCTGTACAGAGCGGCAGATGGATGTTAATTCTTAATTTTGAAAATATGATTTACCCGATTTAATTTGTTAAAGAAAGGTACCTTGACACTTTCAAAATTATAAAAATTCTAAAATGTACTAAATTAATTATGAATGTTGTCATTCAAACAATTAGAGAAATTATTATTAAAAATAACAAAAAATTAAAATTATCAGAATATATAACAAAATTAGATGTTTGGAAAATGTATTAATTAATCTATTTGAAGATATATAACTATGATTGATTGTTCCTAAAGGATTCATAATAGATTATTGATTGAATATTAGTTTTATTTATTATAGATTTTCAATCATGCTATAATTATTGCCATTATTGGTAACCCTGATGTGTTCCAATCCATTTATAGACGGACTATTTTTTATATATTTCATTGTTTATCTCACCCTGGCATCAAAGCAACTAGCAGATTAGTTTCTAATAATTATTTCTGGCCTAAAATGAGTTCAAACTGTAATTTATCGATTAAGTCATGCGTCAACTGTCACTACTAAAATTATTCGTCATACGAAAAGGCTGATAGGACATTTTGAGATTCCGAGAAGTCGAGTCAATCACATTCACATAGATTTAGTAGGACCTTTACCTCCTTCTAAAGGCTGTTCCTATATTCTTACTGTGATCGAACACTTCACTAGATGGCCAGAAGCATACCCTCTTTTAGATATTACGGCAGAAACTGTTTCACGTACTTTATTTCAAAATTTTGTCGTTTTGGTGTACCATTAACTGTCACAACTGACCAGGGGGTCCAGTTTGAATCGAAATTATTCAATGAATTTGTGAAAGTTTTAGGCTTTCATAGGATCCTTACCACCACTTACCACCCACAGAGTAACGGTATGGTAGAACGATTCCTTGGGAGCCTTAAAGCTGCATTGTCAGCTAGGGCTAACACAACCCATTGGGTAAATGAATTTCCTATAATATTATTAGCTTTTAGGTCTGTACCCAAAGACGATTTGCACTATTCTTCTGCCGAACTTATTTATGGTCAGACTTTGCGACTGCCAAGTGAATTTTTCACAAAATCATATGATTCTGATATTCCTTATTTTATTGATTATGCACTTATTTTTCGAATTTAACTTTCATTTCTCCTACTTCTCACATTAAATACAAATCGTTTGTCAGTTCTGACATTTTAACGTTTGATTTTGTGTTTGTTCGGAAAGAACGTATTAAACCTATTTTTTTAATCTTGTACCAAGGCCCTTTTAAAGTTTTGTCTCATACGAATAAATTGGTTATTTTTTTTTAAGGAACTAAGGTAATAACTGTCAGTACTGACAGGGGTCAAACCCGCCTTTATTTTGGATAACAAGTGTGATATCATCCCTATGCCCAAGACGTAGAATAAGATGCATTTGTCAAAAAAAATATATTGCTTTTCAATTGTTCGATATCAAGGCTAACTTTGTTATTTCAAATGGAAACCATAGTTGGCTTTGACTTTAGAAAATAGGCAAAAAATAAGCTTTCCAAAAATATATATGTCAAGATATGTCTAGTCATCCTTGCTGCCAATATAACACATTTCTCTTTAAAAATGACATTTTAACAGAGTTGGCCATGGAAAACAAGAGTTTCAGTTATTCAAATGAAAACAATAGTTTTTCTATTAAATTAATTTTATTAATTAAACATATTTCATTAAGTATGGCTCTTACCACAACTTACGCCATTTCCCAACGCTACATATTTCCCTGATTAAATCAGTACCACACCACGTCAATCTGTTGCCGAGGAATTGGGTTCGTGTGCATATTTGCACATTCCTCGTGTTTTTCGATGGCTAAGGTCTAATTTAAAGATGCCTCTTTCACACATACCAAATTTAGCTTTAATATTGGCAATCTATAATTATAATGCTTTGAGAAAAATTTTTATATAAATATCTTAATCACGCACAAGTAGGATTATTCCTATTTCAGTGATTTTTTCTTGTTTATTTATATTTTTTTGCAAACTTCATTTTACTGTACTACCTACTACTATTGCTAAAATAAACAATTATTATTATTATTTACTTTTCTGTAGGAAAACGCAACATTATTACATGGTACAGTCAACTTTTTTGAAATCATAAACTCAGAATTGCATCTTTCCGAAAAGATTCAAACTAAACATGTTGCTCCAGAAGATGTAGCAGCCTTACCATATTCAAGTGGAACTACTGGTGTTCCAAAAGGCGTTCAATTGACTCACAGAAATTTAATATGTAATTTAGAGCAAGCAGCCTCTAAGGAATTCACTAACTTAATTGAGAACCAAGGTAAGAATCGCAATCAATAGCTTGTACTGTTATACTAGACTTGGCATTAAATATATTTGCACAAATACTCATATAATATACATGAGTGTTTTATAATTTATCTTGTCTTGAGCCAATATTGGATGAAGAACGAGAAGAATCTATAATCATATGAGAGGAAAACCAGAGTATAAGATATTTGTTTTTATAAAAATATACACCCTTTTAATAAAAATTATTCAATTTACTTCTTTATAAAGATATTCATATTATTTTTCTCTAAGTAGTGGTTTTGAAATAATTTTGAGTTGTTTTCTTTAAAAATCTCCAAATACCAAGTTTTCACTATAATATTGTGAATTCATTGTGAATGGTTAGTTGGAAGTTTTACTCTTAAAGTGAAGGCCTTCTAATGACTGTTGGAAGCCCTTCTAATGACTGTTGGAAGCCCTGCTAATGACAAGTATAATAGAGTATGTTATACCCAGATAGCAAAAACATAAACTTATGTTATTCCTAAGATATTTCTACAGAATATTTCATTATTCTTAGAATAACACGAAAATAATTATTATCTTTTAAGGATATTCCTAGAAGTAACAAACGGTACAACTATATGTCTCTTTAGAATAATTTCGGAATAATTCGCACAGTATTCTCTGGAGAATCTAGAATAGTTTGAGAATATATTTTTATGGGTAATCATAGATTATATTTTCAAGTTATCTTTATACTAACCCCAAACTATATGTGTATAATATTAAATTATTCTTAGGATATTTTTATGTTTAATCTTTTAATATTTTCAGGTTATCTTTATATTAATGCAGAATAATATGTAATATTTTTGACCATTACTTTTTTCCTTAGCACGTACATTTAAAAAACTATAAGACTACCTAAGTAAAACCATAACAAGACTATTACTAGAGTTTCCACTCAATAATTCCATTCATTTCCAAAATGGCTAGATTAAAAACTACGAATAATAGGAAGATTAGCATACCTAATCTTTAAATTTAAATCTAACTATTTTGCAAACTGAAATTATTGAGTGAAAATTCATAGTAATAGTCTTGTTATGGTTCAACTTGGGTAGTCTAATAGTTTTTAAAATACACGTGCTAAGAAAAAAGGGTTATGGCCAAAAATAATAAAGATTTCCCTATCGCATGTTTCTTTCTAGGAAATGACCTACAAGAGTAACTACAAATATTTTCATTTTGGAATAATTTGTTATACAGAATGTTCAAATACGGACATTTTTAACTTATTCTTTAAAAAATACAATAATTACATTTCAGGCAGTTTATAAATATTTTAGATAAGGAATATATAGATTACATAAAAGCAAAATAAGACACTCCTAATAATTGGGTTAAAGATTTATTTGTTAAATATGTACTCTCGTAACATTTTCTAAAATTCCAATAATGGAACAAAACTTAAATAGTAAATTCAGTCGTTGAAAGAAGAATGATATAATAAATATACACTTCAGTCCATGTAGGTCTCTGCTAGCTTATTTGAAGAATGCAAAGGCTACTACTTACTAGTGGTTCTGGTTTTTCTTTCTTTTCTTTAGTTAGCCATAAACTTCAATTTGTTTTGAAGTGACCTCAATATTATTTTTTTAAACTGCATCTGAAATTTAACATATACCATATACCCATACATTTTATAGCATTAGACAATTAAGCAGTGTAGTATGGAGAAATTGAATATGTCATCTTTTGTTTCATAATGCCTCACACACATTCACACTAAATAGAACAGAAAAAAATATGTGCTTATATAAAACCGTAGCCTTACCAATAATCACATTGCATAAAATAGAATCTCCAAAGGTTTTCTCCAGTCTCTATGCCCATGTAAAGTAAATAATATTAAAACATCCCCTGAGATAAGTTTTGTCAAAAATCTTCTCCACCCTCAATACGTTCCACCATCCAATCTCGCCAGATTGTTCACCTGTTAATAAAAAAACAGAATAGTTTACTACTTTACTATAACTTTCATTTGTAGACATGTGCTAATGGTACTTTATAAACCACGAGCAAATTCTTAAAAACGACAGTATACGCATCTGAATTTAAGATTCCAGCACGGGACAGATAACGTCCAAACTGATTAGTAGGTCATTCTTTGTATTTGTTGGTTTTTTTAAATAATAATGCGTAAGCGAAGAATAAATTACGTACCTAAAATATGTAAACATTAAAAGTGACACTGACCTAGTAATAAGTTTAGCCAAAGATCAATCGGAAGCGTACTGCTTATTTTCAGTTGCATATAATACTGCCTACCATATAATACTACTTTAACAGACACATATTTAAAAAAAGGATTGTTGTGTAAAGAAGTGAAGTTTAATACCTATTTTCTTCCTAATAACGGAAACAAATGTTCATTTTAAAACCAGCTAAAATAGCTTCATAAAGTTAGGTTAGGTTAATTGATGTTGATGGCGTGACAAAAATGATTTGTCTATATCCAAGATACATATATATTTAAATAGACAAAAAATTTATCGATTCACTTACCTTCTTTAATTGTTTTTTTGATTGCACATAATCGCAAACATAACGAACAATGAAATAAAACAAGCAAACCCCAAATTGTCAAGCACGAAGCACGCCTGCCGCCATATAAACCTACGATTTCACGAGTAGTCAAAAGTTAACCTATTAAATTATTTATAAAATATATTTCAAACATATTCTATACTTCTCTTATTAAAATATTTTTATCATATTATTTTATGAAGTATTTTTAAAATAATGATCCAAAGATAAGTTTTGCAATTATTCATAAAATATATTCAAAATATATTCCATACTTATGTATTTCAATTATTCTAATGTTATTTATTAGAAGATATTCTAAAAATAATAATAAATTATTTGGTTATTGAGAGTATAATTTAAAGATATTTTTTATTATTAATCGAATAATATTTTTTGGGAAGATTTTCAGATTATTCTTAGAATATCTTGTGCTATCTGGGATACAATTACCAAATGATTAGTTCATAAAAACTACTAGAAAGTAGTATATTATTATACCCATGTAGCAGGCAATATTAGTACAATATTGGGTATTTATGGTATAAATAATGGCTAAATGTTGAAATGCAATATTTGCCCAATATCGAAATGTGAACATTTTTATTTATTGGCAAAATATTGTAATCAATCTTGACTGAATATTGTTCTACATTATTGCTCCAATATCTATTTCCAATATTTATTGACAACTAGGATAATATTTACCTAATATTGTATTTAAATTGGTACAATATTTCCTTTGGATTGATAGTCAATATTAGAAATCAATATAAAATACAGGGTCTTCGGCGCATGGACCGTCAAAATATTTTTATGGATTGGTGGGGTCATTTGGAGGTTTTAATCCCAAATGACTCAGGTCCTAACTGTTGTAGTACTAAGAAATATATTTTTATTAGATTTCACTCAAAATTTCCCACAATTCCCCACTTAAACATTAGTATTCGTAGGTGCTTTTTTAAATTTTATTCTGTAATGTATTCTTGTTCAAAATAAATCATTTTTAATACGAAAGTTAGTTACAAGGCTCCAAATTCCTAAATGTAAATGAAAGAAATAGAAATTCTGAACTTCTAAAATCATTAAAAAAAACTAACAGCAACCGAGAGCATTTTCTTCAATTCAATTTCAAAGTTCTACCGTTGATGCCCTTTCTAACGGTATGAAACAATGAAAAGTTGTAGGAGTTTTGGGAAATTTTGAGTAAAATATAAAAATGAAAAAAAATCTCAATAACTACAACAGTTAGGACCTGGGACATTTATGTTAAAACTTTCAAATGACCCCGCCGATCCACAAAAAAAATTTGATTGTCCATGCGCCGAACACCGTGTATATTACAATAAATTATAAATATGTTGCAAAAATAAAATACCTATTTATTTATAGCATTAACAATACATTTAAAATTTGTAACAATTTTAAATTTACAAATAATGAGTCAGTCAAAAATAATATAAATCAAACAAGATAAAATAACAAGTATACTATATAATAAATATTAATATAATTTTAAGCAAAAGGGTAACTTACAATATGCTTTCTAAATACCAAAGTTATCAAAAAGATGAGTCGTAAAATAAATGTACTTGAATTTAATTGCAAACCACGAACTTCATAAGTAAACTGGATGTCACATCATAATGGTTCTCTAGCAAATTTCTTGACACCCCATTGACACATCTTGGCACTCATTTATTCCATCATTATCTTCGTCGGAAGACGAAGTTAAATTGAATTCGTGGTTACCACCCTGAAAATAATTGCAGTTATTTTCATCGCTTGAATCCTTGTTCAGCTGCCTTTTTATAAACATGGATTTTTTAGACAGTACTGATGAACCCATTCTGAAGTAATCTGAAAGTTTGGTTTTCATTAATTAATGGTACTCGGTACTCTTTATCATGTGTATACGTTAAAACATATATCTAATTAAATGAAAAACTTTAATAAAACCAATTTCCAGTTAAACAGGAAGTTAAATGTAGGTATACCAAATTACATACCATTAGATTCACAAAAAGGAGCTAGGTATATAAAAACTAGAAATAAAAAGCTGTCAAGTGCAAAACCTACGCGCATACTGGTAGAAGTTTTTCTTTTAAACATTTAAAAAAAAAATTTAACACCCTCTATATCTCAAAAATAAAACAGTTGCGAGCTTGTGTTGATACGTATAAACTTTTTTCTTAAAATTACCTAAGAATTACGGCCCGTAAGTATTAGCATGCGATTCTGTACACCCTGTATATTACAAACATTCTACAACATGTAAACTTGAATATTTTTCAAAATTGTTATTTATTATTTCGGAAAGTCTATTTTTGCACATTTCAATACTTCTTGCTTGAGGCAATAAAATAAGTATGTAGCAGTATAAAACAAAAGTTAAATAATGGTAATAATTAAATTATATCTATAACTATAATATTGCAATATTGGTTCAGTATTGGTTGGTTATTGGTAGGTACCAGTATGTAGTACCTATATTTTCAAATTACCAAATAAAGATAACGACGGGTACCTAGTCAAGGTGTTATCTGGGCACAGCTCACGTACTTACATAATGTGAATGAATAATTTTATTGTTTCCCAATACATTATTATCGTACTTTTACAGATAGAAAATGTGCATGGCAGCAAATTCACATTTACAGAACACTGTCAAACAATCAACAGATAAAAAGTATAATATAGTATTATGTACTTACATTGTGCACAAGATAACACACACACAGGTCACAATAATTGTTGCTAATAATCGAACACAGCCCAATTTCAGTTCTTCTATAATCCAGCTAGGTACTTGTAAATTTACCATAATGGCGTCTCCCTCTCCGTTATGCGGAGAGCAAGCGCACGCGTCATGCCAAACGGTTGCTGGTAACTCGGAGCCAATAAAATGTCTGCGCGGGAGTGATATCACTATCTAAATTCCTAGTATGAAGAATAAGTTTTGTTTAAGAATGTAAGTAATTATTTTACTAAAGATGTTAAAGTAAAACTAAATAAAAATAAACTATATAGATGAATCTATTCTTTAAATATAAAGAAAACACCTTGAAATTAAATAAACGATAATAGAATAAAAAGTCTTTGTTTTAAAATCAGAAATCCAACATTATTTCATAAATCAGATAAAAAGAATCACCTAGTATATTATATAATAAATAATACAAATAAAATAAAAAGGGCTAAACAAGCCAAATTAATTAATAAATTACAAAACAACTTTGCTCAATAGATTACAGAGATCATATGTCTTTTTGTCTTCGAAAAATATCGCAAAGTAATATAAAAAATGTATGTTGTATGGTCACCAATATTTTTCCAATGTTGGAGTAATATATTGAATTCAATATTTGTTATTATGTGGCAAAATAATTATTGTTTATTACTGGTTTAAAATTATTAATGTGTTTACATATAGAATATTGTGCAGTAATATTAATTAATGTTGTTTCCAATATTGCATTCATATGTTCAGAAAATAGTAAATGATCATCAATATTTCTCTAATATTAGAGCAATACAATTAATTCAATATTTATTATATACCAAAAATAAATATTCCTTCAATATTGGCTAAAAACTGTTAAATTGGAACAATTAACAGACGAAATTATTTGGCCAAATTGCACCAACGATTAAGTTATTATCATTATATATATGCCTATCATCTGCTTACATGGAATATTGTGTAGTAATATTAATTAATGTTGTTTCCAATATTGCATCAATATATTCAAAAAATAGTAAATGATCATCAATATTTCTCTAATATTAGAGCAATATAATGAATTCAATATTTATTATACACCAAAAATAAATACTACTTCAATATTGGCTTAAAATTGCTAATATTGACCCAATAGACAAATATTACACCAATATTTTACCAATGAACTGCCAGTATATGTTGCTACATGGGTATGAGCGATTATATAGCCATTATTCACGAAGATGATGGTTTGAGCCCATTTTATTGAGTCCCAAGCTGAAAATTAATGTTGATTCCTGATTCCAATGAAATTACATAAATATTAGGGGGCCAAAATTTATTTTTTATTTTTTTACACTATGAGGAAATCCTCCAATCTTATTCCAAAAATGTATGTTGTCAGGATATGAGCATATCACAGAAAAAAAATAGTGTTGATCCATCAGAGTTCATAAAGAAAAAATTGTTGCAAAATTAAAAAATTTTTTTTTTACTCCCTATTCCTTTAATTTATTGAGTATCAATTTTTTTTATTATCGACAAAACGCCTTGGAAGATATGTATTTTAACTTCCTGATTCGGCTCATTCACATCAAACATCAAAATCAAATTTTTTCATTTTTCAAAATTCTTTCATAACTTTTGTAAAAAAAAAAAAAAAATTCAAGCTGGCATTTGGGGTAAATTATTCTCGTATTGGTAGGAACTTACTTCCCAAATATTAATCAAACCCAAGCCGGGGCAGCTAACCCATGCTTGTCCGGCTACTCTCTTTGATAGCATTAATCGGTACCTACTCGTAAGAAGTGGAAAACATAAACAAACAATACTGTCAGCGTGTTGATTGTCAGCTGCAGTAAGAGTTGGTCGCAATCGATTTAACATATCGTTGGATCAGTGAATTATGGAATTTGTATTTGTGATTGGCTGGATGCAGTGAGTTATGAATCGATAATTCATTACAGTCAATTATAGGTACGATTTTTCACTAATAAAATGCTAATAATTGTCATATAATTACATAGGTGTAGAAAAAACCTTTTTTTTGTTTTAAAAGATGGTAGGATGGCATCAAAGAGACTTCAATATTAGAAAATAAACTTGGTATTTGGTGAAGCCTTCCAAATAAAGCAAATAAAATTGCTTCCTAGTCGAGTAAAATTTGATGCATTTTTCTCAGGAAAAGTAACTAATTTATTATTGTTACGCATCCCAGTTGCGTTCGTGGGAAGAAGGTACTGCTGGCATTATAGATTGAAACCTTTGCAAAACATTGGTGATGGCGACACTTAATAACAGACAAAAGTGTCGATATCGCGATTTTTCAATCACAACGTGAATCGTGACTGAATTTCTTATATCAGTGAATTTAAAACGTGATGTAATCACGGCTTTTGATTGTTAGGATTCAATTATATGAATTGTATTCGTAAAATATCAAATATTGACATTATCGGTTAAAATTTCTGTGACATGTTTTATATTGTTGGAATGAGAAAAAAATAACGGAATTAATGGCGTCATGGCCTACTTTGAGATATGTATTTTTCATTTTTGCACAATAGCGTATGTCAAAGCCAACTGCATTTTTCGATTTTTTTGTTACACGTTATTATTCTTATTGTCTTTGCCGTCAACTTTCATTCCTTTAACTTTTTTCGTATCTCCTCAAATAAGGAAGCTATAACCGTTTGTGGTTTTCCTATTTTTCAGGTTTTTGTAATATATCTCATAAAGTAGGCTATGGATTTCAAATTTCTTTTTACTGAAATATAGCTCACAAAAAATGGGATAACTGTTTCTAAAACTTTATTCTTCTACAATAGATATTAAGCGAGATATTTGGTGTGGCCCTAGTAAAATAGACAGTCTGTATATCGCAAACAAAATTGGACTCAAAGTATATTTATATCGTAAAAAATATATTGATATATGGAAAGACGTGATCACGTCACGCTTTTCTACCAACTTTATTAACAGTTGTTACCTGTGATTTTATAATATCTGTGATTAAATCACAGTTCGCGTTATATCACTCATCACTGTATGTGGTTCTCCAGAGCTGTTGAATTCCAGTTATTGTCGATTTTTAAGTTGTCCTTTCTGTGTTTGAGAAGTATGTACAAGCATTTATTAATTTGTAAATAATAGTGGTGTTATTGTGTGAAGACTACTATAAAAAGAATGTCATAAATAATGTGTCCATCTATAAGCAGTCCTGAAATTATAAGTATGTTTTATTTCTCGTCCATCTAAATAAGAGTAATTTTCAAAGATGTAGTTTTGGATATAATACACAATTGAGAATTTTCGTCTGTTATTAAGGGTCACCAATTGTATCGATTCATTATCTAACTTGGTTGACCTGTTATTTTGTTATTTATTCCCATGTTTCTGTAACATTTTTACTCTCAGGCTATTAATGTATAATATAATTTAATTTTTAGCTGAGACAGCGTTTGCTTTTCTCCCATTTTTTCACATATATGGTTTGACATATGTTTTACTCCATTGTCTGACACAGGGTGTGAAGTTAATAGTTTTTCCAAAATTTACCAGCGACTCATTTGTGAAAGGCCTAAGAGAATATCGACCAACATTTATTCCCTTGGTTCCACCAGTGCGTAAGTAATATTTCATTTGTTTTTTAATGTAATAAATTTTTTGCCTGTTCTCTTGTGGAGAAAACTAGATTAATATTGTGTCACATTTTTGGATTAGTACATTAACAGCCATTTGCACCGTTTTCATTTTAAACGATGAATAGATAATTAAGATTTAATTTTTAAACCGTCTTGTTGCACCGTACTCTATTGTTTCCATTTACTTAAGTTGATAGTTAATGCGTGTATTTAGGGAATTTGGTATTCTGCTAATTTCTATTTCAGAAATAATAACCTAATTTCTCGTTTGACTATTGTCAAATATTAATTTTATTCACAGACAACAGTGTATCTACGTATATTTACGTTTTTACAATATTTTTATAAATATCTCTTGTAGTCACTCCTTGTGGACGACCTGGCCATTATCTCCCTGTGGGAAGTCGAGATTCAGGCATATGCTGACGACCTAGTCATTCTGGTTAGAGGAAAATCTGAAGAGGTACTCTCAAATACCCTTCAAGAGATATTAGATGCTATTCACATCTGGTGTGAGAGAGAGCAGATGTCTGTTAACCCCCACAAAATGGTAATTATACCCTTCACCAGAAAAAGGAAGCTGGACAACCTGGAACCACCTTCCATATCGGGTGAAATTATTCCATTTGCGGAAGAAGTGTCACCCTAGATAAGTCACCAACTGGAATTCCCACTTGGAAAAGGTAATCCCCAAAGCGAGACTGTCCCTGTGGACATGTCGAAGATTTGCGGAAAATCTTGGGGCATTGGTCCCCAATAATTGTATTGGATATATATTACGGTCATCAGACCAATGATAGCGTATGCTTCAATAGTTTGGTGGTCGAAAGGGCTGCAACAAACGACCAAAACCAAACTCTCTGGATTGCAGAGACAAGCATGCTTGGCAATAACTGGTGCAATAAGCACCACACCGTCAGCTGCTCTGGAAGTCCTCCTGGAACTTCCTCCTCTCCATATTTACCTGTAGAGAGAGGCCAGGTGGGCAACATACAAAATCCATCAAGCGGTAACTAATATGCCGCAGGCTAGCACCATGGAGCACAACTGTTGTGCTCCTGTTGGATGACTTAAACTGTCACAACATCCTGGAAATACCTTCAGATGTGATGCCTACCTTGATCAACCATGTACTGCCCTTTAAAGTCCTGTTTCCTGGAAGAGACGAATGGGATCGGAACAAAACCGACCTACAAAGGGCAGATAGTTGTTGGTTTACAGACCAAAGGTAAGGATAATTTCGAGCCTTGGTGACAATGCGACTATATTTCAGGCAGAAATTCATGCCATTGAACTGTGTGGCTCGAACAGACGCAACCTAGACACAGATCAATAAAAATATTTTTAGACAGCCAAGCGGCTCTTAAAGCCCTTGGATCCTACCGTTGTAACTCTAAAACGGTTAGGAATTGCCAGGAAGCTCTTGCCCGACTGGGCAAAAACAACAAACTGACTCATCTGGATAACTGGCCACTCTGGTATGGAGGGCAACGAAGTTGCCGATTCCTTGGCCAGAGAAGGTGCAGCAACTAAATTTATAGGTCCAGAACCGGCACTTGGCATAACCGCAAACTCTGCCAAGGCTGCTATCCTAGCCTGGGCTGAATTGAAAACAATCCAGCACTGGCAGAAACTACTAGGATTAGTTCACTCAAAGGAGTTTATTACATACCCCTTGAAGTCAAGAACTAAAAAACAATAGAGTTGAATAGGCTACACCTAAGAACTCTAATTGGCCTATACACTGGGCACTGCAGATTAAATCATCACCTACACAGAATTGGACTGATGGAAAACGCCGAATGCCATCTGTGTCTGGAGGATGATGAAACGGCGGAGCACATTTTATGTACCTGTCCTGCTGCAGAAAGAACCAGGTTCTCACAGTTTGGCAAAGGGCGACTGAAGCCAGAGGACCTGGACGGTTTCTCACCCAACAAGATTATCAGCTTTATTAAAAAGCTGAATCTGTTGGGTGAACTATAACTAGGAGTGAGCCACAATAGATCTGATGGTCGCAGTGGAGGGTCTGACAGGAGCCCACTCACATATGAATCTAACCTAACCTAACCTAAATATGGAAAACCATAATAATGTTAAAAGAGGAATATCCGCTCATTTTTCACTAGATGAAAAATTATGACTAATAAATACAGCCACAAAATACGAGCATGTACTAGAAAATAAACAGACCAATAATGTAACTATGTAACTTCCCAAGAAAAGTTAGCTTCATTTTGGTTTTAATATTAATTTATTTATTTATTTGTATATAATCACTTAGGCTGTTACAATACAGATGTGAATGTCAATAAAAAGAAAAAAATATATAATTCAGTATACCAGGTGGGACAATACGTAGTAAATATAAAACACAATTAACAACAAATATGACACAAATACAGATTATAACTCATTGTACAAGTATAAACATTTCTCAAGTAAAAGTTGTTTGAGACTAGATTTGAATTTGTTAAAATTGTTGACCTCCTTAATCACACTAGGTAACTTGTTGTAAAAACTGATACCAAAGAAATGAGGTGATTTTTCAAAATGAGAGGTATTATGATGAGGCAAAGCTAATAAGTCATCATGACAAGTATTATAATTATGGTAACTTGCAACAGTTTTGAATTGATCAATGTTACTTTTAATGTATTTTAACAAAGAAAAATGATATATGGATGGTACCATTAATATTCTGTCACTTTTAAAAGTTTTTACATGAAGTGGTGAAATCAAGATTAAAAATTAATCTAATTATGCGCTCTTGGCAGGCAAAAACTCGCTGGAAATTTTTTGCACGTCCCCACATTATAATAATGTAGGAAATGTGGCAATAAGCCATTGAATAATACAGTTGCAATAAAGCCTCAGTATCTAGGGAGTTCTTGAGCTTACGTGCTTACATATACAGTAAAATGCTTTGTAAAGTTTTTTTCATACTTCATCGATTTGAATATCCCAGCTTAGTTTTGTATCTATTGAAATACCTAAAAATCTTGTATCCGGGCTAAATGGCAGGGTCATGTTGGTAAAATTTAACTGAGTGTTGAAAGGTAAAGATTTTCTTTGTGAGAAATACATGCACACAGTTTTCTCAAGGTTTAATATGAGATTATTTCTGCAGCAATAGTCATCAAATTCTGTCATAACAGCCATACCATCATCAAGGAGCTCCGTAAGGCTCGGTGCAGATATGCCAAAGGAGTTATCATAGGCAAACATGGTGATGTTTCCTTTTGATATGAATGATGGTAAGTCGTTTACAAAAATCAAAAAAATCAAAGGGCCCAGCACCGAGCCCTGTGGGACTCCAAGACTAACTTCATGTTCCTTTCAAAATGTTTGGTTGATTCTTACCTGAAGAAATCTGTCCATTAAATATGACATGATCCACTTTAAAAAAACTCCTCGAATGCCTATCTTAAATAATTTTTCTTTCATAAACGACAGATTGAGAGAGTCAAATGCTCGTGATAGGTCAAAAAGCAATCCCATGACGAGGTTACCTTTGTCCATTTCATTGTAAACAAACTGCAAAAGCTTAATTGTAGCAATGTCAGTAGAATGATTTTTGCGAAACCCATGTTGGCGATCCGTCACTATTTTGAGAATTAAAAAATGCCATTATTCGGTTAAATGCAATTTTTTCCATTATTTTAGAAATCACACTTAGGATGGTCTGTATTGGTCTGTAATTTTCTGGTTCCAAAGAATCATTTTTTTTTTAAATATTGGGATAATAGTAGCTGTTTTTAAGATGAATGGGAAAACACCCGATTGAAAAGATGCTTTGATCAAAATGCACAATGGTTCAATGATGAAATCACATGCATACTTGATAAACTTAGTGGAGAGTCCATCGGGACAGACAGCGTGTTAATTTTTTAATTCAAATATAATTTGCCTTATTTCGTCTGGTGTAACTGGATAAATAAAGATGGACTGATCATTGAGTTCACAGGAACTGCAAGCATGTGATAAATTAGCATTAAAGTGATTTTTTACTTTGCCTACAGTGACTGAAACGAAATAGTTTGCAAAATGTTCTGCGACATCATTAGGTCAGTGACTTTACCATTTATGTTTAACTTAACATCAGCCGAAGAAGAATTGTTGGTATGTAATTCAGATTTGATGAGCCTCCAGATTTCCTTTGTGAAATTTGGTGAATTTAAAATCTATTGGAGAAATACTCATGCTTGGCATTTCTTATATGGTTGTTGTATTCACATTTTGTACACTTATAGATGTTAACAAGGTCAGGGAGCTATAGCGCTGGATAAACCAATGCAAATTTTTGAGGTATTCACTTTCACGTTTGATGTTGGGCGTAACCCGCCAGTTTTTTGTGTTGGTAATATTATTGTAATTGTTAGTAAGCTGCTTAGTTTCAAGAGGAAACGAATCATCTAATTTATTCATTATAATTTCCAGAAAATTTGTAAAGGTTTCATCAACATTTATTGGGTCCATAATGTTAATAAAATCCCAATTTGTATTATATAAAAGATATTGAAATTTGGCTATGTTATCCTCAGTAAAATAGCGGGTAGTAATAGTTTGTTTAATAATTTGGTAGGAATATGGCAAAAAAGTTTAATAATTTGGTAGGAATATGGCAAAAAATCTTTAACACACATAATTTGGGCAGCGTGGTCCGAAATGCAAGGATAGCTCATATATACATCCACCATATTGCTTGAAAGATCAGTGACCATGTAATCAGTGGCAGATTTTGAAAACATGGCATATATGAGTTCATTAGGTGCAAAACTCTCTATATGCGCGTAGGTTACTTTTGAGATAAATAGGAAAAACATATTTTTGCCTATATATTGGACCAATTGATTCAATATATTTTTCTGTCTATTGTATCATACCTAAACTTAATAAGCTTAAAATAATTTTAATCCAATTTATCATAGTTTAGTTTTAGTTTTAGATAAAAGAAATCATATAGAGAGTTTTGCAACGGGCTTATGCAGAAAGTGAGTTTTGAACTGTCGTATGCACACAAAAAGATAATATTGCGGAATGAAATAACAAATTATAAAATAAATTATTTTGCATTTCTAATAATAATAATAATAATAATAGAAACATTAAAATAATAATTATATTGGAAGTTCAGAAGAAAAGAATAAGGTTTTGTTAGTATTGAAGACATGACTAATACACGTGACCTTCATAAAGCGTCGCCATTGGCCAGCATGCAGAAAGAGAGTTTTGCATCTAAATTTGTTCTTCATAAAGCGAGTTTTGCAACGAAATGTATATTTTAGATAGGATTTTCAACGTTATAAAGAGATATTCGAACTATCCACAATTATTTAAATGATAGATTATAAACAGACCAATGCAATGGTGTATTTAACTCATTTCTGGATTCTTTGTCGAAAAGCGAGTTTTGCACCTAACGGACTCATATATTACTTACTACGCGAGTAGGTTCATTGAGATACGTGGAGATATTAAAAGATTCAAATATGTCAGATAGTAATGTCTATTATGTAAATTTGAGCAAAAATCTACGTTAAAATCTCCACAGAGAATTATGTGATCATATTTTTTGTTGATAAAGATTAAACATCCCTGCAATTTAGCCAAAAAAATATTAAAGTCTCCAGAAGGAGGCCTGTAAATTACTAGTAAAAAAATCTTCCTTTTAAGACACAGAACTAAGCCACAAAGCTCTATATTCATCTCAGAGTTAAAGTTACTCAAAAATGTAGCAGTTTTAACTTTTGATTTAGCAATATTGTCAACATAAATAACAACACCACCGTGTCGACTATTAATTCTACAATAGCTAACCATCAGGTTTAAATTGAATACAGTTAGATTCTCGATTTCATCGGAAGTAGCCCAATGCTCTGATATACATAAAATGTTTACGTTCTCAATGTGATTAAAAACATCAACAACATTTAACTTATTACTTAAACATTGAACATTAACATGAGCTATTTTGAAATTAAATTTTCAAGTACTGAACTCGCATTTTAATTGTTCTTGAAAGCAACTTGGCTTCGGGGCTTCAACTTCCTGATGGTAACTCTGTTGACTAGGTCTTCAATACTTAAGAGCCGTAGCTTCTACATGCATTTGACTGAAAAAGTGGAGGGTTGCTTAGGATCTGATGAATCTTGCATATGTCTGAGGAAATGATGACCTCTCCTGAAGTCGAATCTTTCTAAACCAATTTTTTTTTGGCCAAAAACTTGATTTGTATACCTCCTCTTGGAACTCAGGCTCAACTCCTACCATGAAGGATTGGTTATTTGGTCTGGTGTTGCTTGTGTTTAATATTTTTACTTCGACACTACGCCCAATGGGTGTCTGCCCAAGGGAATTTCCTGTTACTCTCATCTTTTCCATGAAATTTAGTATCTCCATTGCCGCTGCCCATGTTTATTTTTCTACGTCTTCTTTAGATGTACTAAACAGTTCCCATCATGCACAGTAAAGAAACAGTCATGAGCAGTACACTAAAATTTATAATTTGTTACAGACGGAAGATGGAACCGAAACAAACCTAATAAATATTTGGGTAAAAATAACTATATTATATCTAAATTGTCATTGATGATATCAACATTGAAGTTAGAGTCAGAATCCATCTCACGATTTGTAATAAACACAACATGTAAATAAACAACCCTCTCTGACAAAGTGCCAAAAGAATGAAAATATAGTTTAGTAAGAACGGATTTAGTATAAAGTAATCCTCTGTTAAACAATACGGTGCAAATGGCTGTTAGACTTTTAAGGTTTTGCTGTTCTGCTCGGTAATTAAAACAATAATGAACACATTTTTAACTGAAAACAGCTGTATTCTGTTGAAAAATACTGAATCTACCTTCTCAAGAAATTTTGTAGCCAATATAGGCATCTGATATTTTTATCTTAAACTAACCTGAACAGCAACCAATTATTTTTCTTTTATTGTTTCTATGAATTTTAAATTTTTCATTGATGTTTTATTGATATTAAAGATTCCATCACAGAAATAACTCAATTAGCCCTGTAATGGAATATTAACGTTAATTATAATGCGGCTGTTGTTGTCAGCATGTACATGGAGTTATTTTTCAAATGAAAGTCTGTGAGCCTGAGAGAGATAGGTGATGGTAACATGCGTATTATAAATAACGTAAATGTTCCATCATAGAACTGATTATGATTTGGTGTACCACAAGGTAAAAAAATTTAGCAGAAACAGTAATGTAAAAATAATGTCACGCGGTTAACAGGTCCGGCAATTGCTTTTATTTTTTTTCGTTTTCTATGTAATCAATAGATGGCGGAGTTCTCATGCTACAACTACCTCAATACAACAATAAGATCGCACTAATACTTTAATAAATAATTCAATGCAACTTTGTTTTTGTTTCCATCTGCATGCGCCTACTTGATGTAGAATAACTACGATTATTAGATCAGTGCATTCTAACTAGACCGTGCGACATATGAACAACTTGATCTTCACTAAGATTCCCACTGTAGTGTCATTACTCGATGGTTATCCAGAAAATTAAATGCACAATGATAGTCATAATTTATAATTTTTATTTAATGCCCAATAAAAAAACTTTTCTTTCTTGAATGAAAAACAATAAGGAATCAATTCCCGCTAGCAGATTTCGTGGACGATTTGTGTGGCCAAATCATGACTATGTTCATATTCTAGCCAGCAGGTGGTAATGCCAGCGTGAACAACTGTAGAATAGCTATGTGTCTATGTTTTCTTTTGATGTTAAGCCCTTGTGGGTAGCTCTTTGCTTATGATTATGTATAATGAAAAACAACAGCCATCTTAATAGTCTCCTAGCTATACAACAACAAAAAAATTAAAACAGATTTCATAAATAAGTAAGCCTCCAACTCCAAAGTAGTGTTGGTATGGAAAGGGCTTAAACTTGAAAAATCCAAGGACATATAATAATTTCTACACATATTTTTTTCAAATGTAAAAAAATGTACAATAATTTATATAAAAATATGCTATACGTATAGTTACTTTTCAAGTGCTAGGGATGAGAAAACTTCTTAATGGCTTTTAGAAGTAGCAGAGATATTGATGCCTTTGTTTCTGTACGTATTTCGCTCTGGATATTATTTTTTGTTTTATTATTATTATGAGGAGATTCATATTCAGTTTATTATCCAAGTTCACTTCGAGATATTTTACATTTCATATTGAATAGACTATATATTATTGGAGATAGGTTCCAATGGGAAAATGTTGAAAGGTGTGTGATTAAAAATCATAGCAACCGAAATTTAGCCAGGTTAGTATGTTGTTAAACCATATTTAAGTATCGTCACAAACTGTTTGTATTTCATTTACAATTTTTTCTGCTGATTTGTCATGTGCCATTAAGGCAGCACCATCAGCATATAGCAGCATATATCCTGCATTGATAAATTGTTCCATGGGAGTGAATATATCATAACAATAAATATTAAATAGATAGTGAGGGAGAGAGTGGAGATCCTTCAGATAATTTCTTTTGATTGCATTATTTATCTTAATCCTTAATTTCCTAGAATTTAAAATTTTTGACGAAATGAATGAGGTAATCAGGTATATCAAGTTTCTTTAATTTGTATAATAATTAGAGATTATTTAGGTTAGGAGATTGTGCATTGGAGAAGAGCGGAGCAATGGGAAAAATCATACACATTTTGCTTTAAAATCAAATTGATGTGTGAATTGCTATAAGTATATATTTTCAACCCAATGAATAATATTTCATCGAGTCAAAAATAAACTTGGTTATTAATTTTTAGTTCATCTTATAAACAATAGTCCACATATAAATCCATCTGAAAACATGGCGTCAGTAAGGTTGGTCCTGTCAGGTGCCGCACCTTTAGGAGCCTCAGATATAGAACGATTCCATGACATTACCAAAGGAAAAGTGCAAGTCACTCAAGCTTATGGAATGACAGAGTTATCGCCTCTTGCAGTAAAACAGACAATGGCTTTAAAAGGAGGTATGAAGGTGGGGGGCAGTGGATACTTGGTACCAAATACCGAAGCAAAGTTTATTTCATTGGACGATACGCATAGTCAAAATGGTTTAGGAATAAATGAAAGTGGACAGGTGCTTATCAGGGGCCCACAGGTACACAATATAACCCAAAAGATTTAGAAAAACTTATCTGATAGTGGTACCGAGCTATTTTTCTAACTTCACAGCTTTTCATAATATGTTAACGAATTCGTCCCCTTAGTGTTCTGGTGTAGATATATTGTAAAAGCAGTGATAACAGGGCGTGATATGTTTGAAACAAGCTAACCATTATACTCTTCGCCGATATACTGCACTTTTTATATAATTGTTGCACATTCTATAGAACACTCTTCACAGTTTTTTGTAAATAAAAAATATTGGCAAATAGTATAATAATGTTGCGTGTTTCTGCCCCTTTGAGAAATCACTCCTTCAATTTCCGTAGGTTTCAAATAAATTATACAAGGATAACCACTAACACTTTAATAACTTCTCAGAACTTCACAATGTTTTTCAACTAACTAAAAGATACTTCTACTGGACTAAAACAATCTTCAAATTTACACTTTGTATTTACTTCCAATTTCTCACTTCTCACTATTCAACTTTTTAACTTCCCTTCATCCGCCGTAAATCGCGCTTTATATATCCAAAAAGAATACATCTAGAAAAATCTAACATGGATCTTTTTCGAGAATATACATCTAGAATTCTTCTCGGCGGGGATTCCAGAAAATCACTATTAGTCATGGGCATATCAGTCTCCAGGTTCAAGGGGGTACGTGTAATGCATAACCCGGCCCCCTCCTTAAGCCTGATCGTCCCGGTCAGGCAATTCAGAGTCATCAATGTATTTCGCCAATCTATCCAAATGTACGATCTTCATCTTGGACATTCTGCTTCGTTGAATCCAATAGATGACATCATTAATTCGGGTAATAACAGTATACAGTGCATCCCAAAGTGGTTGAAATTTCGGTGACCTTCCTTTCTTTCTCTGTGGGTTGTACAGCCAAACCAGATCTCACACCTTGAACCCTTCTGAACTACCCTTACGGTCATAATGAGCCTTCATTCGGTCACTGGCTATGGGGATCTGGTCTCTAACCAGCTCATGGACATTTCTTAGCCGTTGACTCACTTCATCCACATAGCTGTTCACAGGAAGCCGTTCTCCTGGTGTTCCAAACATAAAATCACACGGCAGTCTAATCTCATTTCCAAATATTACAAGGGCCGGTGTTTGTTTTGTAGACTCATGGATAGCAGCTCTGTATGCCATGAGAAAAAGAGTATGTGGAGATCCCAGTCACGTTGATTCTTATGAACCGCTTTAGAGATATGTTCTTTCATAGTCTTGTTATGTCGCTTCACTATTCCATTTGATTGTGGGTGAAGAGCTGTTGTCCGTGTTTTGTATATTCCCAATAACTTGCAGATTTGCTGAAATACCCCTGAGTCAAAATTTCTTCCTTGATCTGAATGCAGCTCCAGGGGTACACCAAACCGACATACCAAATTATCTACCAAGACAACAGTGACTGCTTCCTGGTTCGGAATTACATAGGCTTCTGGCCAGTTGCTACAATAGTCCATGGCAACTAATATGTACTTGTTACCGTCCTTGGTTACTGGGAATGGTCCAGCTATATTGATCGCAATCCTCTCAAAAGGAGCTCTGACGTTATATTGCTTCATTGCACCCCTACTTCTAGTCTGTGGTCCCTTACTGGGACTATTTTACAATTATGACACCAAGCTTCCACATCTTGACTATTTACCCAATAAAATTGTTCACATACTTTATTCAGGGTCTTATGAATGCCGAAGTGTCCACCGGATGCTCCATTATGCATTTCCTGAAGTACCTTCGGTACTCGACACCTGGGAATCACTAGAGTATAACAATTTACTTCCCATCCGGGCTTTCCCATGCCCTCTGCAACAGCCCGTTCATGACTTTCAGTGAGTCCCACTGCGCCCACAGAGCCTTCAGTCCCACTCTTTTCTCTGAAACGTCCTTCCATTTTGAACAAGTTCCCCTTTCTTTGTCTCTCAATATAGGCCCAATTTCGTCATCGTTCAGTAGCTCTTATCTGAGCGCTTCATGTGCCCTGTCATCCAGCACCTCCACCTTGACAGTGTTGACTGCTCCCATGACCTGCAGTTTCTCCTGGTGGCAGTACCTGCAATCCTGCTTGCACCCTCTTTCAGGTAAAATGTTTATGATTTTCTGAGGTTTCGTTTTATTCTCACGTCCTTGTAATGGTGGACTTCTCGGAATGCTTTGAAGCTGGGGAATCTTTATTTCTCTAGGGGCACCACATTTTCTATCTGGAATAGCTTCCCTGGTACCGGCTTCCTCTGGTTTTCCCCCCAGCTTCACAGCATCTCCAGCCACTCCAATTTCCTCTGAGGACATTTTAGTTGGATATGCCCTAGTTGTCCGCACTTATAACATTTCATACATCGTCCACTCGGCTTTTCTCTATTTTGTTGGGTTTCCTGTCTTTTTGGAGGATTCAGTTTAGCCAGTAATTAACTGAACATTTCCATGTATGTCGGTCAACATAGGGTTCTGGTTCTCCTTTTCTGGTTGTGATTCTTCGGTAGTCACAGATCACACTCTTGGACTCGGGGTATACTTCAAGACAGCTTCCACCTCGAGTACATGCACCAAGGCTTCGCTGCTGTTCTGGTATTGAGTTAACCTTAGGACTCGCCTGATCTCATCGTCCTGTATACCATCCAGAAGAGCCCCTACTGCCAGTTGGTCTTTATTTATTTATTTAAAAATTCCACATAGATCATTATACAATGACATGAGCTCATCAATAAGTGGTTTAATGTAGAGAGTAAAATGGGTAGGTACACATAAAACTTACAACTACACATATCAATATATAACAAAGACTTAATAATTAGAGAAAGACATACAAAAGAGGAGAGAGAAAAGTAAAAAATAAAAACTGCCAGCACAGGTCAACCCTGGGAAGCACAAATAATGACAAAACTTTTAGGGAGAATATAGTGTAATTCAGATTACTGGTAAAATATTAATTTAGGCTGTAAAAGCTATGTCTTAAAAGAGTAGTTTTGACTTCTCTCTTAAAAATTGTTATAGAAGTAATAGACTTGAGATTTTCAGGTAAATGATTGAAAGTCTTTATTGGCATTATGTAGCTACCTTTAGCCGTTGAGGCAAGTCTCTGTTGGGGTAATCTTAGGTTATCATTAAAGCGTAGTGAATAGTTGGTAACTATATCTGCAGTTGATGTATATTGACTAATGTTATTCTTTACGTGAATTACACACTGCAAGATGTATATAGAGGTAACAGTAAGAATTTTTAAGTCTCTGAACAGTTTACGACAGGAACGTCTAGGGGCTTTAAATTTCATTGTACGAAATATTTTTTTACGCAGTTAGTACTTCATTTACCTAATTTGCATTGCCCCAGCCAATGCCATAGCACAGTGCTGAATGCACATACGAGAAGTATTATGAAAGCAACATTTTTAAATTCACATAATATGACCTTAGCCTCCAGATGATAAAAAAATTGACTGAGAGTTTTTTTAGAACACTATTAATTTGATAACCTATTTGATAACCTATTGTCAATCTCAATACCCAAGAATTTCGTGTTATCAGTCTGATTAATACTAGGAGTACCCGTCATAGTTCTGACCAGAAGACTATATAGTTAGGAGCTGTAGTATCAAACAACATAAGTTCAGTTTTACTGAAGTTTAGCAACAGGTTGTTCGCAAGGCTGTAATCAGGACAGTATTTGTACAAACATTGGTTCCTGTACTAAGCATCTTTACATTGTCGGCTGAGAAAATTACTGACATATCGTCTGCAAACAAAGTTATTGTACTGTGACAATGTGTATGAAATGGTTCAACTGTCATTTATAAAGATTAGAAAGAGTAGGGGGCCTAGGATACTCCCTTGAGGCACCTCCATCTTGATTTGTTGCAGGTCAGAGTTATGATCCCTGCCACCTGCCCGTAGTACAACCATCTGCGAACGCTTGGACAAGTACGTGTTCTTGGAATTTTTTCTGTACATCCGGGTAAGCCAGGTGAGCCAGTCTCCACATGGCAGGTTCGAACTCTTGCAAGCTTTCCCCAGCCTCTTGAACACGTGATTTCAGCTAGGACTGATACACTTTGGCAAGGTGTTCACCATATCTTAAGTAACATCCCACTGCTGCTCTACTGGGATTGTCTGGAGTATTTCCAATGGTTGGCCCCTTAATGCCATAGCCTTCTCTTTGTTATTCTAACTATTCGCATACGCAGCTGCCTCAAACTGTCTCTTGAAAATGGTCCATGAACTTTGGCCGTCAAAGGAGGGAGGTTTCAAACGCTGACCTGATAATACCACTTGCTGACTTCCTGTATCCCTCAACTGTCGCTTAAGCAGGTCTATTTCCCCTTTAACTTCTTCAAACTTGTTGACTTTCTCTTTGACTTCACTTACTTCTTCTCGATGCCTTCTTTCTAGCTCTTGGAATTGTGCAAATAAGTCCTGTATTTGCTTTTTGGTTGCCATGTGTCTGGTTGTTATAGGCATACGACTACGTTGAAATTAAATAACTTTAACAATCACATCGGTATCGGTAATGTAACTGTGCAAATAAATCTCTAAACAGCACGAAGAAGTCTTATTTAAAGTCTTTGTCACTGTCTAGTTGAAAGTTTTAATAATCTCCACTGCTGTCCAAATAGAAAAGTTCTAGAAAGTTCACGAAAATGTACTTAACAACACGACAAAGTCTTGTTCGGAGTCTATCACTTCTCAGTTCAAAGGATTTACTTATTACCACTAATGTCCTAATAAAATATTCTACAATGGCTTAAAAATGCACTTAACACTTCTTTCCTGTTCGAAAATAATCGAGCAATGTCCAGTAAATCAGTCCACCGTGTTAGCAGTAGTTAGCCCTACTTCCCGAGAATACACTGTCCAAACCTTCTCGAGCACTTCCGAAACTCCTCTTGTTAAAATTCCGCTTCTGACGCCAAATTGTTGCGTGTTTCCGCCCCTTTGGGAAACCACCCTTTCAATTTCCGTAGGTTCCAAATAAATTATACAAGGATAACCACTAACACTTTATTTAATAACTTCTCAGAACTACACAATACTTTTCCCTAACTAAAATATACCTCTACTGGATTAAAACAATCTTCAAATTTACACTCTGTGTTTACTTCCGATTTCTAACCTCACTTCTCACTTTTCAACTTTTTAACTTTTAACAATGTAACAATATTATATGATATAAATATATTTGAAAGAATTTAAATAATTAATAACTTTTTTATTTATTGATAGACTTTTTTAAAATATGGTTGTTCCTTTAGCTAACAATAACTTACTGTCCAAATTTCAATGCAATCATACTTTTCGTTCTTAAGTTATCGTGCATATATAAGAAACTTGACGGGCAGACAGACACACGGACCGACATTTTGAAAGTTGTTCAGAATTCGATCACCAACACAATGATATGAAATTTTTTTTCTCTACGGGCCATTTTACTGGTTTTAGAAATGTGCCAATCGAATGCCGATCTTCGTTTTGTATTTGGGAAGAATATAATAAGTGTTTTAAAAAATGTTACGGTTGCTTGGAAATACAAAAATTTTCAGATTGACTAATCATCTTCCATCCACAGCTTGCAATGTTTTATTTACTGTAACCAATATTTTCACACCGTTTCTCCCATATCTATTCCGATCTGCATTCTCCATGCCTCTCCCACACACTAACACCACTATAAATAACTCATCTCTCGCTACTTAGAGCCTAAAGGGTAAGCAGATTGAGACCTTAGAGACGCACGTCGGTTCCCATGTTGGCACGTTTAAAATACTTTCCAGTAGTTCGACACACTTCGCAAATGAGTGTGGAACACCAGAAATCTCATGTAATTCGTTCATATGTGTCATGTTACCTATAAACGTTTCCGGAATGTCTGCGAACAAGCATCAATGATGGTAATGCAAATAAATGCGAACGGATGGCAACGTTTCTTAGATATATCCCTGGCTCTGGCACACTAGCTTTGCAATTAAAGGCAACCTATTGGAGCTGGCCATTTACCATACATTTACCGACAATAATATTAAAGAATAATAAAAATTCAAAAGAGTTCCCTGATAATAATTATATTTATTATCATAATTATTTTAGCATATAGTTTTGTCTTTACAATAAGTATATCTAGCTTATATTTTTCATTACTTGTCCCTTTTTGTTGTTTATACTTATATTTTCTTAAATATGATAAATGAGACAGAATAAATTAGCTTACTTGCCTCTCTGCTTAATATTTTAGGTCATGAAAGGTTACCTTAACAATGCTAAGGCAACTAGCGAAACAATAACTGAAGACGGTTGGGTAAAAACTGGAGATATTGGTTACTATGATGAAGATGGTTACATATATATCACTGATCGATTGAAAGAACTGATAAAGGTTCAAGGTTTTCAAGTAGCCCCTGCTGAACTAGAAGCTGTAAGTACTTTAATTTATTTTCATAATCAAAATACAATTTGACAAAGATATTTATAGCACAAAAAGAGTATATAGTGGGTGCGCTTCGCGGCAAAAAGGGGTGAATACGGCATTTTAACCCCACAGGATGCCATTTGGTACAGTTGTTCCTTACCCCAAAGAAATTTATTTTCGCGTCAACATTTTCCATTAGGAACCAAGATGGCGGCTATTTTTGAAAAAACAAACTTTAAATTACCGTAACTCATATTAGTCCAAAACCTATGTGTGGGGTATCTTTTTAGTTAAATTCGATGTCACTAGCACGAAAATGGTGTCCATTTATCGAAAGAGGGCAATATGGCTGGTATGTTTTGATTAATATACTGAAAAATTTTTAAAAATTGAAAAATTTTAAGTATATTTTCTTTAACACTGTTATGGTGGTCAGTTTTCTGCAGAGCTGGACGTACTCGAGAAAATTTAACCACTGCATTCACACACTCACTTCCTGGATCTTCTAGGAGGAAGAGATTGTTCCATTCTGGGTATTAAAGGAGTGCCTGGAGTAATGTATAGGTCACCCGCCTAATGTAGGGGAAGGAGGGGAGAGAGAGCAAGCACACCATACACACGTGAAATAATACTGCCTCTTTGTTTTTTATTTTCGACTCATAATACTCGAAAGTGAATAGAAAATTAGGTTGATTTATGGATCTATTGAATAATTCACCCTTTCAAACACATGGAGAGTAAAAGTAATTACCCCGAATCTGCTTAATCGAGGCTCATGATCATTTCCTATCCTCGAAACTAGAAAAAATCGACATTTGAACCCCTCGGAAGATTTATTTTAATTCTTTAGGAATGGGTGTCTCAACGGTGGTTAGGTTGTCGGCCATAATCCCCTTGGTAGATTACAAGAAACCCACACCTCTCTATACTAAAATGACAAGGAACGCAAAAAAAAACTTAAAAAGGACTTTTTTAGCATGTTAAGGGTATTTTCCCCTTCGGCGACAATTTTATCCACCACCCTCGTATTCGGCATCCTCAAAGATAAATATTGCCTGTACAGAACTATATTTTTTCTCTAATAACAAAAGTTCTTTCAATGTGTTTTCGAATCGAATATATTCTTTTCACGACAAGAGCCTGTTAAGCTGATGATTATTGCAACATAAGAACATGAAAGTTAAAATTATAAACACTATGTAAATTATTATAAGCCCTCATCATCAGCTTTTGCAATTTGATCCCCGCCTTAAAACCCCAAACTTCTTAATATTATAACAAAAAAGAAATAATTATTTTCGAAATGTTTGGCAATATCGTAATTTTTGTCAGTAATTACTTTCAGCACTAGTTTCGGAAAAGATTACTTTGAATACAAAGGATTGATTCCGAAATATCTATTTTCATGACAGTTGCAGAAAAAATTAATTTAGTTAAGGTTATCTGTTCTTTGGCTTTTGCACTTGTGCTAATTCTCTTTAGTTAAATCCTCGACTTTCAAGTTATAGCTATATTTAATATAATAATACATAGCGCCAGCTATTTTTTGTTGGGCAGTTTAGATCTTTTTTAAAATTGATTTAATTTGAAATAAACTTTTTTAAGAAAATAAAATAGCAAAAATGAATTTATTGAAGTTTAAATACAACAGTATATGTATGTTAGCAATACATCCCTTCACCCTCCAGGGGCCTCTGTCTTAGTGACATCACTTAACTATTGGACGATCGTGCCTCTCCCGAACGAAACCGAGCCAGTGGCGTCAGCCAAGATGCGCGTCAGGCAGAATATAATATACCCTTGTCAATGAAGTACGCATGGCAATAAATTCGTACTAAATAGTGGTTTTTAGTCTTATTTGGGGTAGAAACCCTATTAACGCTAACATGTATATGATAAAACGTAACAATAAACTGACTCTAATAAGCTTCTACTTATAACATTAGTATGAAATGTGCAATTATGCATATTCATCGTCTTCTCCTGGAATCTGTTTTCTGTAACTCGCCCTTAAACAAATTACAAATAACTTTTTACTTATTTTATATTGATATACTGGTAATGAAATAATCTTTTGCAGATTTTACGAAATCACCCCTCAGTAGAAGATGTTGCTGTAATAGGTGTACCAGATAAAAGATTAGGGGAGGCACCAAAGGCTTTTATTGTACCAAAAAGAGATGTTAGACTTCAACCTGAAGAAATTCAAGAGTTTATGAGTACAAGGGTGGCAAAATTTAAGCAGTTAGTTGGAGGAGTTGTATTTTTGGAAGAGATTCCTAAAAATCCGTCAGGAAAAATACTTCGTAGAGAATTAAAAAAATTAAGTTATTGATAGAAAATATTGATTATGATAACCACTTGCCAGGTTTTTTTTTTAATATAATATTTATTGTGGATATTTCTTACAGTTATTTGCACTTCATTTATAAAGAAATTTTCCATTACAATAAGTATTGAAGAAGTCCATAAATCTTTTTCGTGGACTAAATACATCTATCCATAGAATGAAAGCACGATTAATGCAATATATAATAGAAAACCTAAATATGTAACTAAATAACTAGGTGGTAACTTCACTCTCCCACTTATAAATACACACTCACACACGCACGCGCGCACCTACACGCATACACATATTTACAAAGACTTTTTCTTTCTTACACTGTATGTTATTTTGGCCTGTTTTTGTTTGGATGCAGTAGGTAGTTTCTTATGTAATTTTCCATGCTATGCTAAAATGACAAAAAAAAAAACAAAAAAGAAAAATCTATCACATATAAAAGGAAATACTAATACAGTTACAACAAAATACATACAATATTATGAATATAATGTCTTAGCAGCTATATTTGTAAAAAACTAATGAGTAAAAAATAAAAATTGAAGTTTAGTGTAAAGAAAATTGACTATTTCGAAGATTTTATATTTCCATAGGATCTTATTGCCAGTGTCTTCAGTCTAACGTTAGTGCATTTTTCGGGAGTTACTTCTAAATTCCTTTTCCTCTCTAAGTCTTGTTGCTTAAGTCGTTGTCCTCTATCAGCAAGATCGAAAATTCGATGCGGGTGTTGAGGGAGGACTATTTGATTTTACAATTTCAATAACACCTTCTTCTTTGCTTTCCTGGATAGTTTCTGTAGTATTAATTTGTTTTAGTTGCTCTACAGAAGACATTTTATTGTTCACCATGAGCTTAGTACCAACTACTCTTGCAGATATATTTTTGGCTCTGGCTGGGTTCATATGTTCTATCAAAATATTTTTATCTTTGCGATCCTCAAAACATAAATCTTGAGCTATAAAGACTTTGGTTCCCTTTAGTTTAAACATATTCTTTACCACTAAAACCTTTTTTAGAAAACTAACCAACTCAACTTTAATGTGCGAAAATTTATTGGTTTTTATAGGAAATACATTATTTCTATCCGTTTCCAAGACATCAGCATTAAGTAATTCTTTAAATTTATTTAGGATAAATTCCAGTAAATTTGTTTCTGGTTCGTTTAATCCAAAAGTAATATTTTTCCTGAATTTTCTATCTAATTCAATATTTTTATTCTCAAAAGTTACACAAGTATACACTTTCTTTCTAAAGTACAAAACGTGTCATACATTAGTGGATTTGTTTTGCTATAACACTCAGGCCTCAAGGCCCATTGTGCTCATAGGGATCTACAGTTTTGCGTGGACTCCAAACCACGGTCATCGGCTATCGACTTTGACGCACCCCCGGCCATCTCACCGCCTTTCTGGCGGGCCAATAGCCTTGGGGTCTTCTCTGCAGCGAAGACAGTTGCCCTGTGCCATCGGCGCCGCCTTACTAAGCGACTTAACAGCCCGGAACTGTCTCAGCCGATAGCCTACCGACTAATAGACGGATACACTGGTTCACCCATCCAAATGCCGGACTCGGCCAGCGCACCTTAACATCGCCGATTGAGTATGTCGGAAATTAAACCGGTGACCGTACTTCGTCCCCAAAAACGTGTCATAAGAATGATCTTTGTTGTGAAATGAACCAACTATTCTTATTTTAATTTGTAGCTAAGGAATGTGTTCTGAATAACTAGCTAAAATGTGTTGCTTTTAATTAATTTTAAAAGTAGGAGTGTGTGTGTCAAAAAATATGATGACATAAAAAATGTAAAAATTTAATAATAAAAAAGAATTTCTGAAATGAATAAGAAATAAATTGTTTGAAACTTTAAAGACCTATTTGATTTTGGAGATAGTTGTCCGTCACCAAAGCCCGAAGAAAAACAAGTCTACTGCTCGAAGTAAAATTTGGTTATTTATTTGGTGCTTTCGAAGCACGTTAACAGGGATTTACAACCCCTGAAAACAATCTTCAATCTTCAGTATTACACATTCTGCCACTAGCCCTGAAATGCTTACCTTTCCTTAAATTTAAAAGAAAATTAGGTCTTTTCACAAATTTTATATTCACTTTCACTTTATTATAGTTAAAAACACTTGAATTTTGAGAAACAGTCGAAGAATACCTTAAAATAAGCCGTTTTAATTTTGTATTGAAATTTTTTCGCCAAAACACTACATCAATTCACTACGCACTCATGGCGTCATCAGTTATATTGTCAGTGTCATTTTGTGTTATAAACACGTTATTTTGCAGACAAAATTCGAAAAGTAGCTTTTACAAATCCTGTATTAGGTAGCCGTTACTTATTTAATCACATGTAAAATGTAAATAAAGTGAATAAAATGTTGTGTTTAACAATTTTTGAACGCGATTTAAGAAACTAATATAACCGATGATGTCACCGCGTGTTTGGCGCACTTGTTCAATTATTAAAACTTTATGTTATTTATTTATTGAAATTTTAACTTGATGGACGATAGAATGCTCTTTAAATATCAATAAGTGCTTTAGTATAACAAGTACTTCATTTTAATAATATCAAATAAGCAAATTTGCACATAGTGAAAACACCTAATTAAAAGAGTATCTTTCCTTGAACTGTTTTTACACCATTGATGAGTTCATCCAGGCCATTAATGGAACCTCTACACTGTCTCACTAATTAATGAACTCAAATGTTACCCCCATCAACTAATTTTCTCTTGATTTATGTATTTTATAATTGAATGTAATGTATTTTATTACCTACTCACTACTGGTTTTTACTATTGTATCTAATCATACCCTTTTGTATTGCACCTGACTAATATCTGCACTGGATGTAGCTTAAAAGACAAATAAAGTTATATTGTGTTATTATATTGTATTGTATTATTTATTTTACCCGACTACTCTTCCAGTTTACTAAGTAATTTTTCACTTTCCAGTCTTATATCCTCTTTTATCGCTTCCTTTATTGATTTGTTTTCGTCTTTTATTACTTTTAATAGTTTTTAACAGTTTATTATTAGAAATATTAAATTATTCACTATTCGTAATTTACAATCTGGTAGTTGCAGGTGCAGTAGATTTTTATATTATATATTAGTTTTAACAGTTTGCTTGCTCACCTGACATTTTCCTTTGTAAAAAAAAAAAACACCCACAAAAAACTTCAAGATACCAAAGGTATATAAATAATATAACAATTATTAAGTACAAAATATATATGTAACCGTGGAATTTCAAAAAATTTAATTGGAAGTAAGAATAGTAAGATTGTAAATGTTATATGAAATTTGAAATAAACAGTTAATGGAAGGCCATATTTTTATTGTTCATTGGTCATACAAATGTCTTACCCATTTCGGCCATTTCTTACAATTCAAAGTTTGCTATAATTTAACTTTAGCAATTCATTTAAATAATACAAATAATTCTTTTGGTAAAAATCATACAACAAGCAGTTTTTCAATTTCTGCGAGTTTGTAAGATGTTTCTTTAATAAACTCTTTCATGATAGAGGCGGGTACAATTTAAGCTGACTTTAGTCATAGCCGCTAAAACGTCTGAACTAAGATTTTATTTGATGCATAAGAAATGCCAGTAGTTCTTAAACAGTTCTGTTCTCTTGTAACAGCAACGATGTCGCTAAATAATTATAAAAAAATAGGAAAGATATCATAAAATGTTAACAGGTGCCAAATATGGAAGGCTTGCGCAACTACCTTTACAAATGTCCACCATGGTTGAATTATTTCTTGGAATGACCAACCTGTACATTTTTCAATAAAACTATAGTAGGTGCATATGCCAAATATTATTGCCATCTGTCACATTTTCAGTTCCACATTCATGTAGTGGAATGGAAGTATAGTAGTAGTGGTTAAAAAATTTCATGTATTTAAATAGGTTAAAAATGTAAGAAACATGGAAATTTTAAATTTGAGCAAACATCTTTTTTTCATGTATTCTAGTGGTAAAAAAAATTGATCATCTATTCTATAGTAGTGGTAGAAATATTTTTAACAATGTTTTTTAATTAAATAAAAAAAAAAAAAATTTGAAATAGGTTTGGAATGAGCAAAAACGAATCTTTTCCGTCATCAATTTTGTATTTTGTAGTGGGCAAATATTTGCAAATTTTTCATTTTTTTTTAATTTTCAAAAGTTGTTGGAATAGGTTTAGAATAAAAAAAAGAATGCCATGAAACGTGGAAATTTAAAATTTGAGCAATAACAATTTTTTTCCGTCATCTATTTTGTAGTGGGCAAAAATTTGTACATTTTTTATTTTCAAAAGTTTTTGGAATAGGCGTAGAATGTCGTGAAACATGGAAATTCTAAATATCAGCGAAAACAAAATTTTCCATCACTTCTATAAGTAGTGGTAGAAAAAAAGAATGCCATGCCAATTTGAGCAAAAACAATGTTTTTTCATCTCTTCTAGTGGTAAATTTTTTTTAAAAATGTTGGTAAAAAAGTTTTCTATTTTTTTTTTCTTCTGAAATAGACTTAGAATGTCATGAAACCAAAATTTTTTCATCTGTTCTATAGTAGTGGTAAACAAAGATTTTTTTTCTCAAAATTTTCATTTTTTTTTTTAAATAAGTTTAGAATGCCATGAAATGTGGAAATTGCTTGCCAGGAAAGGATAGAACTGTAGTATTAGTAGGGGAAACGATGTTAGTAGAAATAAAATATTTCATATATGTAATAACAAAAAAAATCTGAAATCTATGAGAATAACGAAAATAAATTATTTTTCTTTTAGCGGCAATAAATAAAAATTCTGGTTGACAAATAAATATTAAAAAAATTAACAATAATTTTAAAACAATTCTGAAAGAACAACGCATTGACACGTATTCATAAACACTAAAACATTTGAACACTACACTTGAACAATTTATCTACTCGACGCACGTTTCACCATTCATGTAATAATAATAAAAAGTAAGAAAGTTGATTTTATTAGAGCTAATCACGTGCTAGTAGTAATAAAAGACACATTTTTGGGGAAAATAGTGAAGTTTTAACAAAACTCATGGTGCGATTTAATAAAATAAAAATTTTAGAAGGAAAATTATTAACTTTTACTAGAACTTAATCAAATAAAAAAAAGAGTACATGAGGATTTGAACACGCAACTACCCCATTGCTGTTCGAGTATCTTACCAATTAAGCTACATGATCCTGTGTCCATTCTAATCTAAAACGTGTAATATGTACGTAATAGAAAATTGTAAGATTTAGTGGTTTGACATTATTTGTTTGACGGATGAATATCCACTATTTACCACTAAAAATAACATAAATATTTCATATTAAGAGTGGTGTTAGTTCACGGAAATAAATAATATTCGTCGTTAAATCACGCAGTTTGAGAATCGCTGAGCTTATGACTATGTTTCTCATTCGTCAGTGTACATTTCATATTTCCGTCTCAAAAGAAATGGGAAAGAATCTTGGTAGACATATATTGACGACGTCTTTAGGCTATTGCTTTAAGTTTGTGTGCAAGAGATAGTGAAAACGTATGTGCAATATTAATTCATACATCGGTCATTTTAAAGTGGACCCGACTCTATTTTTTGTGATAGGGACATTAAACTACCATAAAAGACTTAGTAGTATATAGACATTGTGACGTGATTGCTTCAAAGGAAGAGAAAGATGCTAGGTGCTGCAGCTTAGCTTCTATTTATGAGGCATGAATTTTAATTATAGTACATTTTCCAAAAAATTAAATTCATCCAAGCCTGAATTAACGGGTGAATTAATTAGCTAACAAAAATATTTTCTGTTTTCAACTAGTATGAAGGATATGTAATGAAATAAAAAAAGTTTGCCATTATAGGGTAGCCGCTTGGTTCTAAAAATCCCTAAATAATTGGGTAATTTATGGACCCGACGATATTTTGAATTATATCTCAGTAAATATAAAAAATATTGATTTTGTTCACAAGAAATCGACTATGCTTAAACCTAAATAAAACGACTTCCTCCCTTCGTGATCTAAGTGGTATAGATAGTAACCCAACTTCTGTAAAGTTTCTAGGAGTATTTCTAGTCCCAAAATACCAATGGGACACTCAGGGTGAGCATTTGGCCATAACCCTCACTAAAAATATATATTGTCTTCGACAGTTATCCCAAACTGTCTGATACAAGTTCTTAGGTCAGCATATTTTGCACTATGTCAATCTTGTATGTCATATGCTATTATCGCATGGGGTCACTCCGCCTGCAGATACAGAGTTTTTGGTTTACAAAGAAGAACAGCCAGGATTGTGGCTGGGGTAGATTATAGAAGTGAAACGCAGGATCTTTTTATAAAATTTAAAATTTTAACATTTCTCTGTTTATATGCCTTGGAATGCTTAACATACATTAAAAAACATACTAATGATTACATATCTAAAACAGAAGTCCATAATCATGATACCAGAAACAAGGATCATTTAAGAACGATCTTCATACGGTTAACAAAAGGACAAACAGGCATAAATCACTTTGGAGTTAAACTTTTTAATACTTTTCCCCCAAAGTCTTTGTGATAATGTTACTATTTTTCAGGCAGAAATCCATGCCATATTGAGCTGTGTGTACGGAGGCTCGAACAGACACAGCCAAAACACAAATCAATAAAAATATTTTCATGGAAATTCTAAATTTCAGCGAAAACAAAATTTTCCATCACTTCTATAAGTAGTGGTAGAAAAAAAGAATGCCATGCCAATTTGAGCAAAAACAATGTTTTTTCATCTCTTCTAGTGGTAAATTTTTTTTTAAAATGTTGGTAAAAAAGTTTTCTATTTTTTTTTTCTTCTGAAATAGACTTAGAATGTCATGAAACCAAAATTTTTTCATCTGTTCTATAGTAGTGGTAAACAAAGATTTTTTTTCTCAAAATTTTCATTTTTTTTTTTAAATAAGTTTAGAATGCCATGAAATGTGGAAATTGCTTGCCAGGAAAGGATAGAACTGTAGTATTAGTAGGGGAAACGATGTTAGTAGAAATAAAATATTTCATATATGTAATAACAAAAAAAATCTGAAATCTATGAGAATAACGAAAATAAATTATTTTTCTTTTAGCGGCAATAAATAAAAATTCTGGTTGACAAATAAATATTAAAAAAATTAACAATAATTTTAAAACAATTCTGAAAGAACAACGCATTGACACGTATTCATAAACACTAAAACATTTGAACACTACACTTGAACAATTTATCTACTCGACGCACGTTTCACCATTCATGTAATAATAATAAAAAGTAAGAAAGTTGATTTTATTAGAGCTAATCACGTGCTAGTAGTAATAAAAGACACATTTTTGGGGAAAATAGTGAAGTTTTAACAAAACTCATGGCGCGATTTAATAAAATAAAAATTTTAGAAGGAAAATTATTAACTTTTACTAGAACTTAATCAAATAAAAAAAAGAGTACATGAGGATTTGAACACGCAACTACCCCATTGCTGTTCGAGTATCTTACCAATTAAGCTACATGATCCTGTGTCCATTCTAATCTAAAACGTGTAATATGTACGTAATAGAAAATTGTAAGATTTAGTGGTTTGACATTATTTGTTTGACGGATGAATATCCACTATTTACCACTAAAAATAACATAAATATTTCATATTAAGAGTGGTGTTAGTTCACGGAAATAAATAATATTCGTCGTTAAATCACGCAGTTTGAGAATCGCTGAGCTTATGACTATGTTTCTCATTCGTCAGTGTACATTTCATATTTCCGTCTCAAAAGAAATGGGAAAGAATCTTGGTAGACATATATTGACGACGTCTTTAGGCTATTGCTTTAAGTTTGTGTGCAAGAGATAGTGAAAACGTATGTGCAATATTAATTCATACATCGGTCATTTTAAAGTGGACCCGACTCTATTTTTTGTGATAGGGACATTAAACTACCATAAAAGACTTAGTAGTATATAGACATTGTGACGTGATTGCTTCAAAGGAAGAGAAAGATGCTAGGTGCTGCAGCTTAGCTTCTATTTATGAGGCATGAATTTTAATTATAGTACATTTTCCAAAAAATTAAATTCATCCAAGCCTGAATTAACGGGTGAATTAATTAGGTAACAAAAATATTTTCTGTTTTCAACTAGTATGAAGGATATGTAATGAAATAAAAAAAGTTTGCCATTATAGGGTAGCCGCTTGGTTCTAAAAATCCCTAAATAATTGGGTAATTTATGGACCCGACGATATTTTGAATTATATCTCAGTAAATATAAAAAATATTGATTTTGTTCACAAGAAATCGACTATGCTTAAACCTAAATAAAACGACTTCCTCCCTTCGTGATCTAAGTGGTATAGATAGTAACCCAACTTCTGTAAAGTTTCTAGGAGTATTTCTAGTCCCAAAATACCAATGGGACACTCAGGGTGAGCATTTGGCCATAACCCTCACTAAAAATATATATTGTCTTCGACAGTTATCCCAAACTGTCTGATACAAGTTCTTAGGTCAGCATATTTTGCACTATGTCAATCTTGTATGTCATATGCTATTATCGCATGGGGTCACTCCGCCTGCAGATACAGAGTTTTTGGTTTACAAAGAAGAACAGTCAGGATTGTGGCTGGGGTAGATTATAGAAGTGAAACGCAGGATCTTTTTATAAAATTTAAAATTTTAACATTTCTCTGTTTATATGCCTTGGAATGCTTAACATACATTAAAAAACATACTAATGATTACATATCTAAAACAGAAGTCCATAATCATGATACCAGAAACAAGGATCATTTAAGAACGATCTTCATACGGTTAACAAAAGGACAAACAGGCATAAATCACTTTGGAGTTAAACTTTTTAATACTTTTCCCCCAAAGTCTTTGTGATAATGTTACTATTTTTCAGGCAGAAATCCATGCCATATTGAGCTGTGTGTACGGAGGCTCGAACAGACACAGCCAAAACACAAATCAATAAAAATATTTTCAGACAGCCAAGCTGCTCTTAAAGCCCTTGTATCCTACCGTTGTAACTCTAAAGTCTAAAACGGTTTAAAATTGCCAGGAAGCTCTTGCCCGACTCAGCAGAAACAACAAACTGACTCTGCTGTGGATATCTGACCTCTCTGGCATGGAAGGCAACGAAGTTGCTGGCCAGAGAAGGCGCGACAACCAAATTTATAGGTCCAGAACCGGCACTTGGCAGATCTGCTTACTCTGCCAAGGCTGCTATCCTAGCCTGCGCTGAACTGAAAACAATCCAATACTGGCAGGAACTACCAGGTTTAGTTCACTCAAAGGAGTTTATTACATACCCCTTGAAGTCAAGAACTAAAATACTATTAGAGTTAAATAGGCTACACCTTAGAACTCTAATTGGCCTATAGATAGATAGATAAGCCGTTATTTGTTCTTTACAAGTACCCAAAAGGGTGTGGAACATGTCGCAGAAAAACCAACACAATGTATAAAATATTGCAATAATGTGTGTACGAGTGTATGTATAATATAAAAAAGATAAAAGGGAAAACTTAAGATTAAAACCTTACACTAAATTTACAAACATACACATATCAACATATAAATTAAAAATTCTTTAAACATTCTAGAGATTTTCCTTAAAATACTCGTTCAGAGTGTAATAGGCTTTTTTTACAAGTATGGCCTTTCTTGTGTCGTGTATGTGGCTTCTGCAATGATTTGCAAACAGGCAAGTATTCTGCACAAGAAAAATAACGGACTCGTATCTAGTGACCGAGTTAAGTGAGTTTTTTTTTTCTATAAATAGTAGTTTGCAACTAACTGTTTAATGTTAAATATATTTCTCAAGCATCTTTTTTGTAGTACAAATATTCCATATATATGACTTGTTCCGCCCCAAAAGATAATACCATATCTGGGTCTAGATTCCACATAGGCATAAAAAGCTATAAGGGCTGCTTCAACACTAATATTTTGCGATATCACTTTCAGGACATAACAATACTTGGTTATATTATTTGCAAGGTTATATTATGAGCTTTCCAGTCAAGTCTAACATTAATTTTAAATCCCAAGAAAGTCACTGCTGGGATACTTGTCAATGTACTAACACCGTTGTCGAATGTTTTCTCAATATTAGATGAGTTACATATAAATAATAAAACTTGGGTTTTATCTGTATTTAATTTAAGATTTGTAGAAGTGAAGTATTTTTCTAAAACATGTAATGACATTTTCTTCTAGAGCCAAAGAGTCAGATGAGTAATGGTCTTAAGATAGAGCCTTGCGGGACACCTCTTTTAATTTTTAGATTTTCTGATTTTTGTAATTCTCCATTAGTCTGTTTCAACTACACAGAAGTTTTACTGGTATTTCATCTTCCCCTGTAGACTTTGTGTTTTTCAAGTTCTTTATTACATTGCATACCTCTTCCGGGCATGTTGGCAACAGGGATATGTTCATTCCTGAATATTTCACATGATCTACTACAACTGTATTAAAATTTATGTTAGGACTGACATTTATAAAAAAAATTGTTGACATTGTTTAAAACTGTACGCTCATTATTTTCTTGTGTGTTAATATTCTGTAATATGGAATCATTATTGTAAGTCTTAGAGCCTGTATAATTTTTTGCAAGGTCCCATACTGCTTTGCCCTTATTATGTGACAAGTCAATATATGAAACATTTGCATGTATTTTGACCTCAGATATGACCTTTAGAATTCTACAATAGTTTTTATATTTTAATTCTGAGATTTTGACCACAGATTTTTTGTTTATATAATTTTGTATAATAGGCTTGATTGGGATCTTTATGATTAGTATATATGTCACTCCAGTCAGTAGATTGTATTTCTTGTTTGAAATTTGGCAAAAGTAAAATCTGCCTCTCGATATAAAAGAGCGGCCGCCGCCGCTGACCATTTTACACACGTAATGGCCACAGAACCGCAGCAGTCAATTGTTTTACTATAGGGGTTTTCTAGTATTAATCGAGTAGATATCGTGTGCAAACCTATCAATAATGTCGATAATATAACATTATAGTAAATAATACATATCGAAGATTATTGCCACATCAATTCATTTAATTAATGTGTTTTGTTTAAATGAAATTATAAGTAATAAGTAATAGACCAAGCTCACGAGCAAGAAAATGCAATTATTAAAGAAGTTGCAGGAGCAATTGGTCTAACAGAAAATCCCAAAGCCTTAAGACGGTGGCTGATTTCTGGACCAGAAATTGCCCGATTAATTGGCGAATTCGAGGATTTTCATAGTCCGAACAAATTGAAAACCATCACGAAAGAAGTCCTTTGGTACAAAACAGTTATATATCTACTGTTTCTAATATTATAGACTCTTTAAAGGAATATACACAGCTCAGGATCATGTAGTTATAATAGGAGGATCAAATAATTTCTATGCGAATAATAGATATCCGCTATTTCGAAATATTTGTGACAAAGTAAAACGTTGCACAAACCTTAATATCTCAATTGCGACTGTACCATTTGGAAAAAATCATAGGTTGAATAAATATATACATAAATTTAATGTTAAGCTAGGTGAGTTTGTAACAAAACTTGATAATTGTGTTCCTTGCTCAATCAACTTGCTGAATGTAAATGGTAATATGAAACTCAACAAAAATGAGTTATCTGATCAAATAATCAGGGCGACCATCAATAAACTTAAGAATAAAAATCTAATATTTATAAATACACACAATCATATTGTTCAAACTAACTTAGAATCAAGCGTTATGATGAATAGTGTCATAAATTCTACTAGTAAGTCCAATGATTCGAATTTAAACGCCTCTTTTTTAGGTGTAATGTAAAAAACAATGCAGTAACTTTAGTTTTATTGAACATTCAGTGTATTCGCAATAAAACTGATGACTTGTATGTGTTCTTGCAAGACCTTGACTTTCCTGGCTTAGTTTTAATAACTGAACACTGGCTTAAAATCAACGAACCAGTGTATATACCGAATTATTCTGTTCTGTCAATATATAGTAGATCTAATTCCTATCATGGGGGAACACTAATACTGATAAGTAATACCATGATGAACTCCTTGTCCTTTATTAGTGTAAATAAATTTGATGATGCCCTAGTAGAAAAACTATTTGAGTTTTCGATTGTATATTGTAGTGTGATTGATATGTATATAGTATGTATTTATAGATCTCCTTTAACAGATGTTAATCTATTCTTAGTTAAGCTTGAAACACTTTTATTCAAATTACCAACTAAATCAACTATTGTATTAACTGGAGATTTTAACATTAATTTTAGTGACAAGGGGTCAACCGACACAATATCTTTAACTAATCTTCTAACCTGTTACAATCTCAATATGCATGTTAAATCTTATACCCGTGTCTCTCAACACTCGTATAGTACAATTGATTATCTTTGCAGTAATTTAGAAAATCAAAATGTATCCTGCTCAGTAATTTCACCTGGCTTATCTGATCATGAAGCTGTCTACTGCTCTCTGCAGATAGACTCCAACACCTCTAAGTGTAAACAAAAACTTGGACGACTATATAGTAGGACAAATTATAATAGGTTCTTTCAATACTGCTTGGAGTCTGATTGGAGAAGTGTCTCTATTAGAGATGACCCCTTTCAAGCGTTCTATGAGTGTTTAACGCATGCTTTTAGTAGGGCCTTTCCCATTCAAAAGATTAAAATAAAAAATAAAAAACCTTGGATAACCAAAGGCATAAAAATCTCTGCAAAAAATATGAGAAGTCTACACTACATACGAAAATATACTAATGAGGCATTATTTTTTAATTATTATACAAAATACCGTAACACCTACAGAAAAATAATTAAAGCGGCAAAAGAAAGCTATTACAACACTAGAATTGAACAGGCAAATAATAAGCCTAAGGAAAGTTGGGCAATTATAAATGAGCTTACAGGGAAAGTCCTCCGTCCAACAAAAATTGATATAAATTCGAATGACCTAAATAACTATTATTGTTCTATTGCAGATAAACTAACTGAACATATAATTCCCTTAAACGATCCTCTGAGTTATATGATGGAAATAAATAATAATCAAGTATTACATTTATACAACACTAATATAGTTGAATTGAAAGGAATTATTAAGGACATAAAAAATAAAAATTCTTCCGGTGTTGACGAAATATCCATAAAAATATTTGAAAATCTACCAGAATCTGCTCTGGATGTGTTGGTTTGTCTTATAAATATGTCTTTTCAATCAGGAGTTTTTCCATCGTTTTTAAAGACTTCCCTAGTTATCCCACTATATAAAGGCGGGGATGTTGAAAACCCATCCAACTACCGACCCATATCATTAATTCCCACACTAGCCAAAATTATAGAAAAACTAATAAAAAAAAGGGTTATGGAGTTTTTGTTATCTGTCAATTTACTAAGTGACTATCAATTTGGTTTTCAACAAAATAAAAGCACTAATGATGCAATGTTTTCCTTCCTAAATACGGTTTACACCAAATTAAATGAAGGGGAGTTTGCTGCTGCCATATTTTGTGACTTGTCAAAGGCCTTTGACTGTGTTCAACATGGAATATTGCTGCAAAAATTGGAACGCTATGGTTTCAGAGGCAGTACCCTTGAATGGTTTAAATCTTATTTGTCAGACCGTAGGCAAATTGTTAAGATTCCAAATAAGTCCGATGAACTTAACATAAACTGTGGGGTACCTCAAGGCTCTGTTCTTGGCCCAATTCTGTTTTTGCTATATATTAATGACCTAACAACAATTAATATTACAGGAAAGTTTACCTTGTTTGCCGACGATACCACAATATTGTGGCATTGCAAAGATAAAAATATTCTGGAAGAAAACATATGCAACGATATTAAGAAAATCAAAGTTTGGTGTGATTCGAACTTACTGTCATTTAATATAGAGAAAACAAACATAATTACTTTCAAATGTAATCTGCCTGATATTCCCTTAGGGAAACATGTTCTTGAAAACAAAACGTGCTTGAAATTTTTAGGATTGAATATCGACTGCAAGTTGAAGTTTAAAGAACATATTACGAGTTTAAGTAGTAAACTAGCTTCTGGATGCTATGCAGTCAGAGTGGTTTCCAATGAATTAGGATATTCAGCTGCCAAAGCCGTATATTTCTCATTAATCGAGTCACACCTGAGCTATGGGATTGCCTTTTGGGGTGTATGCAGGGGCGGACTAAAGGGGGGGCTATAGGGGCTTAAGCCCAGGGCCCCGGATGCTGAAGGGGCCCCCGAACGCTGAACACGGGCTTAAAAACCAAATACGATATGACTCTGACCATGATCTGTAATGGTGATCTCATTGACGGTATATATAATAAATGTAAAAGTATATATAACAGCTCTTGTCTGCTTCCGCATCGTAATCCAGTAATTCAACCAGTCGCAATGATGTAATTGCTAGATTAAATTGATTTTATAATAAAATAAATAAACATAATAATAGAAAGAAGTCAAAGAAAAAATAAAAATAATAAATAAATTGACACTTGCAATAATTTTTGTTTACATAGCTTACTTTATTGAAGATTATTTGTTAGAAAAATGGTAGGTATGTGTGAATAATTAATATTTTTGCCTTATTAAATAAATAATTATTTTGTTGTAGAATCAATTCAAACTAGTAAAATACAGTACTCTGAACGAAAAATAAAGAATACATTTTTTTGATTTGAGAATCCGTTTTACAGATAGATACAAAATAATTTTAGTTCAAAAAATTGTTTTTTGACGGTGACTATCTCAAACACCTTTGAACCTATTACGATATCATCTTGTACAAATGGGTTTCTAAATATGCTGATTAAGAAAACCTTACCAGTTTTTTTCTAAAATAATCGCTAATACTTTTTTTTGAAAAATAGACATTTCAAACCCCCTTAAAATTTCACGCTACTGACATATATCACATATTTGTTAGTGAAAATAAAGATCTTTTTGAGGATTGTGACAGAAAACATGAGTACAATACATGACTGAAAAATTATTTAATAGCTGATAGATGTAAATATATGCATATATTCAAAGAAATGTACATTTTAGTATGATAAAAGTATACATTAAATTTCCGATAAATTTTAGGTTTCAAGAAAAGCAAGCTTAAAATTTTATTAAAAAACCGTCTTTTCAATAAACCTTACTATACATTACAGAATTTTATGATGACAGGGAAATAGGTAAAATAATGTTAAATTGATTTAATGTAAAAATGTATTATTTCATAAGTTTTAATAGTCATGATTTGTCTTTTAAGTGTCCTTTTCTTTGTTAGATATAAGTAATGACATTAATTTTTATATGTACAGACAAAAATGATAATTGTAATGTAATTGTAATGATATTTATTTTCTTATTGTGACATGTTCCAAACCCGATGAGGTTTTTTTTTATTGTAACTGTTGTTACGGAAACTAATAAACGATTATCTATCTATCTATCTATCTATCTATTACTAAGTTCAAAGAATCATTTCGATCTTTTTTTATCACCAAAGTTTGAAGTTAATCAAGCATTAATTAACGGGTATACAGGGGTGGTACAATCTTAAATGGGTAATACTGTATATATATAATTACATACATCTTTTATTTATCTCTTTGTGACGATCTCAAAAAAATGTCTCTTAGGAGATGGGAAAGGCCCCAAAGCATTAATAGCCCAGGGCCCCGCAGTCGGTTAGTCCGCCCTTGGGTGTATGTAGTAAGCTTCTCATGCAACAGATATTTGTATTACAAAAGCGTGCCATCAGATATTTGAGTAAGGCTAGGGCTCGCGACTCTTGTAGGGAACTATTTGTGGCCAACAGAATTCTGACTGTGATATCCATTTTTATATTAAGCACAGTAGTCTTAGTCCATAAATACAAAAATAACGCTTATGCGACCTCAACGTATAGCACTCGACAAGTTGGTAATGTTATATTACCAACCCCAAGAACTACATTTGTCCGGGATTCTGTTGTTTACAATGGTCCAAAAATGTATAATCACTTACCGAGTCATATTAGGAACATAGTCTCCAATCGGGGTTTCAAAGTCGCAGTGAAAAATTTACTTATTGGTAGACCCTATTATGAATTAAAAGAATACTTTGACGATACATTCTGATGTATATATATGTGTATATGTTTGTTTTTAATGTTTGTCTGGAAATCATGACTAGTGGTTTCTATGTTTGTATTTTATTTTATATTTTATATATTATATTGTACTATAGTTGTATATACTTGTAGTTTTATATATTTTTTCAAGCTTTGTCAACAAGATTTTTCTTTACGACAATAAAGTATATTTTGATTGATTGATTGATTGATATGGAAATCCGTTTCAAGAAACATCATCAGAACTATTTGCCCGTGACAGCAAAATAGTCGTTAACAATGAATATTTAAATTGTTTATTCACAGAAGGTATGAAACAGTGCCAACAGTTTTTTAACGAAAGGCTAAACCAGCATCGACAGAAATCCATTATGGATCCAATCCCAAAACTTAACAACGCTCCATTTAAAAATAAAAAGACTAAACAAAAAATCCCTTCTAAAGAAGGCGAAATTTAATTTATTTAGTAGGCTATAGATAGCATCTCAAAGTCGTGATGATGGTATAGATAATTTTTTCTAATTTGAAAATCACCAATATCATCCTTCTCTTGCCCAATGGGGAAACATGTACCACAGAATCAAATCTGATTTAATTCGTTGCCTTGATAAGTGTGTAACAAGTGTAGATAAACCTACCACTGTTGATACTGTTCTCATAGATGGGGCTGCTCTTGTTCACATACTTCAGTAGGTATAAAGCTCAAATTTTAGCCAATATTTATCAAACGTTGTAAGACCCTATTTGCTAAATATTTTAAAGTGGGTAAAAAGAGTAGATATAATATGGGAGTCAGTTCAGTTCGAGCAACGAGGAGCAGCAGTAGCACCGGCAGCAGCAGCAGCAGTAGGCAGCTTCCAGCTAGAACCTGAGGATGGCAGATGAGATTCCGCCGAAACGTCGTTCAGACAAGCGTGGCTCCCACAGGAGCCTACCAACTACACGGGAAAACACCCGGAAGAACACCAACATTTCATTTAACACCCGTGAAAACCTAAGAAACAACACAATATGGGATACTTATCTACAAAACAGTTTAAAGGAACAAACAAGAGAATGCAGGGGAAAGGGCAATCGGAAGTTAGTTAGGGACACTACAGCCATTCAAAAGAACTGGTACGATTTTTTAAGGGTGGCAGAAAACAAAAGGGAATTATTTCATCTAATTTCCACATACCTTAGCACAATACCATTGCCTGAAAATAAAGTCATAGTGTGTACTATTAACCAAGAAGCATTGTATAACCCACCTTCAAACTATTTAACCAAAATCCCAATTTGCAATCATGAGGAGGTAGACACACGAATTTTGGTACACACGTACAATTGCATTGAAAGCGGCTATAAAAAAATTGTCATAAAATCTGTGGATACTGATGTTTTTGCACTTACAATTTTTTACCAGTATCAAAATAAAAATCAAGACGTATATTGGATTGAGTTTGGCATTGGTAAGATCCTAAGGTATATTTCTTGTATGAAAGTTGCTAACAAAATTAATGAAAAAAGTCTGGCCTTTTTTCCATTCTTTGATCGGTTGCGACACCATCTCTTCTTTTTTTGGAAAAGGAAAAAAGAAGTTTTGGGAATCTTTTGCGAAGGTTATACCTGCGTTTATTCATTTAGTGCTGCATCCAAAAGAACTTACATCGGAACAACTCAATATTATTTCAAAATTTGATATAATAACGTACGATAAATATTCTGAAAAAAACGATATTGACATTTGACGAATGCAACTTTTTGCTCAAAAAAACCGAACCGTTGAGAATTTACCACCAACAATGAATGCTTTGGCACTGCATATTAAGTGATGTATTTTTCAAGCAGGATTTGTTTGGGGTAACCTGTGCTAACCAGTGGTAGAACTTCCATGCCCATCTAAATGGGGATGGACTCTTCAAAACAATAAATGGACGCCACGCCACTATGGACCACTACGAGAAATGAAAAAATATCTTCCGATATTTTATTAAAATGGAAATGTAAAACTTGTGGCCCAAAATGCAAATGCTTTTAAAGAAATTTAAAATGCACTAGGCTATGCTTGTGTGTAGAATGTTGCAATTAATTTAAGGTGTAAAATATGTATGAGATAATATGTAAAAATACTAGGTTTTTTATACTATTTGGTTTTATTGGTTTCTGTAAATGCATTTGAAAATAAAAATTGTTAAAATATTCACTTATTTTCTTTTATTACTTACTAATACATTCCCGATTATTTTTTTAAAATGATGTTTACCCGTACACACAATAAAATAAATAAAAATCATATTTTAAGAGAATATAATAATAAATATTAATTTTTAGGCAATCCTCTTCCTCAGCTACTTTCTTTGTACGCCACTGGCGGCTTTATTTTAAAAGACAAAAAAAAAGCTTATATGCCAATCGATAAGAGAAAACTAATCTAAAACTTTTGTGTCTTCTATTTTTTTTGTTTGTTTTTAATTGGTTTTAAAGATATTGATCAACATGTCTTTATAATTAACCCCACCATTTTTTTGTTCTTGTGGGGCCTTACCGTAAAAACAAACAAAAATTAGGTTATAATCATTATGCAGAAATTTGCGCTCTATGGAATGGCACCAAAATGACTTTTCTATACCTTACCATTTTTAAGAAAAACAATAAAAACTAAAACATTCCACATATCAAATTTGAGGGGGGTGGAGGAGGGTCAGCATGACTTTTTGAGACGGGTCTGTTCAAAAATCTACTAATGTTGATACCCTCTGTCTACCCTAGAAAGGAATTACTTTTACTCAAAAACCGAAGTATGAAACCCTCAACTCACTATACTAATAACATTCCTCCTCTTATGGATAGTATGGATATATAAAATAAAGGAATTCCGAACAGAAACATTTTCACAATATAAAGTCCTTTATTTTTAATCTATACTAATTTGCCAAATATAAAATTCAAATTTTCATATTTTATTAATGAAAATGTAATCATTTTTCTCATTATGTTCTTACAGAAATAAAACAATAAATTTAAAATATATACAATATAATATGTAATTATTTAATTAAGGGATGTGACATTAAGTATGTACATTTTTACGAAACATTAAATAAACAGAAATAAACAATATGTTTTTTAAATTGATTATGAATTGGATGCTGGTACCCATGAAGATGTTGATGAAGAAGTTGCTTCTGTAGACCTTATTTCATTAGGGTAAGTCACTAAAAACAGCTCATGGCCATTAATATACCTAAAGAAAAAAATGAAAATAGAAATTATTTCGTTGCATTGAAAAAGCATATTCAATAAATTCATTTTAAAAGTGAATTATTTATTATTATTTTATTATTTTTAGACTACAAGCCCAGGCAAATTTTTAGGGGGTGATTTTATACACAACGAATCATATATAATCTTGAAGTACTGGTCGAGAAACAAAGTTTAGGCACTATGCCGTCAATTTTCCGCGGTACAGGTGAGTGCACAGGTGAGTTGAAATGTAGAAAAAAAGGGGGTACTTTTCGATTAATTTATACATGATGGCACTATTCTCGTTAAAGAGGCAATGAAAAAAGAATGCTCTTAAACCCAGTGCCGTCAAAAAATAGCGGTACCGGAAGTCAGAAAAAATTTTTGAAATCGGCGAATTTACCCCCCCCCCCCCCCTCCCCAGTTAATCGAATACTTGACGGCGTTGATTTAGTTACCTTTGCATTTCCTTTAAAAGCTATAATACATCTATGCCGTCAGAAAAGGGTGGTACATGGGGTCAGAAATGGCGAATCAAAACCGGATTTTTACCCCTTGGGGGGGTGGTCATTTTATACAACCTAAAATTTAGCTGTTTCAATGCTATATCCTTCAAAGATAACATATTTTACTATGCCGTCAATTTTACATGGTACTATACGCTGGAAAATGTGTTTTTCATGTCGAAAAAATACCGTTCAGGCTATCCTATGGTTCTAAATATGGATATATTAATAAAGGTAATTTTATTTTTCACGGAATTCATTCGATTTGAAATAGGAATGTGTAAAGTTACATTATTTAATAATACCATTGATACTTTGAAAACTAAGCGTAAAAAAAACTCTGTGCAACTACCTTTTTTGCTGCCAGTTTTGGATATATTGTATTAATATTTTAGATCTGGAGAAAGATAATGATACTGTCTCTGCAAGTAATTCAGAAATAGACAGCGAGAGTTCTGATGAAGAATCATGAGTATTATCAAGTATATCATAACGCTGCTAATTCTCATCATTCCCAAAAAAACTAATTAAAATCAACAACTCCATTGATCTGGACCTCTATTACCAGAATGTTCGTGGACTCAATACCAAAGTTAATGCTCTCTATCCCAGTGTCAGCGCATGTCAATATGAACTCATTTGTCTAAGCGAAACCTGGCTCTCGAGTAGCATCGCCAACTCGGAGCTAGTTCCCGAATCATATAGTGTATCCAGATGTGACCGCGACCCTAGCTTAACGGGCTTAAGCCGTGGCGGTGGAGTTCTAATAGCTACAAATGACCGTTTAAACTCTACGCATATCGACTTAACACCGATCCGAAATAATTTTCCAAATATTGATATAGTGGGAAGTAAACACTTGTTTCAGCACCACACACTTGCCATTTTTGTCTTATATATTCCTCCTAACACTTTAACAGCAGTACTTGAACAATTTTTTGATCTATTCGAAAATATTGTGTGTAACTTCGAGAATCCTGTAATTATAGGAGACTTCAACATTCCTCTATTTAATAACTCAGACAATGACCCAAAAAGCCGCATATTATGCAATTTTATAGATTTCCTATCACTAGATCAATATAACAATGTAAAAAATGTCAACGGTAGAACTCTCGACCTAGTGCTGGCAAAAAGTCAATGTCACTGTCTCATTTTTCACGACGAGTCGCCATTAGTCGCGGAAGACAAGCATCATCCGGCCTTATCTATAACATTAACCATCCACGCTCAACATCTTGACAAATTTCCCTGTAAGACCACTCAGACCTCTTACAATTTTCGGAAGGCCAACTTTCCCGCTCTCTATCACTCAATCCTTGAAACCGATTGGTCATTTTTATCTACCTTTCAAGACATTAACTCAGCTTGTAATTCTTTCTACAGAGTGTTTCACTCGTTACTAGACGCGCATGTGCCGCACTATAAATCTATTAAATATAAATACCCAGTTTGGTACAGCACTGAATTAAGAGCTGCGATTCGCGCCAAGGAACGTCATCGCAAACAATATAATAAGTGCCATAGTGAAGAATCTCTAAATAATTATAAACAGTCCAGGGCCTCAGCCAAGGCACTTAGTATTCGTGATTACAAAAAATATATCGAAAGAGTGGAACACTCGATCAAAACCAACCCCACTATGTTTTGGTCTTTTGTTAATACTAAAAAAGGCAAATCTAGGATACCCGGGACAATGCGCTATAATAATGAGGAGCTTCACAACCCTCAAGACATTGTTGAAGCCTTTAGTCGACTCTTTGAACAAGTTTTTCCTCACTCCGAACTTAACGACACCATTGACATCGAACACAATATTGGCGTTAACCTGCCAAGTTTAAGTGTGATCAATTTATCAGAGGAGGAAATAACTGATTCTATAAAAAAATTGAAGAATAAAATGACAAGTGGACCGGATGGCATTCCTAGCTTCCTTATCAGAGATTGTGCCTATGTACTTTGTCAACCGATGAGAATATTATTTAACCTATCTCTTAAGTTAGGTACTTTCCCAGATATTTGGAAAAAAGCTAGGGTCTGCCCCATCCTCAAACAGGGAGATTCCTCTGACATTGCTAATTACAGACAAATTACATTATTATGCAACTTTGCAAAGGTCTTTGAGATGTCCCTGTATCTACCCCCTTGTTAAAAATCTCATTTCTGTGGACCAACACGGCTTCATGGAAAAACGCTCAACCACTACCAATCTATTGTGTTTCACTCAATATCTTTCCGAAAACATTGACATGCGAGGTCAGGTGGATGTGATATACACGGACTTCTCCAAGGCATTCGATCGCATTGATCATTGCCTTTTATTGTCCAAACTTCGACAGTATGGCTGCTCTACCGCTCTTGTTCAGTTCTTCTCATCTTACTTCTGTCAAACCGTCTTAATTATGTTGCTTACAATGGTTACACGTCTAACCCATATACCATAACATCAGGAGTACCACAGGGTTCCAATTTAGGTCCGCTATTTTTCGCTCTTTTTGTCAATGATCTCAATGACAATCTTTGCTGCAAAAAGCTTTTTTTCGCAGATGACCTGAAAATCTTTGCGTCAATAAATTCCAAAGACGACTGTCATGTGCTACAAAGGGAACTTAACAAAGTGGCACAGTGGTGTCATTTAAACTCTCTGGCTCTAAATATAACCAAATGCAAGGTTGTAACTTACTCACGAAAAGATGAACCCATCGACTACGATTATCGTATCGGCACACAATCTTTGCCACGTACTGACAACTAGAGATCTAGGAGTCTTTTTTGATGACAAATTATCATTTGCCAAGCATATCGAGTTAACGGTCTCCTCGTCTATGAAAACCTTAGGGTTTATTTTAAGACTAAGTCAGGTCTTCCGGAACAATAATAATAATAATAATAATAATAATAATAATCTTTATTTCCATTAGACTGTTAATACAGTATTGGCATTGTCAAAGTTTAATTACCTAATAATAAGATATTGAAGGAGGACAGTTAACAACATAGTCAATAAATAACATTTATAAAATACAATAATTATAGTGATACGACGACAAACTTAGACATATCTAAAATTAAAATACTCGCTAAGAGAGTAAGGACTTGGTTTTTTTAGTAAGTCCTTAACTTTACTTTTAAATTGTTCAAAGCTGCTTGTGTCTTTAATTCTCTGGGGGAGATGATTATATAATCTAATTGACGTTATATAAGGACCCTTGCTAACCTGCACCAGCCTACTTGGCGGAACATACAATTCGTTGGCTGCTCGTGTGTGGTACATATTTATCTCACTGCATTTTGGAAACAGTCCGATATTTTTCCTAACGTAGCACACACACTGCAAAATATAAAGTGCGTAAACTGTGAGAACTCCATTCTGCTCGAAATATGGCCTACACGAAGTTAAGGTGTTGAGATGGAATATACTTCTTATTATTCGTTTCTGAAGTAAAAACACTTTTCCTATCCCAGAACAGTTACCCCAGCAGAGAATTCCGTAGGAGAGTAAGGAGTTTATATGACCATAGTAAAATGTTTTAATTGTTTCTGTATCAACTAAGCCCCTTAACTGTAAGACAGCATAATTATTACTAGCAAGTTTACTGGTTAAGCTTTTTATATGTTGTTCCCAGGAACAGTTATTATCCATTTCAATTCCCAAAAATGTAACATGATCATTTTGTTTTATGGGTTGGTGTTCAGCCCTAACCAGTAAACTTATATCAGTAGTCACTCCAATAGGGGAAAATAATAAAAGATTCGTTTTTTGCGTGTTGAGTACTAGACCATTTCTTTGACACCATTGGGTCATCTGCTTAACACAACTTGTGGCTTTATTGCTGAGACTTTCAATGTTATTGGCAGAGATTATTGATGACGTGTCATCAGCAAAGAGTGTTAAGAACGTACTATCAACGTTTCCGACTAGATCATTAATAAATATCAAAAATAGTAACGGACCTAGTACACTTCCTTGCGGGACCCCTGTGCTAACAGTTAAGGCACTTGAGATATATTTTTTGCCATCCTGGACAATTTTTACGGATTGGGTTCTTTCTCCCAGATAAGACTTTAACCACGACCATGCTAAATCACGTATACCGTACGATTCGAGTTTTTTTAATAGTAGCTGATGATTGATTGTATCGAATGCTCGTGACAGGTCAAAAAATATACCGGCTTGCTTGGCATTTTTATTGAAATTGTCCAGAATTTTTTCATAAAATGAGAAAACTGCATCTTGAGTGGACTTGCTTTTACAGAATCCAAATTGTCTTTCTGTTAGTATATTGTTTTCCTCAAGGAAAGGTAGTAACTTTAGCTGAAAAGCTTTTTCAAAAATTTTTGAGAATACTGACAGAAGGGCTATTGGTCTATAGTTTTCCACATTTGATGGGTCATTTTTCTTAAATATAGGAACTACCCAAGCTGTTTTTAACTGCTCTGGGAAGTGTCCAGTTTCAAAGGATATATTAATCACGTGAGTGAGTGGGTACACTATAGATTCGGCTACATCTTTCACTAGATGGCATGGGATTTCATCAGGCCCCGATGATTTTTTTGTACAGCTTGTTAACAAGATTTTAAAGACTTCTTCCGTAGTAACGGGAGAAAGATAGAAGGAGTTTTCATTATAGGCTATATGGTTTCCTTCATTGTTTACATTTACAGAAGTACTTGATGCTAATTGGTGAACTGACTCGGAAAAGAAATTGTTAAACCCATTTGCAATGACCTGCGGATCATCATAAACTTGATCATTATGTATTATTTTATTAGGCAGTTGATATCTTTTATTTTTATGATTATTTGTATTTTGGTTGATGACTTGCCAGGTGGCTTGCGATTTATTTTCTGCATTATTAATTAAGCGATCAAAGTAATTTTTTTTTGCATTTTTTATATTAACTTCATGTCTTCTCTTAAGAATATTATATCGTTTTCTCAGTTCAGGGTCGTTTGTGGATTTAACAATTTTATTCAGATCCCTAATGAAAACACCCTCTTGGATTATATCTGGCGTGATCCATGGACTGGTTTTTCTACATCTGCTCACTTTAACTGATTTTAGTGGAAAAGCTATATTGAATAGAAAAATAAAGGTTGAGAGAAATATATCAAATTTTACGTGAGACTTTTTTTCAGAGTAAACTTCTTCCCAAGTTTCTTTGGCTAATAGATATTTAAAGTAATTTATATTTTCTTCAGAGAAGTATCTCTTTTTACATACTACAGGATTATTCTGTAACAGTTTTGTATGGTAGGATAAGAGCTGTAAGTTATGATCAGATAGTACATTATTAAGAGTAATAGGATTTAAACGGTTTGAGTCAACATTCGAAAAAATATTGTCTATTACCATTTTGCTCTCACCCTGTATACGCGAGAACTCAGTAAAGCACCTACTTAGCCCGAAAGAAGCAAACATATCAGTTACAGCTTGGGATTTACTGCTATTGTCTATCAGGTTGTAATTAAAATCTGCACAAACAAAACATGGTGTTTTTACACTAAATATTTCTGACAGTAAGTTCTCTAAGGATTGAGCAAATGGTTCGTGGTTAGCACCGGGAGACCTATATATACAACTTATACTGATACCTTCATTCGTATTGAGAATGTTGACAGAAGCAGCTTCGAACATCTGTTCCACAATATTAATGTTTTTTAGGCTTCTCTCTGTAAACTGTACATCTTCTCTTACAAAAATGGCTACTCCCCCACCTTTCATTGTGTTCCTACAGAAGTAACTTGCCAAGATATATTTATTTAATTTTACACTGCAGGATTCATCTTTTTGGAGCCATGTTTCAGTAAAGCAAAGCACTTCAGGGTAGCATAATTCATGAAGGGTGACTTCAACAAGATCTATCTTGTTGCGGATACTGCGGATGTTTAAATTTAGAATACGTATGTCTCCGCACGTGCTTATGGAATCCATACTTGTTCCTCCGAAAAAGATACGGAGATACCTCTATGCCAGTTGGCCAAACATCCGGATTTGTAACTAGGGCGAGTGATTCTTCGTCGACCCCTAATTTGAAAGAGTTGCATGCTCCTTGTCCAACTTGTTCAATTATAAAATTATTCTCAGGGAATTCCCTATCTAGATAAGCCTTCAGGTTTTCTGTTGTATAAGTTGTTTTATATTTGTTTATAAACAGCCATTTTTTATTTTTTGCTGCCAAGTCTCCCTCCTCCAGAGCTTTTGAGCCCACTATTATGTCGCTTCTTGTGCCTGGCGTTATAGAATTAGTATTTTTGACGTAAGGGTTTGCTTGCGCCTCTTCGATATTCTGCCGGGTTTTCGCTTTCATATTTGCTTGGTTTACCTTTGTATTCGCATTTAGGCAACCAGAAGTAGTATTAGCGTTACTGCATGGCTGCGTGTTAGCGGCGCCATGCGATCGGGCCGGTCTACTTGGCTGCTTACTTACAGTGGCAGCATATGATTTTTTGGATTCATGTATTACTTGTTGTTGTGGTATTGTATTTGTTAACGCTGTATAGTCTACTAATTCCAGTATTTCACTAAGTTTATTTCTGGTGCTGGTTTCCAATTCCTTGTACATTGAAGATTCTTTACTGCAACAGCTGACTTCTGTTGTGGTATTTTTTGTGCTTTCTTGTTTTGGAACAATTTTCTTATCAGTTACTTTTTTGTTTGTATTTATATTGGATTTTTTGTTGTCTTCAATAAGTTGCGTTTTTTCTTGGACCCCTTTTTTTGTTTCAATGATTTGATTTAATAGAGTAATTTTATCATGCAGTAAACTTGTTTTTTCCCTTAATTCATTTATGATGACGTCCTTTTGTTGTATTATGCAATTTAAATAATATATGTCATTGTTTTTTCCACTGTTTGGTAAAGCTTCACTCGGTGATAGATCACTTATTTTCTCGTCCAAATTCTTGTTTTGGGTGTCACAACACAATAGGTCCATATCAGAGATTATCACATTTTTTTTTTTTTTAGCACAACTCATATGAAACATGGAATTACATTTCCTACATTGCAATCCATTTATCACTTTATTTTTGCAGTAGTTACAATTTTTACTAGGAGCTACTGAATCTGCACATTCACTTTCAGCCATCTTTAAATACTCCTGACGTCTTAATTAAACTATTTTATTGTTATATATGGTCTAAACTCGAGTACTGCTCACTTATCTGGAGCCCTATCTATGATTATCAAGTTAAATCAATCGAGTCTGTTCTGAGGAAATTTTTAAAATTTCTCTGCATTCGCACTGATGGTAATTATCCAAACAGAGGCTGCGACCAGACGTATCTGTTAAATAGGTTCGACTTTGACTCACTACAATTTAGAAGGCAATTCTACGCTATAAAATTCCTGTATTCGCTCATACACAACAGAGTCGATTGCCCTCCTGCACTAAGCCAGTTGAACTTCTTGGTTCCAAGAGCCGCTAGTCGCAAACCGCTCACATTTTATTGTCAACCGGCACGAACCAATATAATGCTGAAGTCTCCTATATTCGTTATGTGCTCTACCTACAACTCAATTTGTGATACTTGTGATATATTCGACTGTTCGATACATACAATTTATACTTCTCTTAAGAATTGCAGTATCCCATAGTATTAAATAACACAAACATGTAGTGCACTTGTAATTAATTTTAGATTGTCACTCATGTGTATGTAAGAAGCTATGTATTTATATATATATATATATATATATATATATATATATATATATATATATATATATATATATATATATATATATATATATATATATATATATATATATATATATATATATATATATATATATATATATATATATATATATATATATATATATATATATATATATTGCTGTGTATCCACACTGTGGAACACTACCTGAGTATCGTGTTTGAAATCATAAATAAAATTCACAAATTTGTATGTATTTTAGAAAATAACCATAACAGTTTTACTTTAACGGATCATGCAGAAGCAGGAATATCTGTGGTTTATTTAATTGATTCAAGTTCACTTGTTCTCAGCGAGTGGGATGCAGAGAATGAAACTTGATATTGAATACTAACAAAATATTTAAATAAACATAAAATGAAGTTATTTTAGTTTAACAAGGTTATTCTAAATAGTATATAATAAAACATGAACTTATAGAGAATCACAATCTCATTTAAAATGATTTAGAATGAAATTGGAAAACAAAAAGTAAATTTTATAAAATCTGACATGCATGTCAAAACTTAGGGCTGAAAATCATAAATTGTGTAGAAACAATGTAAATCTACACAAAATGAATATTGGATGAAAGACTATTAACAGTAGTTGCATTGCAGAGTGATTATTTTAGAAATAGTAAGTCCATAGATTACAAAACACTGAATGACATTTTAAGTTTTCAGATATTTTCAAATATCATTGCAGAAAGGTGTTTTGTAAATGATATTTCACATCGTGCAGAAAGAAAGGACTAATAGTATGATATTAAATGTTTGTTGGCGTATCAATTTCTTGTTTTAGTTTATAATATCAGTATTATGTCAGAATGAAAACTGCAGTACGTTTTTAACTACTAGCATTTTGTGTTTATCATTGCTATTCATCTAAATGTATGAATTAGTATTTATTTGAGATTGGAATTGTTAATTGTAGTTATAAGTAGATTTTAAGAAAGTATATGTAATATGTCAATATATTTCGAGTAATTACAATTATTCACTTAATCCTGAAAAGTAGAATAAGAAACTTATCAGGAAAATTAAAGAATTAAAAACAGTATTCAATTAAGGTAAAGAACAAACAAAACTGAATAGTTTAAATTTTAAATTAAAATTAAATTTTGAAATATTAGATCAAAATAGAAAAAAACAATTGAAATATTGGAAATTAACCCATTGAAACGACTAAAAATAACAAATCAGTTGATCATACACCGCTGAACAGCGAGCTGCGAAAAATATTCATCCACGAATAAATAATAAATTGAAAATTAAAGAAAAGTGGAGAATAAATTGAAGGTTAGAAAATTACAATCCAGATATATTGATATCAAGAATAAATTGTAAAAGTTGATTAAATATAAGAAGTGAGTATACTTTGAAAGCATTACGAAGTAGATTATCCGGAAAGCAGATTTAGAAGAGGGAAGTATTTGTTAATCCAGTTAGCAAATTTATATGGTGAAGAAATTTCAAACGTCAAGCAAGTGATAGAAATATTTCAAGGAAATCTTGAAAATAAATTGGAGGTTAGAAACAAACGTCAATCCAGTAAAGAAGAAGAAGAAGAAGAAGCCTTGAGAGGTTAAAAAGTCAGTCAAGTGACATAATATTTCAAGGATCATAATAACCAGTTAGAGGTTATAATATAACATTACTCGAGTCGAAAGAAAGACAAGGTAAAGCTTTACAATATCAGAAATCCATGGTACATATTTATTTTAAATAAAGGCCATATTTATCATTTTAGTTAAGTTAGATTTTGTTATTTAAATTTGTTAATTACATTCCAAGTTCAAATTTGTTAATAAATTAATACTTTGTTCGTTCAATACTGAGTTTGATTTATTTAGATTGTTATCTTGATCGATGAGCATTTATTGAACCGACTTCGTTGGACCCTGAGTAAGAGTCATTCTATAGATTGTAGATGGTCATGCTAATGGTGTTCTATAGTCTATAATATTAACAGCTTTTAAGAAACTGTTTGGCGCTCAATAAAATCATTTCAATTTACTTTCAAAAAGTAATTTCGAACGTATAAAAAATAAAATAGATATCAGAATATAGAACATTTATGGCGCCCAACGTGGGGCGATCAGGACAGCGATTAAATAAATACAACTTGAGAATAGTTTATCATTTCAAGCATACATTTGAAAGATAATAGATCAAATAACATTTTGATAGTTTTGACAACAAGGCATTGTCAAATTAAATACAAATATAATTTATATGAGGTTAAAGTCAGGTAAGACAACAATGAATCAAGAAGAAACTACACCAGGTACATCCACAGTTCCACAAACACAAGTTGGTGACACAAACACACAACCAGACACAAACATGTTCCAGAAACTCATGGAAATGATGGGTGGAATGAAGGAACAAATGGTACAAAATAACCAAACTTTGGAAGCAAACATGAAGCAAAATAACCAAACTTTGGAAGCAAACATGAATCAAAATAACCAAACTTTGGAAGCAAACATGAATCAAAATAACCAAACTTTAAAAGAAGACATTAGTCAAAATAACCAGCGACTAGAAGAAAAAATTGGCAACATAAATACACAAATTGGCAACATAAATGTACAAATGGGTCAAAGTATGCAAAAGCTGGAAGAAAGCAATACAGAAGTAAGAAACAAAATTGAAAATTTAGAGAGTAAATGGGAGAGAATGGGAGAATCAATCAATGAAGAAATAAGTGTTAAGGTGAATGAGGCAGCAAAAGAAATAAGAGAGGAAGTAATAACAATGTTTGAAGATGGAATGATTGCAGTAGATAACAGAATGCAGAAACAAGAAGATAAATACGATAAAAAAATAAAAGAACAGGATAGCAAGATAGAACAGAACACGAAGTTGTTGAAGGATACCACACGTACACAATTAACACAATTACCGACACATTCATACACATGCAACAAAACACCATTTTATTTTTACGGAGATAACCGCATACACCCTAAAATTTTCATTTCACGTTTGGAACAACACATGGAAACACAACACGTAAATGCAAACCTAAAAGCAAACATACAAGACATGTTAAAGGGAGAAGCGGAAATCTGGTATTCAGTTATAATGGACAGGTTTGAGACTATAGAGGAATTTGAAGCTCTAGTCTTAAAACAATATTGGAGTGATTACACTCAGTTGAAAATAAGACAAGACCTATTTAATGGTAACTATGTAGAAAATAAAGGTATTTCTAGGGAAAATTATGTACTTAGAAAAGTATACAATATTAGACATCTAGAACCAAAATTCACAGAAAGTGAAATGGTCAGATATTTAGCTAGGCATTTTTCAGGGGATATCCAGAATGTTATTATTACGCAAAGAATTGCAAAGTTAGATGATTTAATTGAATATTTAAGAGAATTAGATGATTATCATCAGAGTTTTGATAGGAAATCTAGTCAAAATAGGGAAAATAATAGTAGATATTATAACAAGTGGGGTTATGATCAGAATAGGAATGAGAATGATAGAAGAGAAAGGCAAGGTTATGGTCAATATGATAGGAAGGAAAAGCAAGGTTATGGTCGTCAATATGACAATGATAGAAAGGAACGAGGGGGTTATGAGAAACGTCAATATGACAATGATAGGTATGAAAAGCAGGGTTATGAGAAACGTCAATATGACAATGATAGGAATGAAAAGCAGGGTTATGAGAAACGTCAATATGACAATGATAGAAAGGAACGAGGAGGTAATGGTCAATATAAATATGACAATTATAGGAATGAAAAGCAGGGTTTTGAGAAACGTCATTATGATAATGATTGCAGAGAGAGAGGGGGTTATGTTAAAAATAATGAGTCATATGCACAAGTTGCTAATATCAATATTCAAAGGGGAAATAGAGTAGATGAAAACACGCACTCTAATATGAATAAAATAGAAACAACAGCACAAGTAAATGATAGAAATAGAAATCAGGATTTTTAGATAAACTTGTTTTAAATGTAGGTAATAATTGTAAAAAAATAGGCGACTGTATAGAAAATGATGTTATATTGGGAGACGACATCTTATCAGAAAAAAAGGCAAATATTGTATTAGGAGAAAGAATCCTAAAAGTAGAAGGTGAAAGAATACCTTTCTGTAGTATTAATGAATTGAATGGCAAAGGTGCCGAAATAATTAATGAATTGAATGGCAAAGGTGCCGAAATAATTAATGAATTGAATGGCAATGATGCCGAAATAATTAATTTATCAAATGGCATAGAGTCCAATAATGATAATGAATTTTGCGGTGAGCATATAGTGGGAACCACATGTGTTCAAATAAATAATGATAAGAAGCCTGAAACCTTTCTGATAAGTCGTTACTCCAAATATGATAGAATTTTTAAAAATGTGTCTCAAAAATACAAAAATTCAATTGATTATGAACCTACAATAGCAAAGGGCTATGCGCAACAACTTGAAGTAGGTAATATTATAAATGAAAACGAAAATGTTTTAAATTATAATAATGAGGAATCATTACCGGGAAGTTGTCACATGGGGATAAATTATCCATATGATCCAGGATAGATTACTCTTAAATTATCCAAATGATCCTGAGTAGATCACTTTTAAATTGTAAATAAAATTTGACAGTGTGAATGTCACATCATGTTGTTAAAACTAACAAAATTTTCACATGTCAAAATTCTATTAGTTTAGGGGGTTTTATGCTGTGTATCCACACTGTGGAACACTACCTGAGTATCGTGTTTGAAATCATAAATAAAATTCACAAATTTGTATGTATTTTAGAAAATAACCATAACAGTTTTACTTTAACGGATCATGCAGAAGCAGGAATATCTGTGGTTTATTTAATTGATTCAAGTTCACTTGTTCTCAGCGAGTGGGATGCAGAGAATGAAACTTGATATTGAATACTAACAAAATATTTAAATAAACATAAAATGAAGTTATTTTAGTTTAACAAGGTTATTCTAAATAGTATATAATAAAACATGAACTTATAGAGAATCACAATCTCATTTAAAATGATTTAGAATGAAATTGGAAAACAAAAAGTAAATTTTATAAAATCTGACATGCATGTCAAAACTTAGGGCTGAAAATCATAAATTGTGTAGAAACAATGTAAATCTACACAAAATGAATATTGGATGAAAGACTATTAACAGTAGTTGCATTGCAGAGTGATTATTTTAGAAATAGTAAGTCCATAGATTACAAAACACTGAATGACATTTTAAGTTTTCAGATATTTTCAAATATCATTGCAGAAAGGTGTTTTGTAAATGATATTTCACATCGTGCAGAAAGAAAGGACTAATAGTATGATATTAAATGTTTGTTGGCGTATCAATTTCTTGTTTTAGTTTATAATATCAGTATTATGTCAGAATGAAAACTGCAGTACGTTTTTAACTACTAGCATTTTGTGTTTATCATTGCTATTCATCTAAATGTATGAATTAGTATTTATTTGAGATTGGAATTGTTAATTGTAGTTATAAGTAGATTTTAAGAAAGTATATGTAATATGTCAATATATTTCGAGTAATTACAATTATTCACTTAATCCTGAAAAGTAGAATAAGAAACTTATCAGGAAAATTAAAGAATTAAAAACAGTATTCAATTAAGGTAAAGAACAAACAAAACTGAATAGTTTAAATTTTAAATTAAAATTAAATTTTGAAATATTAGATCAAAATAGAAAAAAACAATTGAAATATTGGAAATTAACCCATTGAAACGACTAAAAATAACAAATCAGTTGATCATACACCGCTGAACAGCGAGCTGCGAAAAATATTCATCCACGAATAAATAATAAATTGAAAATTAAAGAAAAGTGGAGAATAAATTGAAGGTTAGAAAATTACAATCCAGATATATTGATATCAAGAATAAATTGTAAAAGTTGATTAAATATAAGAAGTGAGTATACTTTGAAAGCATTACGAAGTAGATTATCCGGAAAGCAGATTTAGAAGAGGGAAGTATTTGTTAATCCAGTTAGCAAATTTATATGGTGAAGAAATTTCAAACGTCAAGCAAGTGATAGAAATATTTCAAGGAAATCTTGAAAATAAATTGGAGGTTAGAAACAAACGTCAATCCAGTAAAGAAGAAGAAGAAGAAGAAGCCTTGAGAGGTTAAAAAGTCAGTCAAGTGACATAATATTTCAAGGATCATAATAACCAGTTAGAGGTTATAATATAACATTACTCGAGTCGAAAGAAAGACAAGGTAAAGCTTTACAATATCAGAAATCCATGGTACATATTTATTTTAAATAAAGGCCATATTTATCATTTTAGTTAAGTTAGATTTTGTTATTTAAATTTGTTAATTACATTCCAAGTTCAAATTTGTTAATAAATTAATACTTTGTTCGTTCAATACTGAGTTTGATTTATTTAGATTGTTATCTTGATCGATGAGCATTTATTGAACCGACTTCGTTGGACCCTGAGTAAGAGTCATTCTATAGATTGTAGATGGTCATGCTAATGGTGTTCTATAGTCTATAATATTAACAGCTTTTAAGAAACTGTTTGGCGCTCAATAAAATCATTTCAATTTACTTTCAAAAAGTAATTTCGAACGTATAAAAAATAAAATAGATATCAGAATATAGAACAATATATATATATATATATATATATATATATATATATATATACGTATGCAGAGTACGTTGTCATATCCAAAGTAGGTACTAGCTACACGCTGTCACCTCATATATAACGCTGCTACATCCGATTTCGGAGGTGACAGCGTTTTGCCTTGTTTTCAACTTTATAAGCTTATAGATGCCATCAGAAACCTATACTCAAATTTTTGTGTGGAGGTCAAAAAGTTACGTCTACACCCGCAAATTAAATTTTTAGTTCCACTATATATCAGTGGCGCTGCTATCGACTTCATTTGTATAATAGTTAGTGCGTTGATACATCCGTCTATATATAGTAATTTTAGTATGATGTATTATACGCTATTACATCCAAATATTGGCAACATCGCGAACGCCAGAATGGCCATTTATTAAGTGTTTTTAAAAAATGTATCGGGTTTACAGGATTACAGTATGCTGAGTTGCGCGCTGCTTAGAATATTTAAAAATGTGTGGGTCATCAGTTATCACGTAAAATTCTCTTCCGCTTCCAAATGCTGACGCGTTCTAACCTTTTTGAGGCAGATAGTTGCTGTTTTTTTATCGGTAGACTGTATAAATCTGATTAAGTACCTAGCCTGGCGAATACAAATATATTCTGTTTATTTTGTTAGTCGAGAAAATTTAAAAAAAAAACAGGTTTTTGAAAACACATAAAAAATATTCGGATAAAGCTGTAAACATAAAGTTATTTGTCGATTTGTTTAAATCCAATTTCAGAATAATTAAATTTAACCTCAAAACTAACAAACCTCAAAGGAACTAACTTACTCCTTTAAACCCAAAATATTATAATCGTATTCTTAAGAAGATTACGAAAAAATTAAAATCAGGAAAGTCGGTATAATTTCTGCGATCGAACACGAATGTATAGGTTCTTAAAGTAAAAATGTAGGTTTATGACATATGAGAATTATAATCGCCATGTAGTTAGCCCTATCATTACAGAGAAAAACTGATAACTTTTTTCCATTGGCTGTATAATGGTGGGAATTCTTTCTATTTTCAAAATATTTTTATATTGAAATAGGTTAAGAATATAATGAAACGTGGAAATTTTAGAATTGAAGAAAACAATGTTTTCCATCATCTATTCTATTGTGGTGGTAAAATAATAAAAAACAAATTTTCAAAACAAATTTCTTTCTTGAAATATATTTAGATATTATTTTTAAAAAAATGTTCACAATTTTTTTATTTTCTAAAATTTAATTTTTGAAATGTTTAGAATGTCATGAAACGTGGAAATTTTAAACTTGAGTAATACAATTTTTTACCCATCATCCATTTTGTACAAAATATTCAAAACATTTTTTTAAAATAGGTTAGAATGTCACAAAACGTAAAAATTTTAAATTTGGGCAAACATTTTTTTCCATCACCCATTTTATAAAAAATTTTGAAAATTTCTAAATTTTTTTCTATAAGTATAAAATTTTCAACAAATTTTTTTTTTCAAAAAAATTATTATTTGTTTTTTTAATAGGTTTCGAATGCCATGAAATGTGGAAATTTTAAATTTGAATAAAGAAAAAAAAAATCCATATATTTTAGCTATAAAATTTTTTTTTTAAATGTTGGTAAAAAAATTTTCAATTTTTTTTTTCTGAAATAGGTTTAGAATGTCATGAAACGTGGAAATTTAAAATTTTAGCAAAAAAAATTGTTTTCATTATTTATTCCCTTTAGATGGTCAAGTGAAAGTATAACCAAATTTGACTGTTCTCAGTCAAGTAGTTTTGTAGTTAATGCACCAACAGACAGACAGACAGACTGACGGGATTGAAAAACCTATATTTTCGTAATGTACATGATCTGAAACGTTAAAATCTCGGAGGGTGATTTTTTTTCGAATACAATACTTCCGTTCGGTATGCGAGGGAAGTAAAAAATGTATTAAAATAATTATTTATTCATGAAAATAACGATTCGTGTACACAATTTTTTTTACCAAAAATGTTCTGCTATGAGCAGTTTATTGTCTTTTTTTTTTAATTTTTATAAGCGGTGCTCCTTAATTAAAAAAATAAAGACTTAAGAATGCAACGTTGGCGTTCACTATTGAAACGTATTTCTATTTCTTACGTATTATTCATTCAGTTATTGCCACTGAGGAAGAGATATTGGTTGTTTATTTTATTATTCCCTGAAATATAAATTGTTAACACAAAAAACCGTAAAAGTGAATTGAAAACATTAATTTTTTCTACAAGCTGCATATGTTACTCATGTTGATACAAAATTATCTATGAAAATAAAAAGATGTAACTTATTGTTGTGCAATAAATATCGGCTAGTAAGGATTTAATGGATTTCCCACAATAATACATTTATTTGACTTAAACTTACCGGAAAGATATTTAATCTTTATTGTAATTCCATAATATTGACGTTACTTTTATGAAACCTAACCTCTTGATCATGAAAATAAAAAGTTATTATTACATACTCGCGCTTCATAATGAGATGTCATTGAAAGCTCGAAAAACGTCCAAAATATCAGATAACCAACAAATGCTATGCATGCTATGTTAGAGAGATCTTTGATTCAATTTACTGTAGTGTTTTATCTAAGTTTTATTTAAATGTTATGTTGAACTTGAACTAAAAACAAATATAAAAAGGCATTGGCTCAAATAACGTTTTATTTTCGCGATCATGTTAAACGAAAGAACCCACCACCTCCTTGCTTTTAAATATTGCTTCTTTAAATATTTTCTGAATACCAATACCAATACATTGAAAACTATATTCTTTAAAGCTATCTCGACGAAGAGGACATTGTTTTTGGCATTTTTTCAAATATCAACAATTGATTGTAATAAAGTTAAGAAAACAATTATGTAGATAGTTTAAATTTAGTTAATTTATTAAGAAAGTTTTAATATTTAAGTTGAAATTATATCCAGGGAGTTGTATTATTCGATGGACAAAATATTTTTAAATGTTTTTCGAAAAATAAGAAAAATAAAAAAAAGATCCTGTAACAGGTTTAGAAGCGCTTCACTTCGGAGATCTAGTGATAAAATTAATTTTTATTCTCTTCAGTATTACGGTTTAAAGATAATTAAATTAAATTCGATATAAAAAACACTTTCTGGACTTCCTACCAAATATTTTTATTACCATTCGAAATAATCTACAGGATGATATTTTTTGGGAAACAGGACCCCTTTGGCCTGCGAACTTTTTTTACGTCGATACTACCTGTCCTTTCACAAAAAGACTTTTCTTTTTATCATTTAACTTTTTGGCCTGTTGCATTTTTTTGACATCTCGTGCTCCTTGGGCGATATTTGGCAAAATACAGCTTGGCTAAATTCTTACTATGGTCAATATAGTTATTTTTAGCTGAAATTGTATTATTTAAAAGTCTAATAGTAAAACTCATTATTTTGAAAAAACTAAGGTTTTGGAGAATCTTGGAAATTATTCCTGTCGAATATTTTAACTTCATGTAATGGTACTGACGACGTTTTTACAAGCTTGCTAAGTACTGTCACAGTCAACAACATTTTTAAATCATATTAACAATTTACAGAGCAATACATTTAAAACAGGTAAATAAGCTATTAATAAAATTAGTTTTATTGGCACAGATACAAAACAATATATTAAATCGACACACAGATCAGCATTAATTCACAACACATCGAAACTTCTTTCATAACAACGAATTAAATATAATTAAGCATATATATGGCTTTTACCACTTTTTATTAAATATAATAACTTGAAAGCTAAGAAGCATGGAAGAAAACTTTAGAATTAGTATTTTATCATTACCATTTACCATTTAATGCTAAAATATAAAAACAGGAAATAATATATAAAGTGCATATAATCTATATTCATTTCAATAAATGTGAAATGTGTTCTAAATATTGAAAATAACTAACATCGTGAAGGTGAATCATTCAAAGTAAACTCTAGATATTCGGTATCATTTCCGCGCTATTTTTATGGAATTTAACTGGGAGACCGTAATAAAATTTTACCTAGGGACTTGTATAGTCTGTTTAATAATAAGAAATACTTGGAACACTGAGTCCTTTTTTAAACTGAAAGCAAAGTACGTATTACGCACGTTTCTTAAAGAAATCTTTAGCCGCACTTTGGTTTCAATGAAAGTGAAATTTTCACTAAGTGAAAAATGTTTGTTAATGACATAAGATTTTATTTTCAAAATAAATGTAAATATATTATTGTATGCACATAAATAACCTGTTAAATATTCAATATCTCATTGAACATGTTAAATGCCCAAATGATAAAGAATTATAGAAAAATTACAAATGCATTATGATCCTTAATTTGATGTAAGGCAGAATACTTGTAATTAGGAGCCACATTTTATTAAGTTTATTGATGAAGCACAAAAAAATACGACTTGCAAAATATCGAAACTAATTAATATACAGTTTATCTTTCAGGTTTCAACGAACTTCACATATATTAGGTGATATGTCAATTTTATTTTCAAAAACTATTAAGACACTTCTAAAAAGCTTATTTGGAAACCAAAATATGACTCATATGCGTCCAAATAGTTTAAAATAATTTATTTCGGTTTCACATCTTTGATTGAAAACAAAAATCCGCTGCCCGAGGAATCATTACTTCATCCAAATTTTCTATCCAAGTTTATTTAAATGAAAACATATCGATATTATATTTACACTCTAGTGAGTGGAAATAATTGCTCACAGAATTGAAAAAATATAATTGAACTCGTCTACTCCGAGGTAATAATGAAGGTAGTCCAAAACTTTTTGAGAACAGGTTATGCGGAGTGACAAACGTTATAAAAAAAATTGAGGCCTGGCTTCTAAGACATACACCCAATTTTAAGTTTCTGAGCTCTTTACTTATTTTTACCTCAATCCTTCAACAGAATCATCTCAAAATGTAATCTAGTTCCAAATTTTGTTATACATGTACCATGTTTTAATTATGTTTTTCACTCTCACTCCATTATTAAAGATATTAACAAAATAAAATTAATATGTTGACTTAATATTTGGTATGCGTATATTGATAATTAATCGAATAAATATGAGATCACGTTTTTGAGAACAACTGCAAAATTTTAGAATAAAAAATTATGAAAAAATTTCCTCATACAAAAAATGCCGCACTTTAATGGTACCTAAAGTATTATTTACATAGTAGGCATATTTTTCAAGATATAATGGGTTTAAAACTGACAGTCAGAATTTCCTTAAATAGTAGGGCATTTTTCAATATAACTTAGCAGAACTTCAAAACTGTTCAATGTACATCATTCAAATCAGTGAATGATTTAAAATAGTGATATAATACATAATTTTTCCAATTTTTCCGTTTCTGAGATATTCGCGGTTAAAGTGAGGGATCAGCACATTTGAATCATACAGGGTTGGGCAAATGTGTGGAAACACTTGATTTCTGGCTAAACTATAAGTGCGATTGAAAAATACCCTTAACAAAAGTTTTTGTAGTATTTTTATTCTATTCAGTGATGTACTTTGATTTTCAACAGCTATCCTATTTTTCGAGATGTGACGTCATCGACAGTTTTTTTAAATGGATAACCCTGTATATTTTTACATTTTCAGATAGACAATTTTTCATCAATTATAGTGATATAGGGTTTGGTGGGTGTGCGGCTTGTGGTTTTTTAAATATTAAATAAAATAATAAAATAAAGTGTAATAAATATTTATTAGTTAATGATAATTAAATTTCTTATTACAAAATATTGAGCACTTTAATATTAAGAAACGAAGAAAATATTCATAATAAATGTTCAAATTGGAAACCTTCAGCAGCCTGACAATATCCTATTCGATCAACGAAAGCTTTTAAAGAGTTTTGAATAGCATGCTATGATATTTCTTGAACAGCCATCCTAATTCGATCTTCCAACTCTTCTAACGACTGAGGCTTGGTCCTATAGACAACGGATTTTAAATGACCCCAAAGAAAATAGTCTAAAGGACTTAAATCTGGCGATCGCGGTGGCCATTCAATATGTCCTCTTCGACCTACCCATCTCTGTGGAAATATTTCATTAAGGTATTGACGCACGTCAACTCCATAATGAGGAGGAGCTCCATCTTGCTGATACCAAATTTCATCTGAGAGTCGTTCAGGATTTGCCTGGTTTGGAAATAAACGATTTAATACTGGAATAATTTGCTCGCGTAAAAGTTGTAAATAAAGATTGGAGTTTAAATTTTCTCTAAGAAAGAATGGTCCGATGATGTGTCCTCTGATTATCCCCGCCCGTACATTTAATTTTTGAGGGTATTGGGTGTGACTTTCTTCCATCCAATGAGGATTCTGATCAGCCCAGTAGCGACAGTTATGTCGATTTACCATTAATTTCAATTGTATCCATCATTTCTTGACAAAACTGCATCCTTCTATCAGGATCATCTTCATTTAATTCTTGTACTAAATGTACTTTATACGGATGAAATTTATTTTTGGACAATATCCTTCTTACTGATCTCTCGCTAATATTGTGATGTAAGGCTAGTTTTGGTACTGAAGTTTTTGGTTCTTCTTGTAGGCTAAGAAGAAAATCAAGTGAAATATCTTCATTTGTAGCCGATTTACTTCGACCGGATTTTGGCCGATTTTTAACACTTCCCGTTTCGTGAAACTTTTGCACAACCTTTGAAACTGTTGATTTTGAAATATGAGAATTTCTATCAGGGAATGTTACATTAAAAATATCGCATGCATCTTGTAGAGATCTCTGCTTGTCTCCAAAACCAACCATCATTAACAACGTAATTCTTTCACGTTCAGTTAGTTCAGCCATAATTAAAAAACAATGTTAATATTTCACACCGAAACTATCTAACAGTATTGACTGCAATTGACAGTAATACGAATGATTTGAGTTCGGTTAAAGAAAGTTTGCAAAAAGCATGGCAAGAAAAAAACGAAAATTTTTTTATCAGATAGTCCTGTATGACAATAATTAAAATGTAAACAGCCATGTCTTTGCTTTACTATTTTATTTAATATTTAAAAAACCACAAGCCTCACACCCACCAAACCCTATATCACTATAATTGATGAAAAATTGTCTATCTGAAAATGTAAAAATATACAGGGTTATCCATTTAAAAAAACTGTCGATGACGTCACATCTCGAAAAATAGGATAGCTGTTGAAAATCAAAGTGCATCACTGAATAGAATAAAAATACTACAAAAACTTTTGTTAAGGGTATTTTTTAATCGCACTTATAGTTTAGCCAGAAATCAGGTGTTTCCACACATTTGCCCAACCCTGTATATTAGTAACATATGTACACCAATAAATATAATTTTCGTTCTCATTTTTTATGTTTGCAAGCTATGTGTTAATTATTAGGAGAATTGAGTACGTGGATGTAATTTGAATACATCTTGGGAAAGGAATGTGCCGATTCTATGGCTCCTTTCGAATGAAAATTAAAAAAAATATAATTATTTATTCATGAAAATAATGATTCGAGTACATAAACTTTTTGCCAAAAATGTACTGCTATGAGTAGTTTATTTTCGAGTTTTTTCAATTTTTTTTGAAGCGGTGCTCCATAACTAAAAAAATTAAGACTTACGACACAATGTTTAGCGAATGTTCACTTTTGAAATTTGTATTTCTATTTCTTACATATTATTCGTTCAGATACTGCCACTGTGTACAAGTGAATTGAAATCATTAACTTTTACTATAAGTTGCATAATATGTTACTTATCTACGGAAATACAGAAGAAGTTTTATGTAAATATATAGGGTGTCTCCCTTAAAACTCCTGCTGCTATTTTATTGATAACTAAAAGAGATATTTGAATTATGTACATAGCTATGACCAGAATATGTAAGTAACTTCAGTTTTTAATAATAACGATCTCTCAAATTAAAGCATACACATGCATGGCATAATCTGAACAATTTTCGAAAAATCAGCGGTTTTCGAGATATTTCAACTTAAATATTAAAATTTTCTTAATAAGACTCGCCATAACATTTTTTAAATAAACTGATTTAAAATTTTGTGAATAACTGTTTTATTAACTTTATTTGATCAACTGCTAAAAATAATATTTTCTCAAATTTTACATGAAAATATATAGGTGCCTCAACAAATAATAATGCACCTATCTAAAACTTATTTTAAAAAAGTTATGGTATTTTTCTTACTTAAAAAAATTATATGAAATGTAAATATCTGTAAAATCAGTGTCTTCTCGTAAATTGTTCATATTACAAAAGTTGCTTAGAGTAGGTATATTTTTCCCCACATGCACCTCTTTTCAAGGTTCCTGATGGTTCCTTCAGGTTCCTTATTTTGATGCAAAAAATACTCTAACGTTTGATTCACTAATGAAGATTTCGATCTCAAATATTAGGGCAATAGACGTGTAAAACAGGTTTGTATAACATTCGAGCTACTTTTTCTTATTAAAAATAAGTAGGTAGTAGACTGACAAAAAGTAATACATAAAGACTGAAAGAATTTTAAAAATATGCGTTTTTTAAGGTGGATGCGAAATTTGTTAAACATTTTAACATTTTCCGATTTCGCTAAATTATTTCGACATAAGATTATTAACCAAACATTCAAAAGACTTAATCCAAATTCTTATTATGCGTGATGTTTATGAGTATATTAAATATATGCTAGGAATATACCACATTTATAGACTGTTTATAGCACCTTCTGTGCTAGAGATAGTTTTCAGACAATACAGTTTTCAATGTATTGGTATTGAGAAAATATTTAAACAGACAAAATTTAACAGAAACATTATTTTTTTGTTTATCATGATCGTGAAAATAAAAAGTGTTAAGCATTACGAATAGATCAAATTTATATAAAAAATACTACAGTAAGTTGCATTAAAGATGTCTAGAACAGAGCATATTTGTTGGTTTTCTGACATTTAGGATGTTTTTCGAGTTTTAAATTACATTTATTTATGAAGCGCAAGTATGTTTTATATACATTTTTATCGAAACAGATCTCCTGTTTCTTTTCGTATTTCACCAAAAAGATGTAATAGGTACACTATATAGATACCAGGCTTTATAAAAATTACGTCAATATTATGGAAATACAATAAATATTAAATATTTTTCGGTTAGGATTCTGTCAAATAAATGTAAATTATATAATTTTATGTACTGAACGTAATATTTTGGGAAACCCATGAAGTCCTTACTAACCGACATTTATTGCACAGATGGATTTATTATCGAAAATCCCTTAAGCTCCTACCAGCTGAAATGTTTCTAAATAATTTAGTAGCCATAACACAGAACAATGCATTATATATTTGTAAATACAGGGAGTTGTATTATTCGATTGAAGAAATATTTTTAATTCTTTGGCGAAAAATAAACAAAAAGATTCTATTATATAGGATTAGAAATGCATCATTTCGGAGATCTACAGTGATAAAATTAATGTTTATACTCTTCAGTTTTACAGAGTTTTAAAGATAAAATATTTAAATTCCGTATAAAAAAATCGGTAAAGGTATTTACACAGAACTTCCCTCTTTATGTATACCCGGCGGCCACTCTAAAAAATTATTAACTGCGAAACCACATATGAGAATAATAATCGGAAGATATTATTACAAAGAAAACTTGGTAACTTTTGGTCAAAAAAATATACAGTGGTCATCCGATAGCAAAAATTCAATGTTAAATAAAAGGTGCCAAATATGGAAGGCTTGCGTAAATACCTTTACAACATGGTTCAATTATTTTTTAGGATGACCATCCTGTTATAACAGGTGTCTTCCTTGTCAAGAGCGTTAACTATATGTCAAATATTATTGACATCTGTCATATTTTCAGTTCCATATCCACGTAGTGGAATGGAAGTATAGTGGGAAGATACAAATGAATGTTTCAAATAAAAATTGTAGATAATTAAGTTATCTATTGACCCGTTTAAATCTCAATTGGGCACAATTTTACCTCCTTATCCACGTAGTGAAGTGAAATTAAAGTAATCGTAAAAAATAATTCAATTTTTTTTCCTTGCAAAAATCAGTTTTTGTTCAGAAAGTAGTTATTTTGTAAATATTATTGTTTCGTCTACTAATTAAATAAAACCACTTTGAATTTCGTGTTGATAAGTTGAGTAGTTTAATTATTATAAATAATTATTTCGCGTGCCACTCTTCTCCGCGTTTATTGGAGAAATAGCAATAAACAATTCAAGTAGTTCAATAGATAACTTTATTGTCTACAATTGTTATCCGAAACATTTTATTGTATCTTTTCAAGCAAAAAGATTATCGCGAAGAGACCTGTCTTTTGCCAAAATTTTATTGGCTGCAGAAAAATAAACAGAAGATATTATTATTCGTAAATGTTGGTACATTTTTCGTGGAGTAAAATTAATCAAAACCTTAATTAATTAGCTAATCAAAACTTTTTTTTGTTTTCAACTAGGTTATGTAATGAAATAAAAGAAAGTTTTCCAGAATAGAGTAGCCGCTTTGTCCTATGAATCCCTAAATAATGAGCCAATTTATGTACCTGACGCCAATTTTAAAGTTCATATACCGTTCACTGCGTTAAAAAACGATAAATAAATATGCACGCCTCCTCAGGTTCATTTGCAATCATTATTGTTCAAGTTTCAATTAGGACCTGGCTTAATTGTTGTACAGTTAATATGTATAATAAAAGAATATGTATAATTAGTCACATAAAATATATTGATTTGAAAAATATTAAAATTAAAGTTAATTTAAAAAATCTTTAAGAGGACTAACTACTGTAATTTTAGATTTCTAGTGTTGAACAGAGTACAAGATATTTATTTAAAGAGATTACATTTTTTTTATATACACATTGCGTTTTAATATTTCTAACAGTAATAATGTGTATGAAAACAAATATTGAGGTAAATATTCCTAAAAAAAGTTTTGCAGCAAGAACAATTATTGACAACGCAAGTAAAAAGCCTGCTAATACAGCGAAACCCAATTCAAACTATCAAGAGGGAAAGAATGTGGACAGAATTAAGGTAAACAATAAAAATAAAGAGAAGGCAATAGCTAAAAGATATGTTTTAGGATTGGTTAAACAATAGTGATTTTGGCAATTTGTCAGTACTAGAGCCGCAACAATTAAAAGATGACAATGAAGTAAACTGTTGGTGACAAGTCGTTTACAGTTTTACAACCCGTAAAGGTTGAAAGTAATATAAACATCAACTGTTATTCAATAGGTACTAGTCCTGACGCAGACGTAGATTTTTGAAAAACTACACAATTTGATCGGCTGCCTTCGGAGCAAATGTACTAATTTATATTTGTTTTAAAGATATATTTTTTGAAAATTACATATCTATTAGTTGTTTATTATTTATTCGAATATATCATTTATTAATTCACATTATGTAATTAACAAGTTCTTAAAGTAAAAGTATTTTTTGAAAATTTTTATGTTTATATTATCCTTAATATGAAAAAGAATGATAAAATTTATTTTTGACATGTGTATACATATTTATTTATAAAATATTAAGTTGTATAAATAAGTTTTTAAATTTATTTAAATCAGAGGTTTTAACCATCTGTTTCGTAAATACGTTTTGATAGTGGAGATAAGTCTTTACAAATAATACTGAGGGAGATGGAATGTATCTTTCTCTTGGCTTGTTTAGCAGTATTTGTGGATGACAGTCGAATTTAGAGTTAAACTTTACTATAAATTACTAGGTACAACAATAAAGTTTTTTTATGTCTAAGATCATATTATAAATATCAAAATTTTAGACAAATACCTTTATCATTATCATTGATAAGCCAAAAATATTTTTTGTATTGATTGATTGATTGATTGATTTGCCAGCGTAAGATGGGCATTGCTGCCGATTCCGGGCATCCATGGAAGTTCGTTCCAACACGCAGCTTGGTCGTCCGTCGAACACGCCCAATGGACGGCCATACCACGTGTCAGAACAAAATCTCGAATGTTTTATATACCGCCGAACCGGCTGCATACGCCTGGTTGGACATTGGATATGCTTGTTGTCAGTAGCGAGTGCCGCATGGGGTGGGAATACAGGATGGGAGCTGTAGGTGTTTGTGAGATGCTTTTTTTAAGTTTCCATGCATCTATTAAGTTTCCATCTGTCATCATCGACTGGGGTGTGCAGGTGTTTGCGAAATGCTTCTTTTCAGTTTCCATGCTTTTTTTAAGTTTCCTGTATGTAAAAATTAAAAATAACATGGTATAAAGGTAAAAAGTGGTAAAATCGTAAAAAAGTAGGTAACTGAACGACTGTATCTCAATCAATCTTTATCACCATTTTAACGGAATTACGTCAGCTTTCCTTTTTGTGAACGAATGAAACCTACCACCTAAATCCACTCAGAGAAAAGTTATACACAAACATTAAAAGAAAAAGAAAGAATCGAAAATTTTCGATTTTTAAATAGTTTTTTTGGCTTATTTTGTTTAAAAAAATTGTTGACTTAGGAAATTTGATTGTCTGCAAAGAACCGAATTATGTGTATATACTAAAAATGTATAGCTTTTGAGTGATAGTTAAAAAAACTACAAAGTAGACAAATTACTCCGTTCTCAAAAATTTAAGCCTAAGTTTAATAGCACTTTATGGATTTATCATTTTTTGTGTACAATTGAACATATGAAGCAATAAAATATCTTCAACGAATTAGTTCCTTATTTAGTTATATAGTCAAGAGCCAAGAGTGAAGAAAATGTAATTGACAATAAATGAATTATGTGTAACCAGACCCTGTGTTTCTGTTATCATTTTATTTATTTAAAGAATACGATTCCTAAATTGTAGTTCCATTTGTCACAAATATGTCATTGAGTGTATGTACTACATCAGCTCATGAGCTGGTACCTGTTGGTAATATACTTGAAAATGGTGGTAATGTATTTGAAAAATAAAATACATTTATTTCGTATTTAAGCATTTTGCTTTAAAATCAGTTGTTAAACAATAAATAAGGCAAATGTAATTTAATTTGATGTCTTACCAAAAGTCAAGTAAAAATGAGAGAAGAGTTGTACCTTTGTTTTTTTATTTTAATCAGAAAAAGACTAATACGATTCAAATGTATTGATCCCTCACTTTTACTGCGAATATCTCAGAAATGGAGGAGCGAAAAAAGTTATGTGTGTATTATGTATTAACTCATTCGTCGATTTGAATAATGTACTTTGAACAGTTTTGAAGTTCTGCTAAGGTATATTGAAAAATGACCTACTTTTTAAGGAAACTTTGACCATGCCAGTTTTAAATACATATCTTGAAAAATATGCCTACTATGTAAGTAATATTTTAGATACCGATAAAGCACGCCATTTTTTGTACCATGAAATTTTAGTATAATTTTTTTTTATTTTGCAATTATTCTCAAAAACGTAACCTCATATTTATTCACTTATTTATCAATGTATTTAATTTTTTTTGATAAAATAATTAATTATATAAAACTAAAGCATTTTCAAAAAAATCGGTAAAGGTGTTTGCACAATACTTCCCTCCTTATTTGTGCATCTCGGTCACTCTAAAAAATTAATAATTCCGAAATGACATTGAAAATAATAATCGGAATATAGTTATCATTATTATTACAAAGAAAACCTGATAAATTTTGGTAAAAAAATATACAGATTGCTCATCCAACAATAAAAGTTCAATACTAAATGACAGGTGCCAAATATTGAAAGATTGCGTAAATACCTTTACAAATGTCCACCATGACTGAATTATTTCTTGGGATGACTACCCTGTATATTTTTCAATAAAAGTTTAACAGGTGCACATTCCAAATATTATTGCCATCTGTCACATTTTCAATTCCTCATTGACGTGGAGTGCACGTATAGTGGTGATTAAAAAAAATTTTTAAATTTTTCAAGTGTTGGTAATATTTTCAAATTTTTTTGCTTCTGAAATATGTTTAGAATGTCATAAAATGTGAAAATTTTAAATTTGTGCAAAAAGAATTTTTTTTCCATATATTTTGGTGGTAAAATATTTTTCCAAGATGGTAAAAAAATGTTGCAATTTTTTTCCAAAATAGGTTTGGAATGTCATGAAACGTGGAAATTTTAATTTTGAGCAAAAACAAATTTTTCATCTATTCTATAGTAGTGAGTAGATTAAAACATTTTTCAAAATTATTTTTAAATTTGTTTTTGTTGAAATAGGTTTAGAATGCCATGGAAACGTGGAAATTTTAAATTTGAACAAAGAAAAAAAATTTGCCATCTATTTTTGTAGTAAAATTTTTTCAAAAATTGTAAAAGAATTTTCTAAATTTTTTTTTCTTAAATAGGTTTAGAACGCTATGAAACGTGAAAATTTTAAATTTCGAAAAAAGGAAAAACAAATTTCCCTCTATTTCAGTGGTAAAAAAATTTTCAAAAATGTTGGTAAAAAAATTTTTTTAAAAATTTAAAAGAATGTTGGAAATTTTAAATTTGAAAGAATTTTTTTTTCATTTTAGTGGTAAAAATGTTTTCAAGTGTTGGTGAAAAAAATTTTCAAAATATTATTTTCTGAAATAGGTTTAGTGTGTCATGAAACGTGGAAATTTTAAATTTCAGCAAAACCAATTTTGTTTCATTATTTACTCCCTTTAGTCGGTCCACCCTGTATATTTTGAAGTGAAATTTTAACCATTTCTTCGCTGACAGTAGAGCGTCATCTACCTACCACTACTCTCCGTCAAGTAGTTTTTTAGTTAATGCACCAACAGACAGACAGACAGACTGACGGAATTGAAAAACCTATATTTTCGTAATCTACGTGTTCTGAAACGTCAAAATCCGAAAAAGTCTCGGAGAGTGATTTTTTCTCGAATACAATACTTCCCTTCGGTATGCGAGGGAGGTAAAAAAGAATTGGTATATATCAAATATTAATTTAGTTATCAAGCGCAATAGATAATATTATTGCAAGCTTGTAAGCTTGCAATAATAAGTATTACCTATTGCTATAATTTAATTAATATCAACGGTGACATCCTCTCTCAAAATGTGCACATTATTATCGTATTCATTTATTCATTGGTACGTGGACAAAAGTATTGTTCTTACAAAATATCATGAACTTAAAACCCATGGGGACACGTCATAGTCAAAACATTAGTTTCTTAAAATTTACAATAGAGCATATTGATTCAACGATATATATGTACATTTTATCACTGTGGATAATGACAGGACGTTCCTATTTCCAGAGATATGGCAACGTTGTTAGATGTAATAACGAACTATCAGTATCTTCTCATATATATATTTAGGATGTGGGAACGTATCTTCAGTATCCTACAAAAATGAGCAAACAAAAAATAAGAAATCATTTCCCCTCTCTTGAAATCTGGATTCTGGAGATTCCCCTCAGCATATATAGATCAGATTAATAGCGGTAAATAAATGGAATGACTCGGATATGGGGACGCCTCTTCTATATGACGGAGGTGACAACTTAACTAGTATCAATATATATATATATATATATATATATATATATATATATATATATATGTATATATATATATATTTTTTTTTGTATTTTGTTGCTTTCTTGTCCTGTAATTGGTTCTTTTGTACTGTTGGACAAATGTATTAAATAAATAAATAAATAAATAAATATTCTATGTTTTGAACATTTTTTTATCTATTATGAATTTCAATAATAATAAAAATACTATAAACATTGATTATTGCTTTTAAAACTTTATGAAAGACTAATGCCTTTTTTATGAAAATTAATAAGTTATTTAGTTTATAATCTTTCATAAAATTTTAATGATTTATACATTGTTATTCAAATCCTTAAAACACTTTTATAAAAATTAATATTTTTTATAAAAATTTAAATATATACTGCTTTTTTTGATGATAAATCACATATCTGTGCATGAAAGTTCGATATTCGATTTTTGGATCGAAAACGAATATTCTAAGATTGTCGTTTAAAATTTTTAAATTCTCATATTACGTATAGTTTCCGTTTAATGTTGACGGCACCACAATTTTTAATTACTATTTAATGTGGTCAATATTTTATTGTTAATGCCGTCTTGTAATTTTTGACCAAAATCATGACCAAAATGGTAGGTTAAGTAAGCCAAAAAAGGCATGAGATTTAACGTGAAATGCATAAAATATAACAAGAGAAAATTGACGGCACCGATTTTTCTATGTTTTTTAATGTTTAAAGAAGTGCTATCCACAATAATATTTCAAAAATAAGCTCTTATAAATTTGTATGAATTTTTCAAAATTTTCAAAATTTTTAAATTTGTTCATTTTTATTTTTATTTTGCATTTACATTGGGTACCACGAATTATTGACGGCATCATTATAAAACCGTAATAATTCGCTTCTACTTTATAAAAAACCATATGCCGTCCTGAAATAAATGACCTTATACGAAACATTAATGTTTTGCTCTAAAATTTTAGTAATTTTTTTATTTATTTTTGTATGAACCATCATTTTTTGACGGCACACTGTTTAGAACACTTAATAAATGTTAACTCAAAGTTAGAAATCGGTGCCGTCAAATTCTGAATGACCACCCCCCCAAGGGGTAAAAATCCGGTTTTGATTCGCGATTTGTGACCCCATGTACCACCCTTTACTGACGGCATAGATGTATTATAGCTTTTAAAGGAAATGCAAAGGTAACTAAATCAACGCCGTCAAATATTCGATTAAATGGGGAGGGGGGGTAAATTCGCCGATTTAAAAAATTTTTTCTGACTTCCGGTACCGCTATTTTTTGATGGCACTGGGTTTAAGAGCATTCTTTTTTCATTGCCTCTTTAACGAGAATAGTGCCGTCATGTATAAATTAATCGAAAAGTACCCCCTTTTTTTCTACATTTCAACTCACCTGTGCACTCACCTGTACCGCGGAAAATTGACGGCATAGTGCCTAAACTTTGTTTCTCGACCAGTACTTCAAGATTATATATGATTCGTTGTGTATAAAATCACCCCCTAAAAATTTGCCTAGGCTTGTAGTCTATTTGCTTATAGTAATGAAACATATTCTTTATATGATTTTGCAAACAGCGGAGAAAAAACTATCTATGAGAACTAAAAGAAAAACTATTGTTATGTGTTTTCGCCCTTTTAGGAAACACCCTGTATGAATCTGTGGGTTCTAAATAATTTTAACAAGAGGTAAACCACTAACACTTTATTTAATAATTTACTGATTACAAAATACTTCTTAATTAACCAAAATAACCTTTACACTTTGTCTACTTTATATTTAACCTCACTTTTTCGCTGCCAAATTTCACTTTAATAGATTTCTTTTTAGTAATTTTTAGTTTTAGTAAAACTTTCTCTTCTGCGCCGGTAATCGCGCCTTATATACCTACTCTGAAATTGCCTCTAGATCCATCCAGAACACAATCAAGAATCTTCTCTCACCACACTCTACAAAACTCTATCTCTTTCTACAAGTTTCCAGTCACTCACTATTAGGCATAGGCGTATCAATCTCCAGTTTCAAGGGGGTGTAATTCATAACACTTTGTAAAAAATATTAATGAAATCTTGCATTCTTTCGATAACCTGACTTCTGGTTATGCTAGCAAATCAAAATCCTAAAATAAATTTGTCCAATTTCTTATTTGACAGTCTCATTATAACACTAGCATCCAACATAGTCCCCCACGGCTAAGCAGATTAAACAAGTATCGTGTAGATACTAGTTTAATCTACTTAGCCGTAGTAGACCATGTTCGATGCGAGTGTTATAATGAGAATGTCAAATAAGAAAATGGACAAATTTATTTTAGGATTTTGATTTGCTAGCATAACCAGAAGCCAGGTTATCGAAAGAATGCAAGATTTCATTGATATTTTTTACATAGTTTTTCTTTTAGTTCTCATAGTTTTTTCTCCGCTGTTTGCAAAATCCTATATAAAGAATATGTTTCATAAATTCATTGTTCTAAATTAAATAAATATCATTGCAATTTTGCCAAGTTTCACGTTATATTTCATCTCCCATATGTTTATATCAACTCAGTCGAAATAGGGTTTCTTCCAAGAAAAACGTGGAAGCAGCACTTTCTTTACATAAGTTGTAAGTTTCGATGTGCTGAACATGATGTTAAATGGCGGCAAAATTTTAGGCGGAGGAAGTTGGTTAAATATACATGTTATATGCTAAGTAATTCGATATCTTTATCTGAGATAAGCGATAACAGCTTCCTGGATTTTATTCCATTCCCATGTGAAACGCTTGCATAGCATTAATTTCCAAGAAATGCTTATGCCAGCGTCAGCAAATAGAATGTTATAAATACGACTCGCAACGTTATCAGAGTCAGTCTACACATATTATTGTATTCAACTTTATATACCATTGTATAATTAATTCAAATATTTAAAGTTAAATAAAAGTTTTTCAATTGTAACTTTTTGTGAAAATAAAATTTTTTAAAAAGTGAAACAGTAAATAAGTGATATAAAAGTGGCGCAGTCGGTAGGATCTGGAAAAACACCTGGTAGAAAAGCCTAACTGACGAAAACCTCCCCGAAGAACAAGGAGCACCCCAAAAAAGGCCTAACTTCAGGAAAGGATCGCCGGAACAAGGAGACCTTTGACAACAGGTGGCGGATTCCAATCCCTTAAAACAGAAAAAGGACCAACGTCTAAATGAAGATTTACGTGTAAGTACTTATTGAATCATTCAAGTGCAAAACTTATTTTAATTATTAATCGTACTATTTCTTGCGTATTATTGTGGTAAAAACAGTTCTGTTGTCTCTGCATTATAAGTAAAATAAATAAGTCCTCAAAATTCAAATTAGTTTATGCCAGTAACCACTAGAAATATGGCTCATCAACAGCAGCAACAACAACAACAACCAAATGAACCTCAACCAGATGTTGTTGAACCATATAAGTTGAGTGAAATATTTTCAATTGTCCCAGAATATGACGGTAATCAAATTAATTTAAATACATTTTTAAATTCATGCAAAATTGCTTACGACATGTCAATTGGCAATCAAACAGTTCTTTTAACCGTTCATGTAAAAAACAAATTAAAAGGTCGTGCAGCTGAACTAGTCAACTCTAGAAATCCCACTACATGGGACGAAATTAAAACACTGTTAGAAAATCATTTCGGAGATAGTACAGACCTTACTTCACTAATACAGGATTTGCAGAGGATGCGACAGCTCCCCAGTGAATCCCCGCTTACTTTTATTGCACGCCTACAAACCCACGAAGCAAAAATGCATGCTTCTGTTCAAAAACAAAGACTAACGGCGATGCAAAAACAAGCTCAAATACAGTTAACTGAAGGTATGGTTTTGAACACTCTACTCACGGGATTAGAACCGAAAATCGCGCATGTTGTTAGGGCGAGTGATCCCCCAGATATGCTAACGGCAATAGCAAGAGTTCGAAGGGAGCTCCAATTAAATTATTTTGAGACACAAAAAACCAATCGTAACAATAATGCCATTACACCTATGCGCAACCTAAATTCACCTTTAGCCGCAAAACAATGCTCATTTTGCAAACGCGCGGGACACATCGCAAACGAATGCCGTCAAAGACAACAAAATGTTAGACCTCCAAATTTTGGCATTCCCCAAAATTACCCTAGGCCTAACTACTATAATCAAAATCCTGGAAATTTGCAAAATTTCCAACAACAAAGACCTAACTACTATAATCAAAACCCCGGAAACTCACAAAATTTTCAGCAACAAAGACCACCGGTTATTACACCAAACCCAAATTTTAATAATGGGAGACCCCCTGCGATTCAACCGAATCCGAACTATTTTAAACCAAATGTGAATAGGAAAACACTTCATTTCAACCAAAATACTGAACCAGAAAATCTAGAACAAAATCAAAATTATTACTCTGACAACTCGTACGAAAATAGTAATGAGGGATATTATACGGATAATGACCCCCACGCGAGTCCGAATTATTATACAGCTAATACTTCGGAATATAACAACACTAATGAGGATTATTATACTGCTAATAATCCCTCCGAGAATTATTACGCAGAGGAACCAACTTTCGACGCAACCCCTGTATACAATCGGGATTTTCGATCAGGCCCTCATGCCCAGTCGGACCCACCGTATCACAAAACCAGGGACTCCAATATGACAGTATTGCAAACCCAGTTTGGCAACATAAACTTGGACAATTTCAACCCGAATCTCAATTTCCCGGAACAACAGTTTCTATAAGCCCCTTGTTGTCTGTCAAATCTAAAAACTTATTTTACATCTATGATGCTACTAACACACATAGACTATTAATTGACTCGGGAGCGGGATTATCTATATTTAAACCAAAAATTTGCCGAAATTATAGTAGGAGATGCCCAGAAAATGTTACGATCCAAGGCATAACCGAACAAAAAATAATTATTAATGAATCTGTTTTTATCCCGTTTGACAACAACGAACCATTCAAAATTTACATATGCGATCTCGACATAGAATTCGATGGACTCCTAGGCTCTGATTTCTTAGAACGCTATGATTGTATGGTGGATATAAAAAACAAAAAACTTATAACAAATTTCAAAACAATTCCGATTCATAAAGTTACAGACCAGGGTCTATTAAATGTACAAATTTACCCAAACCCGGACGCTCAAGATACTATTCGTAACATTTCAAATATAATTTCAGTTGAACCGCGTACGGAAGAAATTACCAAATTCAAATGTCATTTAAAAAACACGGAAGCTATACTGCAAGCTACCGAAGTAGACAAGGTAAGACTTCCGAACGCGATAGTCCAAATAAACGACAAAGGCGAATTTATTACCTCTATATTAAATGCAAACGCAGTACCAAAAACTGTTAATTTTTCAAATATAAAATTAGAACCGATCCAAAATTTCTCATTAAATAATATAGGCGAAGAAAACTCCCAAATTTGCTTCGACAGACAGTATGAAATAAAAAATCAACTCCGTCTAGACCACCTAAACGAGGAGGAAAACGATTTAATAACTCAACTTTGTTTGGAATTCGCGGACATCTTTTATCTTGAAGGCGATCAACTAACTTTCACTAACGAGATTAAACACGCGATAGATACCAATGACGCGAAACCAATTTTCACAAAATCGTATCGATACCCCCAGATACACAAAGAAGAGGTCAAAACGCAGGTATCCAAAATGTTAGACCAAAATATTATTCGTCCCTCAAATTCCCCCTGGTCATCCCCAGTGTGGGTCGTCCCTAAGAAGCTCGATGCTTCTGGTAAGCAAAAATGGCGTGTAGTCGTGGACTACAGGAAACTCAATGAGGTAACTGTAGGAGACAAATACCCCTTACCAAATATCTCTGATCTCTTGGATCAATTAGGCAAGTGCCAATACTTTACAACATTGGACTTAGCTTCTGGGTTCCACCAGATAGAAATAGATCCAAAAGATATACCAAAAAGTGCCTTCAGTGTAGACAATGGACACTACGAATTCGTTCGTATGCCTTTCGGTCTTAAAAACGCCCCTTCCACCTTCCAGAGAGGTATGGATAATATTCTCATGGGTATACAGAACGAGAGATGTCTAGTCTACATGGACGACATTATCGTATATTCCCCAACAGTCCATGAACACATTTCTCGCCTCACAGAAGTGTTCAAACGTCTTCGAAATGCGAACCTAAAAATCCAGCCTGATAAATGCGAATTTCTTCGTAAGGAGGTCGCATATCTAGGTCACCTCATTACCAAAGAAGGAGTGAAACCTAACCCCGATAAGATTCAATGCATCCAAAATTTTCCTCAGCCTACTAACCAGAAGGAAATCAAATCCTTCCTCGGTCTGGCAGGTTATTATCGCAGATTTATAAGTAATTTCGCGAAGTTATCCAAATCTCTTACCAAATTGTTACAAAAAGATGTTCCTTTTGTTTTCGACTCAGAATGCAAGAAATCTTTCGAAGAATTAAAACAAGCCCTCACTTCTACACCAGTTCTTATCTATCCAAACTTCGACGAAACATTTCTACTCACCACTGATGCAAGCGCCTTTGCCATCGGCGCCGTTCTCTCACAAGGCCCCATCGGAAAAGATTTACCGATCGCTTTCGCTTCAAGAACACTTTGCAAAGCTGAGACCAAATACTCAACTATCGAGCGCGAGCTTTTAGCCATCGTATGGGCCGTAAAACACTTCCGTCCATACATCTTTGGTCGAAAATTCAAACTAATAACCGACCATAGACCACTAACGTGGCTTTTCTCAATAAAAGACCCCGGTAGTCGCCTAGCATGTTGGCGCCTGAAACTCGAAGAATACGAGTATGAAATTGAATATAAACCCGGTCGCATTAACAAGAACGCAGACGCTCTTTCCCGCATAAAAATAAATCACATACAAAATTTTTCTAACTTTCAAGCGGAATCCAAATTATTAACGTACCCTATCCAAAGGCCCTCGACTTCAGCAGAAGCCGATTCTGATAGTCAAAGTGACGATACAGAAACCAACGAACGAGAGGACACCCTAAAGGAATTCGAAACTTTCATAAAACTATACAAAACAAAGTCGCTTATCGACTATTCCAAAATTGAATTCTTGAACGGGCAACTCCTAGATAAAACTAACAAAAATATCGTGACCTTCTTCCAACAAAACAATCTCAAAGATTTTCACTACAAAATCATTGAAGATTTGTTCGAAGAAAACGCAGACTTTCGGAATTTAACAATAAATAAATTATCCAGTAAGTCGGTGCGACATAGAAATTACCTTATCGTAGCTCTACCATACGACCCCGAAACTGTAATCCAGAACCTGTTTATCTCACTGTACAATGGTCGGGAAGAATTCGATGACTCCAAAACGTATCATATTGAAAACAATATCGATCTTCCCATCCTCGAAATTTTGTCATTTCTCCTAGCGGAAAAAGATGTAAAACTCAAAATATGCCAGAACGTTACTAAGACACCTAGTGATGACCAAATTCCGATTATTATCGATCAATACCATACCGGCAAAGCTCATCTTCACCGCGGAATAAATGAGACTATTAGGCGCATTCGACAAAAATACAATTGGCAAGGACTGACAAAGGATGTCGAAAAATTCGTAAAAACTTGCAAATGTTGCCAAGAAACAAAAATCTGTCGAAGAAATCTAGACTCACCCCTAGTAATTACGGAAACGCCTAAGTCCCCTTTCGAACGTATTAACATTGATCTTCTAGAAATTCCTACAAGAAATTACGCGCTTACAATACGCGACGAACTGACAAAATTCAGCCAAGCATATCCCATCAAAGATAAATCAGCGAAGTCGATCGCAAACACTCTACTCGTTTACTTTCAGCACTTCGGAACACCTCTTCGAATTCACTGCGACTACGGTCGAGAATTTGATAACGCGATTTTAAGAGACTTATGCCTCCTCTATGACATCAAAATAACACATTCTAGTGTAGGACACCCACAATCGAATGGTTCCTTGGAAAGGTTTCATGCAACCTTACTAGAAATGATCCGAATACATATGATGGAGCATCCTGACGAACACCCCTTCAACATATTACCTTACGCGATAATATGTTATAACACCTCCACTAATAAAACTCACGGATTTACACCCTACGAGTTAGTCTTCGGACACACGTCTAGCAGACCGCCCGAGACACTCTATAATCAAGAGGAACTAGTCACGAAATACGTCAGAGACTTAAATAATCGCCTCTCTCACTATTATAAAGTCGCACGCGAAAGGACTGAAAATCAAAAACAAAAAGCAAAGATTCGATTTGACGCCCATGTTTCAAAAGAAACCCCCGAATATCAAATCGGTCAAAAGGTATACGTAAAGGAATCCCAAATTACCGATAAATTAAGTAACAAATTTAACGGGCCGTTTGAGATTCTGGAACTTCATAAAAACTCAGCCACCCTCCTTAACAAAAAAACAAAACAAAAAACTAAAGCCAATTTTGATAGGTTAAAACCATATTTTGAAGCCTAAATTGCCTTACAGGTTCACCTTGCTGATCGGAGCAGCCATATCCCAGTACCAAATAACACCGATCAATAACACCGTCGGAGTCTATTACCACGACGAAACAAGGATAGTAATTTCCAATGATAAATGGACCCTGCTAGTCCATAAAAACCTATCAAGCCTTGAAGAAGCCTTCATCAACAACAACAAAATTTTAAAGTCAATTGTCGATATATTTGCCGTTGATACACGCGAAACGAAAGAATTCCTTGTCAAAATCAAAACGCACATAACGCTTCTAAACCAGATATCGAACTCCCTTAATGTAAAGTTTGAGGAAGTCTTTGTTAACACTAAACGATTCAAACGCGGTATACTAAACGGAGTAGGTAGCGTATTCAAAGCCATTACCGGTAATTTAGATGCTGAAGATGGACAATTCTTCACAGACAGTATCAATAAATTAAATAATGACCAACATCAAATAGAAAACCTGAAAAATCAAATATCTGTTACCTCTACCGTTATAAAGACTTTTAACGAAACATTTCAAGATATGCAAACCAATATAAAAACCTTTAATGAAGACATGAGAAAAATTCAAATCGCATTACATAATGTAAATGATAGAGTTGCACTGGTTCAAGCCGAACTAAAATTTGTCGAAACATGCGAGAAGTTAACTGAAAGTTACCTGTACCTTCAGAATAACTTAGATGATATTTTAAATTCAATCACCTTTGCCCGTCTGAAAATAATACATTCTTCAAATATTACACCCGAAAATTTGATTACCGCACTTCAAAAAATCTCTCAAAATCTAGTTAAAAACAATCTACCCCTTCCAGTAAAATATTCAGAAATTCCCCAATACTTGGAAATTATCGAACTGGAAGCCTTTCAGTCAAAATCAGATCTCGTTTTTGTTTTAAGAATACCATTAGTGGAACAACAACTCTATACTTTGTATCATTTATACCCCATCCCAATTCTAGACAATAGAACTGGCCTACACCACGTTTTGTCATTTTCTCAAAAATTCATTGCACGTAACGATGATTCTTTAATGTACATCCCCGTCAAAGATCTGAGCACATGCAAACAACTAGATGCTCGCAAGAAGCTATGCTCTGACCTTTACGCCTACCCGATCGACAGCAGTGCAGCATGCGAGGCCCAGTTACTAAAAAACTTCAGGAAAGTTCCCGAAAATTGTGAAAGTTCTCTCGTGTACGGACAAGGTTATAACGTTCAGAAATTACAAGACAATGTGTGGTTAATAATTGTTTCTGAACCCATTCATATCACCATAAACTGTAACCAAATGGACACAAAAATCACCAGTGTTAATAAGAACTCTATATTAAAACTTCACCCGGACTGTTACGCGTTTGTCGGTATAACGAAAGTGCAAGCAGAAGGCCGTAATACTATCAACATTACAGACAATTCACACCCAGTGGTTATACCCTATGACTGCTGTAGTGACATCCCCGAAAAAATGCAACTACCCAACTTGGAACCTCTTCAATTCGATCATTTAAACGTCGAAAATCTGGATATAGCCAACCACAAACTCGAACAATATTCCAGAGACTTGGACAAATTAATAAACGAGCCATTTATAACTAAACACTTTTCCATTACCATGTACATAGTTATTGGCCTCGGAATTTGTATCCTCACCTCCTACATCGCCTGGAAGTGCAAAAGAAGATGCTGTTCCTGTAGGAAATCCAACGACACAACTCCTAACGAGATGCTGAACAGAATTAACACCCTCCTGAGAAGAAGACCCCATCTACACACAGAAGAAGACGAAATGCCCGATTTTCCCCAAAAAGTCGGCGAATAACACCGACTTTTCAAAAAAAAGGGGAGTTGTTATATGCTAAGTAATCGATCTTTATCTGAGATAAGCGATAACAGCTTCCTGGATTTTATTCCATTCCCATGTGAAACGCTTGCATAGCATTAATTTCCAAGAAATGCTTATGCCAGCGTCAGCAAATAGAATGTTATAAATACGACTCGCAACGTTATCAGAGTCAGTCTACACATATTATTGTATTCAACTTTATATACCATTGTATAATTAATTCAAATATTTAAAGTTAAATAAAAGTTTTTCAATTGTAACTTTTTGTGAAAATAAAATTTTTAAAAAAGTGAAACAGTAAATAAGTGATATAAAATACACATATATATTGCACAAATAAAACATACACTTGTTTTATGATTTTCACAAAATTTTTTTATTTTATATATTTTTTCAAATATATAAACACATAACAATTGTTTCGCCAGCACAGTGGCTTCTGAAGAAGCCACTGTGCTGGCGAAACAATTGTTATGTGTTTATATATTTGAAAAAATATATAAAATAAAAAAATTTTGTGAAAATCATAAAACAAGTGTATGTTTTATTTGTGCAACGTTAACATGGATTTTCATCAAGTAAAGGTCGAATCAATCAATTACACATATATATGTTTCTTAGATCATTCTAGCCGAAAAGCAAGAATATCTCTATAAAAAAATATTCATAATTAAATGTTCTACAAAGGGTACCTCGGGATAAGCTAGGTGAAATGCCCCTTATCACGGATTTTGGAATAAACCTAATAGGATCGTTTCTTGTGTCTAAAAAATGAATTCGGCAAAGTTCGCATATCAAAATTGTCCCCCTTGCCTAAGAGAGGAAAGAGAGGACACATTTCAGTTTTAATTTTTTTTACAAAATGGAAGCAATTTAAAATTCTGAAAAAATTCGTGCATATAGTAATCCCAAAGGCCTATAGCCTCAATCTATTGGGCCCCACTAAGGCCCTTAAAAATATTTTTAAATTTTTTAAAGTGAAATATTTTTGTTATGACACATATAAATCCCATATGCGACACTCCTTTGATCTAACAGAAATGCCGCCGATGACCTCAGACTTTTACTGTGGATTTGACACATCAAGATTAAATACGCTCGGGATGATTCGGGTAATCCGAATCGGAATTTTAGTACCTGGCTGAAGTAGGAAATTAAGGGTTTTAATCGTATAATTATAATATCTGCATCATACAATACATTTACCTACATCGCATAATTCCTTACATTACCTATTTGTATCACTTGTTACCGCCTACTTTAAAATAGTATTGAAATTTGTACGTCTTACGAAAATTCAATCTTTTATTGCAGCTAAACTGTTTATGTGTACGAGTCTCGGCTCTTTAACCTGGATATATCTCTGCCAGTGTTGCACAAAATATCTCTGTCCTTTTCAGTGTCGCATATGGGATTTATATGTGGTTATGATAGAGATGTGCGGAAAATTTTATTTCATCATATTATTTGTGACCAAATAACGCAATTTTTAATTAACGATCATTCATTTGGAAGCCATAAAGTTATATAATAGTTAACCATAGAATCTAAAATCTTTGGGAATTTACAAATTTAATGTTACGCATTTGCATCCTCTAGATGCTGGTAGCATAGGTAGCATGAATTAAGTAGCAGACCACTGAATTCAATAGGAGCATGTCTTCAAACCAATCTGTAATATGTTCAACTACCTCTGCTCCAAATTTCTAGAGTTACTGTAATTATTGAATAAATTTTGTTAGTGGTTATCTCGTGTTATAATTTCCAGACCCAAGGATTAAGGATGGTTTCCATGGGGTGGAAACCCGTGACAAGAAGAAAGTTTAAGAAACTAAAACCCGATTATATAATTTTACAAAAAATACTTACAAATTTCGGTTTGGTACTCTAACTGTTCTCTCCACCTCCAAATGCTCCTGATTATATTCCGTAAGAAGATGCCCAGCAGCTTCCTCATCTTCAATATGTAATTCACTACTTAACTCCTCTTCTTCCACCACTTCTTGCTTCTCCACTTTAGCAAGTGGTGTCGGGCGGGTGGAAGTTTTAAGAGTACCAGGAACCTTTGAATGTGTTTTTTGATGCCTTTTCATGTCCGATCTTACACGGAAAGGCTTACCACAAACTGAACACATATGGGGTTTCTCACCAGTGTGAATTTTCCTATGGTTTTGTAGATATGACGATGCTCGGAACGTTTTCCCACAAAATTCACACTTGTAATTTTTCTCACCTACAAAATCAAGCATAGTTAAAGATTACAATAGTTTTAATAAATTTTAATTTTTAAGAAAATAAGAGAAAAGAATATACCTGTATGAATTCTGCGATGAACGACAAGTGAGTATTTTCTTGCAAATTCTTTCCCACAGTATTCACACTGGAAGTTTTTCTCATTAGAATGTAGTGAAGTAATGTGGTATTTCAAATCTCCCCACTGACGGAATTTCTTTCCACAGTGCTCACAACTATAAGGTTTGTCACCAGAATGCAGTCGCAAGTGGACTTTAAGTGCACTAGAGGCAAAGAAACTTTTACCACATTGATCACATTGGTGCGGGCGAATTCCAGTATGACTCCTCATATGGTAAACTAAAGAGTTGCGATGTGTGAACACTCGATCACAATCTGTACACTGGAGACTCGCTTTTTTCTTATTCTTTTTATTTGTGTTTTTGACAACTGCCAGGGGTGCAGATTCTGTAAAAAAATATATTTCTGATGATATATTTCTAAAGTTGGGTGAATTGTTAATTTTTGCACAAATTACATGTTTAAAGAATAAGAATAATATATTTATTCATGTAAACCATTTTACAACTTACAAGATATAAATAGTATGTAAAAATGAATTTTGAAAATACCTAATATGTATAGCTTAGACATTTTATGAGACAAAATATGCAAAATATGCATTATTTACGGGTAGTAACATAAACTATAAAAAAATATTTTCTGACGGAGACACAATTATCGAAACATTACCAAAAATAACATTTTTAGGCATTGAAATTGATCATAGACTTGACTGGAAATCCAATACTGATGAGTTGACAAGGAATATAGCTAGGTACTGCTATGCACTGAAAGTAATATCACAAAACATCAATAAAGAGGCTGCACTTCTAGCCTACTATGCTTATGTTGAGAGTAGACTCAGATATGGTATGGTTCTCTGGGGCGGCACAAGTAACATATATAAAATATTTTTACAGCAAAAAAAATGTCTACGAAACATCTTTAATATCAAACAAACTGACAGCTGTAAGCCAGTCTTTAAAGAAAACAACATACTCACCTTAATTAGTCTCTTTATTTTTGAAAGTGTGATATTTGTAATCAGAAATATCTCTCTGTTTTCGGATTATGATAGAAATCACTCATATGACACCAGAAATAAAAAAGATCTACTAAATATCAAAACTAGCTATACCTATATCCAGAAAAACATACCTTTCTCATTAATTAAAGTATACAACAAACTTCCAGAAACAATTAAAAACCTCCCATTAAAAAAACTAAAAATAAAGTTGAAAGCTCTACTTATACAAAAAGCATATTACACAATGGATGAATACTTCAATGATACACTCCAATAGAATAATTTTTTTTTTGTGTCTTTTTTTCCTTTTCTGTGTAACTTCATCTCCGGTGTTTTTGCTTATTCATAATTGTCTTAATTGTATTTTACACTATATGTTAGTATGTTACTAATCCAAATTGGATGTGATTTATTGTGTATTTTATATTGTATATGTTCCAGTTATATATTATATTCTGTATTTTTTGACATGTTCTACAACCTTTTGGTTTTGTTATTTTTACAAGAACTAATAAAGACAAAACTAACTAACTAAAACTTCAATGCAATATTACAGATACCCCACAATTACAATAAGTTAATTAACTACATTGAAATTATAAAATTCTGGTAGATAATAAAAGCTGGTTTCACAGAGAAATAAACGAAGTTTTTTTTTAAACTTATTTATGTTTGTGTCGTGTTTTATCACAGTAAGTAATTTATTGAAGACAGTTCCGCACAGATAGAAAGGTTTTAAGCGGGTGCACTTTTTCAATAATAGCATTTTTTAAACTATGCTATCTTCGGTTAGATAGAAAAATGGTTTAGTGAACATTTTCTCTTCCTAAAAAGTTTTAGTTTAGGTTTAAGAGGCATTGATCGAGAGAGAAAAAATGTACTACTTACAGATGACATGAATTTTACAAAATTTCAATAATTACGGTAGCCAGTTTATCAGAAATAAAACATAATGAGTAAATCGAAAATTTTAATAATTTCTTTTAAATGAAAGATTCCCATATAAATCCTTAAACCATCCCACAGACATGATTGAACAGATATAAAGAACAAATGCATAGGTCAAATGGAGAATCTTCTCTTTTTTACAAAATTCTTATTTTACTTATCTGGTTTTATTTCTAATAAACCAGCTACTTATCTTAACTCATAAAATTTTGTAAAATGTATTTTCTTATAAACATGACGGAGTGAGCGTAGATACGTCTGCCTATACTCGTATTTCGATAAGAAAAGGCAGCAACATTGGGCGTGGTTACTACTTGGATAGGCGTCCAGAGAAATACAGCGTTCTCGTACCACCAATGAAAAGGCTTTTACATCGGCACAGAAGACAGGAACTATACAAAAGCGAAAGCTCGCCTTTGCAGTGGGACCAAATTTGTTCATAGTCACCATGACGATAAAAGGTATATATTTGTCAAAAGTCATATGATAATTTTTGACGTTGTGCGATTGACAGTTTTCCATACTTACATGGTGGTTGGTGATTTTGGCGGCTTTTTCGTTTAATTTTCAAAAATTTTCTATTGTCTTTATTTGTTTCACTTTCAGCGTTTTCGAAGGCGGAAATAAAAATTCCGAATTAACAACTTTTACAAATTTATTGATAACCAGCTGATTTTTTCAAGATTGCTTAATAGTAACATGTAGAATTTAATTTTCGAATTGTCCGACAAAACAGATTTCCTTATTTTCCAGTACGACACATGGAAATCTTTAGGAAGAAGTGGAGTGAAAACGCCCCGTTTTCGAAAATTTTCGCAGGGGAAACAAGTTGTAGATTAGGCGCAATTAAGCCATGTACTTATCTAGTAAATATAAAACAAAACAGTTTTCCCAGTGTACAGTGTATTGGACCGAAATATTGATATATTTTCTGTGTACATTATTTCTCTGAGTGTAGTAAGACATATTACTGTCACTTCGAGGTCACAGAAATCAGACACCCGATATCAAAGGTACCGCGGCAAGCTTTCGCTTTTGTATAGTTCCTGTCTTCTGTAACATCGGCGCATATGTAAAAGGTACGTAAATTTAGGCAGATGTTACATAGTGGATATACCATCATTCGGGAGGGATGTAAAATAGTTAGTCCCTTGTCTATTAAATGTTAGGCAAGTAAAAAATCCCTACTCTTCGATAGAAAAGAGGTTCGCCAAAATTTCCAGGTTGGAGGTAGCTTCTTTTCAGGCGTCAATGATTGACCTTAGTAGAAATAGGACAACGTTAAATAGACTATTCTTAGTCTTCCTTCTAAAGCTCTTGGCTCCTTTATAACTGAGCCTACTTCAGATCTATCCGCTGGTATGGAAGGACTGAAGCAGTTCTATACCCATTATCGTTCTTATATCGATCTTTGACGAAGGTCATTATTGACCTTCGATATTGATGCGATTTGAGGTACACCGACCTTTTTCCTTTCTTGACTTATTCATAAAAGTAGGGAACAAAGATGACGTTGACTTAGGTTAAGTTGTCCTTAGTTTTTGCTCTTCCGCTTTGATCTAACCAGAAAGAAGAGTCTACCAGAGGTACAGGATACCCGCCGGCATTGCTCTCAGGATTATTACTGCTACTAAGCCTCTCCACACTGTCAAGATCATACATGCTTACTAACCTGCTTCTCCTCTACCCAACTTTGGTAGACCTATATTCCCCATTCAGATATTAAACAATGAAATGAATAATTAATTTGGAGTCATCCTATACAATTTCTTAGGAAGTGTTAAAACATTTTTTTACAAATACAAGACTAACCTGTGCTTCCAGAAGTTGCTCGGCAAGTAACAAGATGTTGGAGCAAAATAGCTCTGAGTGGGAAGGGTTGTTTACAGAAATGGCAAACATGGCCATTATCAGCCTCTAACTCCTTTAAGTCTTCTTCTGTTTGATGCAGGTCTTCTTCTCGGTACCAGGCCTTAGAATCATCTTCTTCGTCATGAGGATCCGTTGTGTCCACAACTACATTTATACCTGAAACATGATATTTATATAGTGTAAGCTAGGAGGCAATGAAAATTACAATTTTAAGGAAGGAGGTAGCATGTTTTTCCTGGAAAATTATTTTCTACATAGAAGGTATTCTGCAAAGAAATAGACTTCTCTACATGAGACGTAAATACTGCATGCCTGAAAAAGTTCTCATATTTTAAATATTTGTTAGTTACGTGTGTTGATGTTAAACAATCTTTTCCGCAGTATAAATGGCTGTTTAATGAAATGTGCTAAACTTTAATTCCAAAACATTAACAACAACTATTAACAAGCTAACCATTATACTCTGCACATTCTATACGATACGGCGCGTGCATTTACGATTAACATAACCTCAAATGTTACATTTTTGTGTTTATATTCATTTTTGATGTTTTTATCCGCATTTCTAGACTGGTACCTGTGTAACATTAATGAACTCTCTCGAATAGGATGCATGTAATTTTTATAAATCACTGAATATTAAAAATAGACCGCTAATTATAGGTTGGATTTCAAACTTGTAAATATCAGTATATTTTTAAAAGTCAATGATTCAAAAAAATTATATGTATCCTATTCGGGAGAGTTCATTAATGTTACATAGGTATCAGTCTAGAAATGCAAATAAAATTATAAAAAATGGGTATAAACTTACAAAAATGCAATATTTCAGGTTGTGTTAGTCTTATAATGCACGCGCCCTATACTCTTCGCAGTTTTATTGTAAATAAACGAGTGACAGCCTTGTCTAACTGCGAGATGAATGAAAGCCGCCAAAGCTGGGTCCATAATATAATCACATTTGTGACAAATTTTTGGCTGTCAAGTTGAAATATGTTATATGAATAGGGACTATTTACAATTAAACAATATTATGTAATATAAATATATAAATTTATAGAATTTAAATAATTAATTTTTTATCTTATTTATTGATCGATTTTGTTCAAAAATAGGGTTCTTCCTCTAGCTAACATTAACTTATTGTCCAAATTTCACTACAATCCAACTTTTCTTCCTTAAGTTATCATGTTTACAAGAAACGTGACAGGCAGACAGACAAATGGACAGACAGGCAGACAGACGGACGGACATTTTGAAAGTTGTTCATAATTCAATCACCAACACAGTGATATGAAATTTTTTTCCCTACGAGCGATATTACCGGCTTTAGAAATGTGCCGATTAAATGTAATACTCTTCGTTTTGTATTTGCAAAGAGTATAATAAAGATTCAAAAAATTGAGAAAAAATTCATGTCCCAAACTGCACTATAATCTTTTGTTAAAACGAAAGACTTAAGACATAAAAACGTTTTTGGGCACTCATCTTACAACAAAAATACACAAAAATTATTTTTTAAAACTACACTGTTTGCCTTCATGAAAATATTTTCCAAAAGTATACTAAAATTTTATAACTAAAAGTAGCAAAATTCCACAGGGCGGTTTTTGCAATAAATAGAGGAAAGATATTCCGCAAACCTGGTCTTACTACACTACAGCTTACATTGCCCAAAATGGCCAATTTTCAATTTTGAAAGCAAAATTCTTTAAACAAAAATTTATATAGAAAAGTCCTTGGCGGATATAGACATAGGGGTCGCTCGGATGCGGTGCAGCGACATTTAAACTCTATTAGGTTTTATGCTGTTAGTACATTTAAAAAAGCTGGAAAACCATGCAGAACTTGTATACACTTCTTGAGGTAATCAAAGATGTATCATCCTGACGAATGATAAAATAGCGAATAAGGAACATAAGCAAACCAAAGAGAACCTAAATTTAAAGTGTAATAACAGTCTACAATATTTTTCCAAACGTCAACAAAAATTTTACAAACATTGAGATTATCAAAAGATAAATTAAGTGCGTAATACTTACATAAATGAAGAAAAATTTAAAAAAAGTACAAAATCTGCATATAAAAAATCATAGCATTTTTCATATAAATATGTTTAGACATATAGGTGTTAAGTGACCTCCTATATTTCACTGTTCAGGATCGTTTTACGAAACATCCTGTATATAGATCTGTGTTTTTATGGCAATGTTTCAAGAACATGAGAGAACCGAAATTATATAGTCAGTTAAGTAATCATCATGCTTGTAACTCTATTTTTTAAAAGAAGTCCTATGAAAAAGAATAACTGAAAAATTCTTACCCTCCATAAGATCCTCAGGTTCACTGAATTCATCCAAAGGTTCATTCTTATTACTATGAATATCCCTCATATGTGCTTCGAAAGTCTTTTGTCTTCTAAACGTTTTGTTGCATTCTATACATGATAAGTTAAGTAAACTGGACAACAGACTTTCTTGTCGATCGTTCTCATGTTGATCTTCTACTTTTTGTACTGGTTGCTGTTGTTGTGATTCATCTGATTTTGCAGAAGAGGACACAGTCGTACCTCCCCCTCCAGGTTCATAATGTTTTTTTAGATGTTCAAAAAACCTGAAATAGCTAAATATTACTACAAGATTTAATGAACAATTTTGATAAAACTCAGTAATGCATTTTTCTGTATGTTTTGTACAGATTAAAGTTTATTAAATAGTTACAATTTTTAGATTATGGTACTATAATAATTAATTATTCTCTAATATAAAAAAATTATAACGATTACCACAATTTGAAGTGATTTAGTTTTACTGATATCATTTTTTCTTTATGATGTTCATTTTAGCTATCTATACAGAGTGACCCATTTAAAAGTGGGGCACCTCTCTAAAATTTTTATTTGTTGGCCGATTTAAATGATTCATTTTTTAAATACCTCAATAACTCTACTGTGGTGCAAAATTTCAAAACGAAATATAAAATTTCAAGACCTATTTCGATTTTTTTTCAACACCAAAAATCCAAAAAAAAGTGTTGGCAATTTTTTTATCTCAAATCTAACGAAGTGGAACGTGCTTAAAGAATACAAATATTGCCAATATTGAATAAGTAATGGTTATAAATTTTTCAAATTCAACTGATAACAATCCAAAGAAGCATTGTAAACAATATTATTTAAACAATTGTGAATAGTGTGTTTGCCATATATAACAATTCACTTCAAATGATGCATTAATATGACGTAATACATAAATATAAAAACCTAAACGCATTCATATTAATTATAGCATCAGATTAAAACAAATATTTAATAAACAAATCGACCTAAAATTGAAATATTTGAATGATTTCGAAAACGCATTCTCATTGGGAACGATCCTGGTGACGTCGTCTCGTATATTACATGTTTCTGACAGATTCCTTACCATATTTGTGGGTATAATTAGTCTTGTTTCTATAAATATAACTATAGTAGCCCAATACAATTATTAAATTCGTGATTTATTTGCGTATTGCACATTATATTATATCTAATATTTTGGTTTATTTGCGATTATTTATGTTATTAACATAACCTTAAAAGAAAGCAGAATTAACATTAGGGATTTGCTACATGGACGCCGCGGCGGACATCTATCATTTCTTAGCTGTCCGCCGCGGCAATTGGTTTGGTTAGATACTATTTATTCTGTGCTATAGCGGCGTTCTCCACGTGGATCGCTGGCCTATGCGTAACGTCGCTTACCAAAACTTGTATCCACCCTACACTTTTCCTTTCACACCTTTTAAACTGCATTTATCTTCTCTTTTCTATTGTTTATAATCTGTTTGTCTTTTTGTCTTTTTTGTTATTTTGTCATTTTTTTTCCTAAAAATTCACTTTAGACCGTGAACCTTTGTAAAAATTCGAACCTAAACTCTAATGTTTCCTTTTCACCTATCTTCCTAGTGGCGGGCAGACCACTGGGACCATTTACTTAGAACGGGATTTTCATCTAGTTCTTTCCCGTGACAGCAACAATAATTTATTTAGTGCAACCACCCCATTTCCCATTGTGTGTTTTAGTTTACAGTGCCTTAAAATTTAAGTTTTAAATATGTTTAATTTTAATGTTGATTTTAAAGGAGTGTTAACTTTGTAATTTTATTGCCTTGAGCCGAACCGGTCGCGACCCGCCCAACCGTACTAACACCACGACGCTGCGCGACGTGGTTGTGCGGTTGGCTCCGGATCTTGATCCGGGGAGGCAATGTTTTATAAGTTTAAACTAAAAATAAATTTTGTTATCTATCTATCTTGTCGCATTGTGGAGCGACAGGTCTCGGGTTCAAATACTGCCCATGGGACTTTTTTTTTAATATTTTGTAACGATTAATACCCTTTTTCACAAATTCTGGTTGGATTTGACGACAGAAATGTTCTTTTTTTTCATATAATAATTTATCTCTTTCATGTGATGGTAGTTGGGTTAGTTAGGTTGATTTTTATTTTGCTAAATAATTGTTAATAAATTATCAGCGCCGCAGGCAGCATTAGCGTCGCAGACAAAAGCGGGGGTGCGGGGCTGTCCCCCCGCCTTCTTTTTTCAGAAAATTGCATAAAATATTCTAATTTCTCTGTGCGACGGTTCAATAAGTCGTGCAACAGCGAATGCGCATGAGCAGCGGATAGCTAAGAAATGATATATGTCCGCCGCGGCATCCACGTAGCAACTCCCTTAATATTAGTCTGTCACTTTCTGCAAATAATTGGTTATAATAGTTGTATATAGTGGCACTATGGTACACAATAGAGATGTGAAGGTGATTACCATCACTGCTACTTATCACCTGTTCTTTCAAACTGAGCAATTGGTGATTGGCAATCTGTCCATCAAAAATTTTTAACAAAAAGTAAAGAAACTGCTATTAACTCACTACTTCTATAGTGAGTGAGAGTTTTTACTGCATGATTTTCCATGAAAACATATTTTCTAAACATTTTAATTTACAAATTTTAATGTGTTGGCGTATATTGTGATGTATTACCATTTTTTAAATATATTTTTTTAGTAATATATTATCTTTGAAATTGCATTTTATAATTCTGAGATGCCCCTTCAGTGCATCATATACTGTGACATATCCTATAACTGTACAAGTTCCTTGGATGAATAAATTATTATTATTATTGTGATTACTTAAGCTTACTTTTAATCCAACCTAGCCTCGCTCTGTCCAGCCCTTCAATTACCACGGCGATTCGTGCTGTGTATGTTTCGCTGGCTCCGGACAAGTGCTTAGGGAGGACAATATGTATTATTAATTTAAAATAAATTTGTTTTCATTGATTTATTGATTGTGAGAAAAGATCGAAGCGATCCAAAGTGTGATATAATCACTGCTACAAAGAACAGTGATTGCTGAACGATCACTGTACCGATCAATGTAATTAAAAAATTGCTGTTTGTCACATCTCTAGTACATAAGATAGATAGATAGATAGATAAGCCTGTAACGAGTATTTAACGTTATATTAAAACAACAATTGTATTTAGGATAACTTTATGTCAACTGTCAAATATTAACTGAAGTTAGTTGCGTGTGTACTAAAGGTAGGTACACACTATAGTATGTTACATCCCCTTTTTTTTGGGAGAATAAAAAATAGAATACATTTTAATAACATTATAAATCTAAACGCTTCACTGGTTTAATTAGTCTTCCATATCTAGTAGCTTGAACGGTTGGCATTTCTGGTTTGGAACCAGGTGTGGTCTTAGTTGCATCTTCGGTTAAGCCTTCTGAAATGGCGGTAGTCGGTTCAGGTATCGTTGATGGTAATAAGTTGATAACAGAAGGTAACGTTTTCTGTTCAGTAATGGTGGCCTTAGTTTTATGTATCAGACTAGAATTTCTTCTGAACGTTTTACCATTTTCTGTTTTTAAAATGACTGATCTTGGATTTTCTGTATTCTTTATTACCTCAGCTCCTCTCCAATTTCTGTGTGATATTTGAAATCTTACTTTATCACCTTCTTGGAAAACATCCGGTGGCTTTGCATCATAATCCGCATACTCTTTCTGCTTTTCTCTCAATTTTTTCAATTCTTGTTCAACACCTTCTATAATGTTAGGTTTTAAGTTTTCTTTAGGGGTTGGCAATAATGATTTGGTAATTCTACTGAATAGTCTTTGATTGGGAGAACCTAAAGTGTCATTTCGAGGAATGTTTCTAAAGTTTAATAGTGCTAACTGAACGTCTGTGCCATCCATCATGCATTTTTTTAGAATATTTTTGGTTATTTGAACTCCTCGTTCAGCTAGACCGTTTCCTCTTGGGTGTTGGGGGCTTGAAGTAGAATGTCGAAAACCCCATTTTGCTTGAAAGTCTTGAAACTCACGAGACACTAGTTGCGGACCATTGTCAGTTTCTAAAATTTCTGGTACGCCATGTGTGGCAAACCACTGTTTGAAATGTTTAATCACCTCACTAGACGTTTGAGTTAATAATTCCTTGAAATCCACGTAACCGGAATAGCTATCACAAATCGATAGGTACGCTTTACCGTGGTACGAGAATAAGTCACTGGCTACAATTTGCCATGGATAGGACGGTATTTGTTTGGTCACTATAGTTTCTTTGTCATTAGCCCGTTGTGATTTTTGGCACACACTACAACGCTCCACAAATTCACTTATGTCCTTGTATTGCCCTTTCCAGTACAATAATTGTCTAGCTCTCCTTAGACAGCTTTGTATTCCAAAATGTCCTAAGTGAATATTTGACAACATTTTTGGAATTTGGCTCTTTGGAACTATTACCTTATCACTTTTGAATAGAAGACCTGCCTCATATGAAAGTTCCTCTCTAAAATTAAAGTAATGTTTTATATTATCGGGAAGTTCTTGCTGATTTTCTGGAAAGCCCTTTTGTATATTTTCCAGTAGTGATTGTAGCTCAATATCTTTTTCTGTTGCTTCTACTAGTTCATCTTTGGCTTTTTCAGACATCGTTAGTATGATTTGTATTTCCAATTCCTCTTCACCTGCCTCCTCCTTGTTTTTACAATCACGGCTTAATGCATCGGCAATAGGTATATCCGTACCTTTTTTATACATGATTTTTGGTGAATACTGCAATACATCAAACAGAATTCTTTGTAGTCGAGCAGGAGCAGCTTGAAGTGGTCTTTTGAAGATGATTTCTAATGGTTTATGGTCAGTTTCTATTAGTAATTTCTTGCCATAAACATATTCATGAAATTTTTGGCATGCAAACCTGATCGCAAGCGCTTCTTTTACTATCTGCGGATAGGTTTCTTGGGAAGTCGTTAGAGACTTGGTTGCATAAGCAACTGGCTGGTTATCTTGCAAGAGGACCGCTCCTAAACTTTTTGAACTAGCATCTACTGAAAGTGTTACGTCTTTATTAACCTCATAGAATTTTAATACGGGGGGTTCTGCAAGTATTTTCTTTATATTTTCAAATGCTGCTTGTTGCTCATGTTCCCAAGACCATATAATGTCTTTCCGAAGTAATTTTCTAAAAGGCTCGGTTGCATCGGACATATTTGGTATAAATTTATTGAGATAAGTTATCATACCTAGTAGTCTTTGCAGCTGTGTTTTATTCTCTGGCTCTTTCAGATTTCTTATGGCCGACACCTTCTCGGGATCGATTTTTAGGCCCTCGGATGACAAAATATGTCCTAAAAATTTCACCGCTGTGGCTTCCAATACACATTTTTCTTTATTGAGCTTCAGGCCAGCTTCTTTTAGAATTTTGACAACACGATTAGTTATTTGTTGGAGTTCCGATTTGGTTGAGGCATGAATCAAGATATCATCCATTGAACACTCTGTATTAGGAATATTTTTCAGTAGTACATTCATTACTTCTTGGAAAACTTCCGGAGCAGATGACAATCCAAAGGGAAGTCTCAAGCAAGAGTATCTACCCCAAGGTGTAGAAAAGGTAAGGTATTTTTGTGTCCTTTCACTGACTTTAATTTGCCAGAAACCTTTTTTACAATCGAGTAGTGTAAAATACTTGGATCCACTTACTCTGGCTGCAATTTCTTCTATGGTTTTTAATGGATAGTGCCTCCGAAGAATATTTTTATTCACATCCGTTGGATCGAGACATATTCTTAATTTGTTATTCCTTTTAACGATTACCATTGGACTAACTGCTGGGGTTGGTGCACTGACTGGCTTAATGACACCTAATTCAACCATGGAATCCAATTCATTCTTAACTTGGTTTCTAATTGAATGTGGAATTCTTCTTGCTGGATTAATTTCGAACTTGGGGTTATCAACCAGATCGATATCATATTCAAAATTTTTCAAACATCCCAGACCTTTAAACATTTCATCATTAATGGTGTGTTCGCTTACCTCATTGACTCTGAGTATTAGTCCCAATTTTTGACATGTTTGTCTACCAAGTATTGGACACACATTTTCTGCGACTACCTTGAACAGTATTTTTGACTTTTTCTGTTTGATTCTACATTCCAGATTTATTTCCCCGATGACAGGAATTTTATGATCAGTAAATCCTACAAGTTTTTTTGTCGTAGAGGTATTTAATGTTAAGTTGGGTCCAAGTTGGTCGACAATATGTTTAGGAAGTACATTGCACTGTGCGCCTGTATCTAATTTTACGTCAAACCTTTTATTTTCAAAGACTATTTTCTCGTGCCAGTCACTTTCGAATTCCTTTACTTCATGGATGTATAGGACTTCTTCTTCCGATTCATTTAGACTTTCAACTGCATTGACATTTTCTTTGGTTTTACTGTCCTTCTTGTCTTTTACACCATGATTCGTGTTTTTAGACCAACATTGCTTCGTAAAATGTCCTTTCTGCTTGCAATTAGTGCATGTTTTTCTGTATGCGGGACAGCTTTTTGGTTTATGCTTCGTGCCACATCTTTTACATTGGAATTCTTCTACTTTGTTGGTTTGTTTATTTTTTACTACATTTACTTGGCTGGTGCTTGCTTCTACCTTCTGTAGTTGCTTTTGAACCATCTCATTTGATCTGCACATCATCACAGCTTTTTCTAGCGTAAGACTATTACCTTCATGCAGTAATTTTAGTTGCAGATCCTGTTTTTTGACCCCAAATATTATTTTGTCTTTTAACATACTATCATTCAAGCAGTTACAAAACTCACAAGTTTTTGCATACGTTTTGATTCTCGTAAGAAACTCATCAAATGATTCATTTTCACCCTGTATAGCTTTGTTGAAAGTAAGTCTTTCGAATGAAAGATTAACAGTAGGTGAAAAGTGAGCTGTAAATTTTTGCTTTATAACTTTTAAGTCTACCTGTTGCGTTTCAGTCAAGTTAAAACTATTGTAAATCTTTATGACATCTTGGCCAATAGTACTCATGAAAGTTGCACATTGCACTTGAGCTGATTTTGTGCCTAGCTGGGTAGCTGTTGCCCACCACTCGAACTGCTGTATCCACTCTTTCCACGTGGTCGCCATGTCCTCGTTGGTTGTGATCAGAGGTTTTGGGGGACGAATTCCTTGCATACCTGCTTCTGTCATGATTCACATTTGCTTTTATTATATATATTTTCTTTCTATATTAACTTCTGACACCATGTAACGAGTATTTAACGTTATATTAAAACAACAATTGTATTTAGGATAACTTTATGTCAACTGTCAAATATTAACTGAAGTTAGTTGCGTGTGTACTAAAGGTAGGTACACACTATAGTATGTTACAAAGCCTTTATTTGTTCTTTACAAGTACCCAAAAGGGTGTGGAACATGTCACAAAAAACTAACAGAATGTATAAAATATTGCATAATGTATGTATAATATAAAAAATATAATGCTGCTTTATTGTCAAATTGTCAAACTAAATTATGATGTGTCGAGCGATATATGTGAAATAACACAGGGTGTCCCTCAAGGACATGTTTTAGGTCTTCTGTTATTTAATATATACACAAGTGACATATCTAAGTGGAATATCAAACGTACATACTATATCTTACGTCAACGACACAAACATTCTTATCATAGACAGTGAATTAAATGTAATTAAAAATACTGCTAACCTAGTGTATTCAAATATAATTAAATGATCAGAAGAAAACAAGCTCAACTTGAATAAAAATAAAACAAAAACAATATTATTCGCTTTGCAAAAAGATATAGATATCTGTCTCTCCGACTGCGATATAGAAATGTGCGACTCTGTAAAAATTCTAGGAATAATTTCCGTTTTTTTGTTTCCATCTGTTATGACTGTATTGTTGCTTTTTACAATGTGTAAATTTATATATAATATTTTATATATTTTGCTTTGGACTGTATATATATATATGTATACACAGGGTGTTTCGTGAGTGACTGGCCATACGCTAGTGAGGGGTACAGAACCCTAAGACGATTTAAGAATGACCATTATTAGATCTCTAATGCCTCTCGTTTCTGATACACAGCGTGTTTTCTATTTTTTGCCAAAATTTAGATCGGCCGTATTTTTTTAATGGCTGTAGCAAATTGTACCAAATTTAATAGATATGTTTTACTAATAGAGGTCTACATAATTCAGTATCGAAAACAAAAAAAAGTCAAGGCCTGAGCCAATTTTTTAAATTTTGGATCTTACCTAAAAACATCATCCTGTATATGGATTTTGGCAATGTACAATACGGATTTTCAAAATACTCTAATAGGGTGCCTGAACCATGTAGTTAGTTTTTTTGGCACACTTTAACGCCTCGAGAATTAACAGCCGAGTTTCACAATAAATCCATTTAAAGAATATTTGGGTGACTTTTGGTCAATATCAGTAACTACATGGACGACATTAGTTTTTTGAGGAAAGATTTAATTTTACTGTCTGTTAGAATTTACTACAACGATAAAAAAATGTAAAAATACGTAAATGTCAACAAAACTGAAAAAATAAAAAAATTAAATATCTAAAAATGTGAATAAACAAAATTTTTATTTATTAGAACAAATACAAAAGAGTAAAAATTATATGGAAGTGAGACAATAAAGCTTCTAAATAGTTAATACAATTAGTTAAAAAGAATTTGATCCAATACAATTACACGAAATTAAAATAACACACCTAAAGTCACTAAAGTGTAACGAACAAAAAATAATTAAAAAAAATAATGACTACAACAAATTTTTAAAATGTCTGCCTCCAACCTCAATACACTTTCTTGCATGTAACTGTAAATTATTTATATGCGTTCTCTTAATTCCTGTATCATGGTAACTTCGGTAGCATATGCTTTTTGCTTTAAATGGCTCCATAAGAAATAATCCATTGGAGTCAGGTCTGGGGATTTAGCAGGCCAGGACACTGGACCATTGAGACTGATCCACCAGGGTTCAGACTTTGCGAAGCTGAAAAAAATCCCTGAATTTTCCAGGTTTTCCATAACCAAAAATATTAATTTCCATATATTTTTTTAGTCAAGTAATTTTTTATTTGACATAAAATAATTCCTTGACTTGAATTGAATCAGTAAAAATTCTTAAGAATTCTATGGTTTTCCATATCGAGGCGCAGAATTCCCTGATTTTTCATACAATTTATAAAATTCCCTGATATTTCCAGGTATTTTTTTAAGATTTATAAATTCCCTGAGTTTTCCAGGTTCTCCAGGTTTTCCATACGAGTCCGAACCCTGTCCACCTATTGGGGTAATGGTTATCTGGTCATCTCGTAAATAGTGAGGACCTGCACCATCGTGTTGGTAATGAACTCCTCTATTATTTATACCTTGTAATAGTTCTGGTAATGTACCTCGCAAAAAACTTAAATACATTTCAACATTAAAAGTAGCCTAAAAGAAATGAGTCCTAATTTAATTATTATCTAATAGTCCACACCAAACATTTATAGAAAATTTTTGTTGGGAATTCTTTTGCGACATGCCGTGAGGATTTTCTTCTGCCCATAAGTGCATATTACTACTGTTATAAATCTGGTAAACTGAGACTCGTCAGTAAATAAAACTCTTGAAATTGTTCTTCTATGATTCAACACCCAACGACAAAATGCTCTTTGGGAAATGTCATCTCTTTCTTCAGTCTTTGAACAATTTGTAAGTGGAAAGAATGCAAATGGTTGTTTTTTAAAGTTTTCCAAACTCTTACATGAAGGACTCCTAAAGCTGCACCTACTCTTCGTGTACTAATTGAAGAATTTTGCTGCACTATCCCCAGAATTTCATTTTCTTCATTTACATCTTGTCGATCAGGACGTCCATGTTGCAACGGAGCTGAAGGAAATAATTGTGAACAAAAGAAAATGTTGATTTATTGGGAATTCGTCGATTGGGAAACCCGCGACGATATTCTCTAACGGCGGCCCTGGAGTTCCCATTACAAAAACCATAAATGTAACTAATGTCAACGTACTCACGGATCACGAGATTTTTGAAATGGATTTATATGGTTGTTAATTCTCTAATCATTGAAACTGTGTAAAAGCTGATTAAGGCTGTGTTATCAATGTCAAAATATCGCGTTCACAGTCGTAAATCTTTCAACATATTGTTCTCAAAAACAAACCAACAAAAATCGGATTTGATTTAAATATTAGAACTAGTTAACTTAAATCTAGTACGTATCATATTTTATATTTGAAAATTAAATGAAATTAAATATTTCCTTTGGATTATTACACGTGAACTCACGTGCCACTCAATTGTCCGTAATTCACCATACATTTTTTTATATTCTTTAATGGGACTCAAATATTCAAATAAAATATGATACGTACTAGAATAAATATATTAAATGTAAAAAAAAGTTAAAAATCGGCATAATATTTGCTCCTAAGGGAGATTAATATGTTAGAAAAAATGTATTAAATTTTGCCAATTTAACTGGACGATTTACTAATAGAGGGCGAAGCAGTAGCTATTTGAAGTACCAAACATGCTTCAAATCCCTAAAAACTGCAGGGTAGAACTTTTTGTTTTCTCTACCATTTGAAATATAGTTTAAAATAATTTAAATTTACTTACCAATTGAATTGTTACATTTCTAGTACCCCGGGAGGCAGCGACAGATTTTTCGCGTTAATGTCTATAAGGTTAGATTTTTTTTTCCAAAGAGAGTTTAGATAGTATCTATAATAAAGGTGCAATTCTACCAAACTCTTAGTGGTGCATAAATGAGTAAAAAAATTTAACATTTAAAATTTCGTTTCTCGAATTGTCACGAATTGTCAAGAAATGATGATTCGCCTTCGCCCCTGCCGGCCCCAATTTTCGATCTTCACCTTGCGATTCATGTTGTACGGTCATTGCCGACCTTCTCCTCGCCATCGAGACATAGAACGGGTCTCCGATCGCCGTATTTGTTCAGTTTTTACGTTTGAAAAAGTGACTTGCGGTCGTGCTAATCGGCGACCATTTTTAAGTGGCTTCGCGAGTTCGAATCCCACCCGGGGATTTTTTTTTTTTTCGTTTTCAATTTTTTGGCACATATTTTTGATTCAATAATTGCGATTTGCTCCGTTCTATTGCATTTCTCGGAGAAGTTTTGCATTTTCCGCCGCGGAATATTAAGATGCACTATTTGGATTAAAAATCACATTCTACCTCCGGGTGGCTAAATCTTTGGTAAACGTTGCAAAAACGGCAATACGTAATCATATCACGACAATTATATTCCTCATTAGTATTAATGAACTGACAATATTTTTATAGATCTGTTAATAAGCTTTTATTTACCCCATTATATTATATTATTTTGGTAAGGAAATTTCTAATTTTTAATGGAAGTAATGCAGATTAATATTTCGCGTGGAAAATGCAACACTTTTCAGAGAAATGCAATAGAACGGAGCGAATAGCAACTATAGAACAAAAAATATCTGCCAAAAAGTTGAAAATGAAAAAAAAAAAGTATCCCTGGGCGGGATTCGAACTCGGGAAACCACTTAAAAATGGTCGCCAATTTGCACGACCACAAGTCAATTTTTCAAACATAAGAACTGAATAAATACGGCGATCGGAGACCTGTTCCATGTCTCGATGGCGAAGAGAAGACCGGCAATGACCATACAACGTTAATCGAGAGGTCAAAATCGAAAATTGAGGCTGGCAGGAGCGAAGGCGAATCGTCATTTTTTGACAATTCGTGACAATTACAAAAACGAAATTTTCGTCCATCTATTTTTTTCCTTAATTTTTTACTCATTTATACGCCACTAAGAGTTTGGTAGAATTGCACCTTCATTATAGATGCTATCAAAACTCTCTTTGGAAAAAATTTAGCTTTATAGAAATGATTTCACGAAAATTGTCGCTGCCTCCCGGGCTATAGTTTATTCTACATCTTCAATAACTTTTTGTTAGTAATATTGCTAATAAATCAGGAGCATATCTAATAATAAAATATCATTACTGTACAAAGTAATTTTTATATGGACTAAAGGTACCTATTTTTAATCCAGATTGTGAAAAATCAATGTTACGCGGGATTAAAAAGAAAAAGAAAGAATCTTGTGGCATATAGACAAACTATCTTTGCGTACACTCTAATAGTGTAGATTGCAGATAAACAATTATTATTTTGAAAGAGTAAAATGTCTCTTTTACTCCCCGAAGGAAAGCTTATAATCTTTCTGGGAGCAAAAGTGACACGTTAGTCTTTGAAAATGATAATTAAAACTAGCAGTACAGAAATATTATTTTGAAGAATTCCGATATCCTCATTTCCTCAAGCACGCAAAAGGTCTTTCCATTGTTTTCCTCTGGTTTTTGTAATGTCCTTTTTCAAACATTTCATAGTTATTCATTGGTTGTCGTGTGTATGTGTTTTCGTGATATTTCACTTTCGGCGTGAAAATGATCATCAAGTGACAAAAATTTGATGGAAAAGCCTGCAAAAATCCGCACCCGTAGTGCGTAGGAAGACGAGAGAAATCGATTGATGGACACCTGAGTGTTCCATCTGCGTTCTTCTTCTGAATAGGCCTTCAGAAATTGAAAATTTGTCACATTTTCCATGTTTACGTGTTTTTCGTTAAATTTTCCTTTTGGTGGGAGAATTGTCATCATCGGGTAACAAACAATCCGATGTTTTAGGAAAAATCTAAGAAAAAACAGGGATACGCAGTAAGCGGAGAAAAATCGAATAGTGGACACCGGTGTTTTCCATCTGTGCTCTTTCTCTGAATAGGGGCCTTCGGAACAGTTTCCCAATGGAAAATGTCAAATTTACGTGTTTTTCGGGATATTTTACTTTCGGTGTGAAAGTGTTCATCAGCGGGTGACAAAAATTTCGATAATTTAGGAAAAATAGTGAAAAATTCAGGGGTAGGCATGAAGGTGAGAGAAATCGAATGGCGCAAATCGCGCTTTATCTCGTTTCGTTTTCGAGATACGATCTCGGGAAGCGGTCCTTAGTTTCCGAGATACGGCCGCTCAAAGACTCCGGAAGGTAAAAATCGAAGTTTTTCACCTCTTCCCGAGGTCATATCTCGAGAACTAAACGAGATAAAGAGCTGCGATTTACGCCATTAGATTTCTCTCGCCTTCCCACTTACTAGTTCAAATAGGTAGGTTAAATCGCAAAATGTGACCGGAGGGGGATCTCTACGGGAAAAGTTGTATTGAGCTGAGATGTAAAATAAAAAATCTAATATACTATTAGTCCCACACTTTCCTCAAAGGTACAAAAAGGTTGAAATGGTTTATTTTTGCGTATAAATCGAGAACGATGAGAGATATGGAAAAGATTTCAGATAAAAATTGTAGAGCTAATAATTTGGCTTACGAAAGGTCATATGCGTTTCCATTCATATTTCTGATTGTTTGGCTGTAAGATCTGTCTGACTTTTAGGGGATGAATGGAATAATAAAAAATAGTTTAAATTCTAAAAGTTGATACTTTTTGTTATTTCTTTTCTGAATCTCCTTAGAATAATTTCAACTTCTTTGCAGAGATAAAATTCCTCTGTTTGTTTAGATAGAAGTTATAAACATCTGAATTTTTAAATTCACGTTTCAGGGGAAAACGTTCTGGTTTAATTTTTTTCAAGCAACACTGACCTCTTAGTGAAATTTCCTTAAAAAAATTCCATTACAGTTTTTTTTCTCACACATGCCAACGTTGATATTCAAATATAATTACTACAATTCCTACGATTTTTAATTCACTCGACGCCACCGCAATACAGTCGTAACTTTTTATAAAGAAAATTGATCCCTCGTGTACGCTTAATCGATTGCCGATTAAATTTCCAATCCGATGATTTTGCGTGAGATATGGACGGCTAAAGTTAGAATTTCAAGGATCTCGCTCCTCGCGCTACACGGTCCAGCTTCGAGGTCTAATAATAATAATAATAAAAGTGCTTTATTGAATTAGTACAATTCAACAGGCCATTGACCGGGGTCCTTCAGCCTATATATATAATACATTAATGTAAACAATTAACATGATTTAAGGTATGATAAACTCAAAAATTTATTATTTCCCATAATGTTCTTAAGGGGTGTCTCCATCTTGTCCTGCCATTTGGTTGTCTTCTGGCACATAAACTCTCGATTAACTCCTTATTGTGTTCATTCTGGGAGAATCTTGTGGAAAGTGTGATGAGTCTATCTTTTATTGGTTGGATATTTGTCAGTTGGTATAGAAGTTGGTTAGGAGGATTGTGTAGGGGATTATTGGGGTGACGGATTTTGGTTATCAAACGAAGGGCACTTGTTTCTGCTATGCTAAGCTTTTGTAAGGCTGGTTGTTTACAGTTTTGAAAAAGTACATGACCATATTCTATCATGGGTCTGCATATGGTCTTATATATTTTACTAGCAGTTTGAATGTCAATCCCTCCTTTTGTATGCACAAGACATCTAAAGTGTTTTGATCGTGAGATTGTGTTTTTTTTAACTTGTGCCATGTGGCTATTAAAGTTGATTTTATGGTCGATGGTTATTCCTAGATATTTGGTGAATGTTTTAGGGTAAAGCAAATGATTATACATATTAAGTGTTGGAGAATTCGGACCAGGGTTATGATTGAAGATGATGAATTGAGACTTAGATGGATTTGGTTTTAATCTCCATTTATTGAACCAATCTGTGGTGTGATTAATCAGATTTAACAAACTTTGTGTTGCTGTCACGATAGAAGTGTTGTGAGATATTAAAGTCGTATCATCGGCAAACTGGAGTATATAAGCACTGTGTGAAAAATGTTGCTCATCGTTGTAGGGGTGGTAATAGATATCTGCACAGAAAATGTTGTATAGCAACGGAGAAAGTGGTGAACCTTGAGGGAGACCCTGTTCTGGTGTGAACTCATACGAGAATGAACTTGAAATTTTTACTTTTAGATGTCGATTTTTCAAAAAACAGTCTATTAATAATATAAGGTACTTCGGACAACCCAGTTTGTAAAGTTTGTAAATTATGCCTGTGTGCCAAATGCTGTCGAATGCTTTTTCTATGTCAATGAATAGAGCTGCAGTTTTTCCTCCGTTCAGTTTGGTGGTTTCAATATTATTAATTAGGGTAACAAGTGGGTGTAGCGTGGAACATTTATGTTTAAATCCGAATTGGTATCTGGGAATACGATGTTCTACACTTTCTTCTATTTTTTTTTTTAATAATTTTTCAAAATTCTTACCGATGACTGGTAGGAGCGTTATAGGTCGAAAGCTAGTTGCTTTAGTATGATCCAAGTTAGGTTTTGGTATTGTGACGATGGTTCCAAGTTTCCATTCTTCAGGGATATAATGATTTATAAGGCAATATTTGTATATTTTTATAATGTGTAAATGTATTTGGAGATCTAGTTGTTTTAAGATGTTTTTTGTTATCATGTTATGTCCTGGAGCGGTGCTTTTTCCCTGATTTAGTATCTCAAAATAATCAGCTTCCTCGATGTTGTAGTTTTCTGGTGGGACTCTTTCTGTGATGTATGTTGTGTACCAATTTTCTATTTCTGTGTAGTTGTCATCGTCAAAGTTGTTGTCTTGCTTTTTTCTGTAAGTAGTTTCGAAGTGTTTTGCAAATATATTTGCTTTTTCTTCAGGGGTTTCGTAGTTTTTACCGTTCTCCACTATTGGTCTATGAGTTTCATTTTTGTTGTTGTATTTCGTCAATTTTTTTTATTTCATACCAGTAATTTTTACCTTTTTGTTTATTTATATCCTCACATGTTTTAATCCATTTATGTGTTTTAAATTCAGTAATCAATTTTTGAATATTTTTATTATACTTGTTGAGCTCTGTTTTAGCAATAGGGTCATTGTTGTTCCTGTATTCTCGATACATTTTTCGTTTTCTTTTTATTAGCTGTATTATAAATGGAGGAAGCTCGTGGGTATAATATTTCATTTCTGTTTTAGGGGTATTTTGTAATATTGTTTTGGAGAGTTTGCTATTGAAATCCATTATATGTTCTTCGTCAGTATATCCTGAATTGTCCAAATAATTTAACATTATTTCGTTTACTTTGTTGATGTTTGTTTTTTTTAAATTATATTTCATTACTCTCTTGTGGTTTACTGGTTTTTGCAGGTCAATTTTAATTTTAAAGCCTAGGTGATCGGAGCATAAATCAGGAGTCAATTCAACTTGTATATTGTTTTTAATATTGTTAGAGTAAAGGAGATGGTCCGGTGTTGAATCATTGTTGTTGGGCATAATGAATGTGGGTGGCGTATCGTATTGTGAAAAATTGGTGTTTTGGATAAAGTCGTTAATCTGCCTCTTCTTTAGCCTATTGTTACTAGTGTTGAAGTCACCAACAATGATCGAATATTTGTATAAAGTACTTTTGGTGAAAATGTTTTCTTCAATTCTCGCATTGGGATGGATGTATACTAGAAAGATATGTAGTTTGTCATCTAGAAAGGGAATATTAAAGTGCAGGCATTCATTAAGTGGGTTGTTTATTCTGGGTGGGTTTTCTTTTCCCATTTTCAGTTCAGGATGAGATTGTATTAAGCTGCCTCCTCTCGTATAATTATGCAATTGGTTACCTTCATATTGAATAACTGTCCAATCCCTGTATGATGTGTTACTTCTGCTATTTATTTTTGCTTCGACAAACATCGCACATGAAATATTGTTGTTTTCAATATAATTGTTTATTATATGTTTTTTTTTTCGTGTAACTATTGATGTTTGAATACAGAATATTAATGTCTGACATGTTCGTATTGTATGTTATTCGTGTCATTTATTGGCTCAGTGGGAGAAATTGCGTCTTCGACATCTAATTCGAATATTAGAATGTATACTCTGTTTCCAGAAAAGATAGCAGTTGTATCCAAATTAAAATTGTAGATAAATCTCTTAGGGAGCTTTATTAGTAATTCTTCTCTGTTGTTGTTAGTGTTGTCGTTTAATTCGTTTATGTATGTGTTAATTATTGTGTCGTGAACTGTAACAGGTGCATGTATCCTTGATTTCTTCTTGTTGCCTGAGATTTCGTGAGATTTTTTGTTAAGCGATTTTATTTGTACGTTTGGTATACCTTGTATAGGAGCTGTAGGTCTTTTGGGTTCGAGGTCTATTTTTCCCAAATAAAAAATCTTACGAGCTTGATGGCATATTTTGTTATTTAAAATCGAACGAGAAATCGAGTGGCGCAAACCGAGAGTTGCTGCGGTTCTTCTTTTGCGAGATACGGCCGCTCAAAGTCAGCGGAGAATGAAAATCGAAGTTTTTCACCGCTTCCACCGAGAACGAAACGAGAGCTGCGCTTTGCACCATTCCATTTCTCTCACCTTCCTACGTCCTCCTGAATTTGTTTAGATTTTTCCTGAAACGTCGAAATTTTGTCACCCGACGATGACCACTGTCATTCCAAAAATTAAATGTAACCAAAAACACCTACTCACGAAAAATGTAACATTCTTTCACGTTCCGAGGGTCCTACCTACATAACGAACACAGAAAGAGAACGTCACTATGCTCTATTCGATTTGTCTCCCCTAATTGCATACCCCTGAATTTTTTCAGATATTTCCTGAAACATCGAAATTTTGTCGCCCGATGAGGACCACTTCCATACCGAAAGTGCAATGCTACATACTAGAAATGTGATATTTTTTCGATTTGCGTGGACCCTATCCACATAAAGAACGCAGACGGAGAACGCCACTGAGTGGTATTCGATTTGTCTCCCATTATTGCATACCACTGATTTTTTTCATGTTTCTTCTAAAACATCAAAATTTTGTCATCCGATGATTATCACTTTTATACCGAAAGTGAAACGCCACGAAAAACATCTACACACGAGAAATGTGTCATTTTTTCACTTTCCAAGCACCCTATCCACATAAAGAATGCAGACTGAGAACGCCACTGCACGCTATTCGATTTCTCTCCCCTTACTGTGTACCACTGGTTTTTTCAGATTTTTCCTAAAACATCTAAATATTGTCGCCCGATGATGACTACTTTCATACCCAAAGTGAAATGTCACGAAAAACACCTACACACGAAAAATGTGACATTTTTTCACTTTCAGAGGGCCCTATCCACATTAAGAACGCAGACGGAGAACGCCACTGTGCGCTATTCGATTTGTCTCCCGTTATTACATACCCTGACTTTTTTCATGCTTCTTCCAAAACATCAAAATTTTGTCACCCGATGATGATTACTTTTATACAGAAAGTGAAACGCCACGAAAAACATCTACACACGAGGAATGTGGCATTTTTTTTACTTTCCGAGGACCCTATCCACATAAAGAACGCGGATTGAGAACGCCACTGCACGCTATGCGATTTCTCTCCCCTTACTGTGTACCCATGGTTTTTTCAGATTTTTCCTAAAACATATAATTTTTGTCGCCCGATGATGACCACTTTCATACCGAAAGTGAAATGCCACGAAAAACACCTACACACAAGAACTGTGACATTTTTTTATTTTCCGAGGGCCCTATCCACATAAAGAACGCAGACTGAGAACGCCACTGAGCGCTATTCGATTTGTCTCCCATTATTGCATATTCCTGATATTTTTTCTAAAACATCAAAATTTTGCCACCCGATGATGATCACTTTCATACCGAAAGTGAAATGCTACGAAAAACAGCTACATATGAAAAAGGTGACATTTTTTCACTTTCCGAGGGCCCTATCAGGGTTCAGACTTTGCGAAGCTGAAAAAATTCCCTGAATTTTCCAGGTTTTCCATAACCAAAATTATTAATTTCCATATATTTTTTAGTAAAGTAATTTTTTAATCGACACAAAATACTTCCTTAAATTGAATTGATCAGTGAAAATTCTTAAGAATTCTATGGTTTTCCATATCGAGATGCAAAATTCCCTGATTTTTTCTACAATTTATAAAATTCCCTGATATTTCCAGGTTTCTTTGTAAGATTTCTAAATTCCCTGTGTTTTCCAGGTTCTCCAGGTTTTCCATACCAGTCCGAACCCTGCCTATCCACATAATGAACTCAGACAGAGAACGCTACTGTGCGCTATTCGATTTATCTCCCCTTACTGTGTACCCCTGATTTTTTTCAGATTTTTCCTAAAACATCGAAATTTTGTCGCCCGATGATGACCACTTTCATACCGAAAGTGAAATGCCATGAAAAACACCTACACACGAAAAATGTGACATTTTGTCACTTTCCAAGGGCCCTATCCACATAAAGAATGCAGACGGAGAATGCCACTGTGCGCTATTCGATTTCTTTCTCCTTACTGCCCCTTATTGCGCTGATTTTTTTCAGAATTTTCCTAAAACATCGAAATTTTGTCGCCCGATGATGACTACTTTCATAACGAAAGTGAAATTCCATGATAAATACCTACACACGAAAGAAGTGAAACTGTTCTATTTTCCGAGGATCCTACCCGAAGAAAGAACGCAGATGGAGAACTCCGGTGCGCGACATTCGATTTCTCTCCCCTTACTGAGTACCACCCCTAATTTTTTAAGATTTTTCCTAAAACATCAAATTTTTGTCACCAGATGATGACCACTTTTACACTGAACGTGAAATTCCATAAAAAGCACCTACACACGAAAATCGATGAATAACCATTAAAATTTGAAAAACAAAATCACAAAAAACAATATCTAACAATAATTGAAACTATTACTGCATTATTAGATTTTGTAGATAGTTGCGGTGGCTGCCGCCTAACGTAACCATGAATTGTTTAATTATTTACAATCATCAAATCCTATTTCAAAAGTTACAAAGTAGAATAGGAACTGAATCATTTTTTATTCACTGCTGTAAATCTAGTCAAGGCTTCCCAATAGTGTTCGTACGGCCCTGCACAATTCTGTTGCCAACAACTGATGATGAAAACACTACTTATAGCTAGCCAATTTAGGGTTCCTGTTATATCGGCATAACTATTAGTTCGCTTTTTCTATATACGAATTTACTGTGGCGTGCAAACACATCCTTAAATAGTTCAATTACATTATTATAATATTATGTTGAGGTTGGAGGCAGACATTTTGAAAATTTGTTGTGGTCATCTTTTTTTTAAATTATTTTCTGTTCGTTACATTTTAGGTGTGTTATTTTAATTTCGTGTAATTGTATTGGATCAAATTCCTTTTAACAAATTGTACTAACTATTTAGGAGCTTTATTGTCTCAGTTATTTCACTTCCATATAATTCCTACTCTTTTGTATTTGTTCTTATAAATAAAAATTTTGTTTCTTCACATTTTTATATATTTAATTTTTTCTCTTTTTTGACTTTTGTTGACATTTACATATTTTTACATTTTTTTATCGTTGTAGCAAATTCTAACAAATAGACAGTAAAATTAAATCTTTCCACACAAAATTAATGTCATCTATGTAGTTACTGATGTTTTTGTGACCGAAAGTCACCCAAATATTTTTTAAATGGATTTATTGTGAAGCTCAGCTGTTAATTCTCGAGGCGTTAAAAGTGTGCCAAAAAAACTAACTACATGATGCAAGCGCACTATTAGACTATTTTGAAAATCCGTATTGTACATTGCCAAAATCCATATACAGGATGATGTTTTTAGATAAGACCTAAAATTAAAAAAGTTGGCTCAGGCCCTGACTTTTTTTCTGTTTTCGATACTGAATTATGTGGACCTCTATTAGTAAAACATATCTATTAAATTTGGTACAATTTGCTAGAGCCATTAAAAAAATACGGTCAATCTAAAATAGAAAACACGCTGTATATCAGAAACGAGAGGCATTAGAGATCTAATAAAGGTCATTCTTAAATCGTCTTAGAATTCTGTACCCCTTACTAGCGTATAGCCACTCACTCACGAAATACCCTGTATATTTGTAATTTATCTTTGTACTATCTTTAACTTGTGTAAAACAATTTCTGTTATGTACACCAATAAATATTATTATTATTATTATTTACATAGATAGTGACGTTACAGGTCTTTTTTTGGTGACGAATATTTAATTTGAATCTAGATTTCTTTTAACATTATTTAAAACCGTTTTCTTGGCGAAAAATTGTTTCAGCTATAATATATACCAAGACTATTTAATATTTTTCTACTTAAAAAAATTACGTGACAAACATTTGAAATATTTCGATTATATATAAATTTTAACTGTCACGCATATCACTTTTATTTCCAGTTCCGGTTATCCAATCAATTATTTCTGGTCTCAAATTTATTTCTGTTCGAAACCAATATTTTCTTGTTAAATTTCGGTCACACTCATTTGAAGGTATTTTAAACAAAGTGTCATAGTCAGATTTGAGATTTAAAAAATTACTATCATTTCTCTCGGATGTTTGTTCATGAAAAAAAAAGTAGAATAAAATATAAAAACCGGATCTTATATTTTTTTATGAAATTTCATAATTTAAAATTAAGAAAATATGCGGGATAACCCCATTAAAATCGAATATGTTACCAAATAAATAAAAAAATGAAGCAAGTGCATTTATATTCATTCACTGATTTATACATAAAAACTAACAGTTACCGGAGTTGCTCTTGGAATGGTTCATTGCAAATCTGGCAGGAAAAAACGTTAGCCTGATTTATAGGTGTAATAGTTGTTTGACACAGGAGCTCATGTTGTGCAAATTCGTCACTGGAGTTGAATGATTGCTCACATAAGTTACAAATTATTTTTCTGATAACAGTCGTCGTGTTCTTTTTAAGTTTTCGTGAAATCCTTTTCTTGTGTGGTAGACTTTTTTTTGATGAACGATGATCGTTCCTGCAAAAATTATGAATAGTAAAAGAAAAGCTGCATCTTTATTTTCTCAATTTATAAACTGTATATTATATGATAATAAATATTACCTAAGAGATTCTCGATCAGAGTCGGCCCTGTCATCCTCTTTTTTGATGGACGATAATCCAACATTTTCAGAAAAATTCTCGTTAACAGTAGAAAAGCGTACAGTATCTACCAATTTGGGAAGACCCTGTTGTTCTACATATAAATTTTCTGAGTTAACGATACGTAAGTATCCCCCAGATTTTTCACTTATAATTAACTGCTGTTCATCCAGAATCTTGTGTCCTGCTAAATGAAATGTTATATCAAAATGTTTACCTATTACATAAAAATTAGGCAGATTAAAATTATACAAGAATCATTATTTAAATAATAAATAGGTCACATTATAGGTTAACAATAAATTATTATATTAAGTGGTTAATAATATAAATTCTAATTAATAATTTACTATATCAAATGGTTATAATAGGGTCATTTAGCGTTTTTTTCTTATTTCATAAATCGAAAGTACACCCCACAATTAATCGATCTACAAAATATCAAAATTTTTTGTTAACGATTTCTGCTTCAAAAAACTATAACAATGGGCTTGTTCCATGATATTCTTTTTATATGCTTCTTATGCTTTTTCATATAGTACTCGATATTCCCATTATTGCACTTAAAATTTCGTATTATTAACTTTTTCCGTTCTCGAGATATAAGGAGTTGCAATTAGTAATAGTTGCAAAAACCAAGCGCCCATTTGTGACGTCACTATACGCAAGTGACGTAAGAAATTTGGCTTTCTGGGACCTTTCAAATTTAACCTGAAAGATCGAAAAACGTGAAGTTTTCAAACGCTGGTAACTAAATAAATACGTCGAGGGGAAGTTCGTTCTATGTCTGTACGGAAAGGAGAAGGTCGGCGATGAATCCTAATTGTAAATTGCAGGATCAAAATCGACAAATTGGTCCCGACAGGAGCGAGAGAAAATTGTAATTTTTTTACATTTCACCAAATTGTACTCCCCTACTGTCAAGAAGTAAATAAAACAAAGAATACTTCGAAAACACTTATAATTATAACAACTAAGGAGCATCAAGTCTATTGAGATCGCCGAGTCTATGCGTATAGTGACGTAGCGCCTGGCCACGCCCCATTTTCGCGAGGTGGAGATTTGTAATAGATTTTAAGATACTAAACGTGCGAATAAGATTCTGAGTTTTTGCAGATCCATTATTTTATACTTTCGATTCATGAAATAAAAAAAAAAAGCCGAACAAGCCCATTGTCACTCACGAGAAAAGGGGTGTGGCCCACGCGTGACGTCATCCCACCGTCATTCTTCGACAGGTAGCAGCGCCGGCCAGTTTATTTACACAGTATTAAAGATTAAAGCTTGGCCATTGTTCTCTTTATTAGTACGATTATTTATTGAAATCTTTGCGTGTGATTTACTGTTGCTTATGCTTTATCATGAGTGCTAAAAAATATACTTATAGAACTTGTTTAGTGCCTAAATGCAAAAACATGTCAGTAACTGCACCAAATAAGTTATTATATACTTTTCGCAAAAATACAAATCGAAGAATATATTGCATTCGATCAGCACATTTCTAAAACCGGTAATATTTCTCGCAGATATAAAATTTTCATATCTCTTTGTTGGTGATCGAATTCTGAACAACTTTCAAAATGTCCGTCTGTCTGTCCGTCTGTTCGTCCGCTACGTTTCTTGTAAGCACGATAACTTAAGAATGAAAAGTCCAATTGTATTAAAATTTTGACAGTAAGTTAGTGTTAGTTAGAGGAACGACCCTATTGTTTTTGAACGAAATTGATCAATAAATGATAAAGTTATTAATTTCTTAAATAAAAAAAATTAATGTTTTGTAATTAAACTAAAAACAGAACAGATTTCCGAAACGTCAGCGAAATATTTAATTTCAAGTTTTTATACTTATTTGTGTTGTTTATTTTAAAAAAGCAACCTTTAACCGATCCTTTGCCGTGAAAGTCACAGGCGAAGAGGTTATTTACCAATAATATACTGGTTAATTCAGATATTTTGTAGATTCCCCGAGCACCGCTTAAAAAGAAAACATACATGTGGCAGGAAGTAACAACGAATTGAAGAAGGAAAAAATAAAAAAAACATAAAAACGTTTAAAAAACAACCCAATACATCCTCTAAACGTGAAGTGAAAATACATGTATAAGCTTTAAAAAAGATTTATAAATAATTGAAGTAAAAATGTAAATTCTGTGAATAAATATCACTCGATAAAAAATCTTGAAAAAAGAAACAAATGAAATAAATATAAATTCTCTCAACATTAGGGTGTCCTTAGATATAGAGATTTTCTATTAATTCGGTTCTCCTCACTCACTCATTGTATTATAATATAAGAAAATAAAATCACTAAAATTTTAAGTGGTTAACTCAACCCCTCCCAGTGTCTCTAAAGGGGTAAATTTTGACGAAATTCAGAATTCTAGAAAAGTAAAAAAGTATAAAATAATATATACTCCCCAATTAATGATTTATAAAAATGGTTTAATGCATTTTTGTTGTAAAATTCACCGATTCGTAAAAAAATGCATAAAGGTGTATACTTTATCCAATTTCTTCATTCAAGGAATTTTCACTTCATTTATAAGAAATACCTTTAATAATCACTTTTTTGGTACAAAAATGCATCTTGGATACATTTTAGGGATTGAAATAAATAAAGAAAACTAAATATTAGGGATTTTATGAATACTTATCCCTCTACAGGCACGGGAAAGGGTTTAGCTAGTCACCCTAAACTTGGTGTAAATATTTTATTTTATAATAAATTGAGCAGATTAATCAGATTTTAATTTAAAATAATAAAAACCACCCTAATAAACATACATGTTGCCTAGTTGTGTAATTTTTCAGAGAAAACAACTTTTATTGACTTAAATGAAATTCTCAAAGAATAAAACATTTTTAGCTGCAAGCATGAATAAAAATATATTAAAATAAATGCGTTTTCCCTGACTATTTCCTAAAATTCTTAAAATTCCATGACTTTTCCCTAATTTCCCTGACCAACATGAAATTCCCTGACTTTTCCCGGTTTTCCCTATTTTCCAGAAAAGTGGCCACCCTGTGTTAGCATTATATTGTGATTTCTTGTTGCCACTGAATGGGCATCTTTGCGTTTTCCGATTGTATTTAACAAATATTCTGGTTGCTTTGAGACAATCACATTATGCACCATACAACACAAATGTACCCACTGCCTTTGTTTCATGTTCAGCCATCCTACTTGTTTGATATAGGGGCTTATGTGTTCTCTATACGGAACATATTGCGCATACCGGATACAGGTATTTTGAACTTTCTGTATCCTGTGTGTGTTTTTTACCGTAAGAGAAGGTCCATATACTGTATCTCAATAATTTAGTTTAGACACAACTAGCGGATAGCTTAGTTTGATTTTGGCACCTTTTGGTAGATTATCTCTCAGGTGGTACAAACCTCTCAAACTTAGATATGCTGAGTAACACAAAGTTGACACTTGTTTGGAGAAATTTAATTTGTCGTCCATGATTAGGCCGAGATTCCTTACATGGTCACTGAACTTAATCTCGTTATTTTCCATCATCAGCTTAAAGCCACTGGTGCACAGCTCATTTAGGTTTTTCTCACTACCAAACATAATTGCTGTGATATTTAATTGCAAACCATTTTCACTTGTCCATTGTAAAGTGCTGTTTAGATCATCACTAATTTTTTGGAAGGCTTCATCGCATTTACTCACCCTGAAACTAGGCATAATTTGTAAATCATCTGCATAATAATGGACGGTACAGGATTTGATTTTCTGTTCAAGATCTATGACGAAGATGTTGAAAAGTAGTGATCCTTGTGGCACCCCAGATCTTATAATACGTTCAGTTGAAAATACTTGTGCGTCTTTCTCGTTCAGCTCAACTGTTTGTTTGCGCTCTATTAGATAGCTAGGTTCCCACATTATTCCTCTGACGCCGTAGTGTAGCTTAGACAGTAATAGTTCATAATTTACACTGTCAAATGTTTTTGACATATCTAATAGTGCAAGGACTGTCAGTTGTAGATATGATATCGTGTATTTTTAGCAGCACTGTTGTTGTGCTGTGGTTTTTGCGGAATTCTGACTGGACATTGAGCAACATGTTGTGTGTTTCTAAGTAGTCTGTCAATTGTTCATGTACAACTCTTTCAAGACTTTTGATCCAGGTGGAAGAATGCTAATTGGTCTTCAGTCTTTAAGTTCCATAGAGTCTTCTCTTTTTAATAGTGGAATAATTTTGGCACTTTCTAAGATGCAGGCACTTTACCTATTTCCAGCGAGAAGTTTATGATGTGACTGAGCTCATTATTACAGTATTGTAAACATATCTTTAACGTACTGTTATGCCGTCTATTTCTGGAGCATCTGACTTTATACTATTCACTATTTTTTTTTCATTTGTTGTTTCAATGAATTTAATGAAAAAGTCTTGGTGTCCGGTGATGAAGTTGTCATAGTAATAGTCATATAGCTTTTCTTCACAGTTAGCCTTCAACTTTCACTATGCTATTGCTTTTGTTATTGTTAATGAAGCCCCACTGTCTCATTTTGTTCCAAAATGCTTTAGAATCTTTCATATTCTGGTGTATTTATAATACTTTCGCTTTTCGACTTTGTAGGCTATATTAGTGTAATTTCTAATTTGGCAATAGTAACATCTATCTACTTCTGTCTTTGTTCTTTTGTATGGCATCCAGGGTGCTTTCAACATTTTTTTGCTTTTACATATTAGAGGTGCATGAAAGTCTATTAAGGATAAGATACAAGAGTTTAATCAATTTATTTGTCATCAATGTTCTCTAGTTGTTATACACGTCCCTAATTCATATATTTTGCATCTTCATCGAATTTGTTCATTTCAATGTTCTTGTAATTTCTACAGAATTTTTGTTCTATTGTCTCTTCTTGATCGGATTCTAAGAAAGCATGTATTATGTCATGGTCCGATAGGTATGATGTGTCCTTAGTTCCAGGTTCTATTACATTCCACTCTTTATTTACGCATAGTATATCAATTAGTGACTCAGTGTATGTGCTGTTATCCAAGTAAGGTGTGTAATGATTTGTTTCAAGTCAAATACGTCTGGCATTGAAATCAGATTTTCTGTATTTCTGTCTCTATCAGCATGTTAATATTTAGGTCTCCCATACATATTATGTAATCAAACGCTTTTGTTATCTCCGCAATACTATTTTCTACCTTCTCTAATGATGTTTGCGTGCTTGCCCACTAAACATGAAACATAACTAAAATATTAAAAAACATTTTTTTAAAGTTACTTTGTCAATGTTTTTTTGTAATATTGTTTTCATGTAATTATAATTTTATTTTAATACATCCAAAAAACATTATTTATTAAAACAGCTATGTTACAAGAAATCAATATTATTTATGTGTTTAAAATATAACATATATGCCATATTGTTCATAAACACTCTGATAATATTACTTGAATGTAACATAATGCAATATTATTCTATAACAGCTCCATAATATTATTATGTAATATTTATAAAATTATATTAAAAACACTTGAGATTAACATTGTTGTTAAATTAAAGTAACATTTATAGGTTATAAGGATAAATGTTATTAAACCAACATTCATCTATAGTCACGTGATACGCCTAAATGCTATTTATTGGCCATTCCAGACCGAACGTAACGGACGCATCCGAGACGGCTAAACAAGAAGAAAAGGAAAATCGTCAGTCACACGCCATTTTGCCTCGAATTTGTTTGTAAAGGTAGCATTATTGTAATCCTAATAGTTAATGTTAATAGTGTTCAGTATGTCCGAAAACAAAAGAGTAAGCATATTTTGTCCTGATTTCGTCATTAATAAATTGATTGTTGAAGTCCTGTTCGCGAAGACGACTTTAAATAATAGTTTAGTCAAAGATTATCTTTGGTTATAGTGTTCAATATGTCCGAAAGGCGAAAACAAAGGGTAAGTAAATAATTGTTTATTGTACACGTACTTGATAGTTATTTATTTATGCAACGAATGCGATACTTCTTTTCACAAGGGGGAATTTCCGATAATCCCAGTGAAAAAGGTTAAGAAAACATAATTTCATATATTCTGCTACAAAACTGTTGTCCTCATCCTAGAGATGTACTGTGTTGCACAGGGTTACTTTGTAATTAAGTTTCAGTAGGTAATATTTAACATTTTTTCGAAAGTTCGGTTTCCTTAAAATTCAAGCTCACATTGACAAATTACATTGAGAAGAGATGAAAAATACTTCGGTACTTACCTAGCTAACGGTTCACACTTATTGAAAATGTAAAAATGTGTTTTTATGTATATTTGAAATTAATGAACTAATGTTTTATATCCCTGTTTTAGGAAGCAATTAATCTAGATCAAGCAACTCTTATATAAATTCCAACTCTTACTTTATCTTGGCAATTAAAGCTACGATGCAGCGGATCTTAGAAGCAGTAAATGAAAGTGGTGAAAATACTAAAAAGGACTTGTTGAAAGACGACAAAGTTCGATGAATTTCTGCTAGTAAAAGAACTAACAACAGATAACATGGAGAATCGGTAAGTGAAACTAGGGTATTTAATGTTTAAAAATTAATTTTGATTTTATGTATAATATATATACATGGAACAATCATTTTAAGGTGGCCTTTCCTTAGAAAGAGACATCTGATAGGGAAATATTTATGATTTTTGGCCATAACTTTTTTTTCTTAGTACGCATATTTAAAAAAACTATAAAAGTACCTAAGTAGAACCATAACAAAATTATTTACTATGAATTTTCATTCAATAATTTCAGCAGGTTGCAAAATAGCTAGATTTAAATTTAAAAATTATGCTAATCTTCCTATTTCGTAGTTCTAAATCGAGCTATTTTGCAAACCACCGAAATTATTGAGCGAAAATTCATAGTAATAGTCTTGTTATGGTTCTACTTAGGTACTCTTATAGTTTTTTTTTTTTAAATATACTTACTAAGAAAAAAAGTTATGGGCAAAAATTATAAATATTTCCCTATCGGATATCTCTTTCTGGGAAATGGCCACCTTAAGTTTTTATATTGGAAAATTGTCGGTCAAAATAATTTTTTCTTGATTTTCTGCTTTCCCATTAGTTCTACTCTGAAATTATAGTTATTACCAATATTGTAGGAAATAAAGGTTGCAACTTTTATTTAAACATTTTTTTCTCTATTAATATTTTGAAATTTACAACGACTACAAAGGTGAAAATATGTGCTTCACTGTAGTTTTTTTTTTTCTTCATTGCTCCTGTGTATAGTAATTAGTTCGGATCAACTGAAAAATTGACTATTAATATTTATTAAAACAAATTAAATAAAAGTTTTTTGATTGCAAGAATGGTATTCCACATTTTTTTAATAGGTATACCTACCTACTCCATTAGTTCAGTATTATTATTGCATGGTTTAATTTTAAATATTCAATTTGTTAATAAGTATATGTCAAACTTGTAGGTTGTGTTGTGATAAATTTTACATTTAAGAGACTATAAAAAAAAACATGTTTGCAACAAGCAACCCCCCCCCCCTCTCCCTTGTAACATTTATGGATCCCCCCCAAACGAGCGTTCGTTTCTAAACTTCCTCATTCCCATGACACCGAATTTAGAATGTTCCATATACTATCAATAATTTTAACAATTTGCTCTGTTTTAATTTCAGATGCGGTTTAGAGTTGCTTCCCGAATACCACCAAAGAATGTTTAGAAATTTCGATTGTCTACGATTTTCAAAGCAAAGAATGTCTACACAAAATATTTTATGCTATTTTCACACAATTTATAAATAAATGTTTATTTTTTGTATATTAAATAATGCACATTATCTCAAAATACATAATACGAACCGAATTGATTATGATAAGGTCCATCAGAAAAGAAATTGTGTGGTGAATATTTATATCATCCGTACTAATAATTTAACCGGGTTTGAATAATAAAGAACATTTATAAATTTCTGCTGGTTTTATTAATAAGCTGGTTCAGAACAGGTAATACACTATGTATTAACGCACAATTACACATAATTGTGCATTTTCAAATTTTTATTTTATTTTTAATACAAGAACCTCTAGATAATTCTGTTCAGTAGTCGCACAAGTGATCTCTAAGATATTTCTAATACATGCACTTTATTTGATTTTAAAATTCGAAATATAACTAAATATATTAAGTAATTCTGGATTTCAAGTAATTAACTAATTTTTTAAATTCACCTATTCTAAACAACATTGAAAGGCACAAAAGTTATATTTGGTGCTTTGTTATTAATAATTACTGAACAATTTATAAATGCAAGCCGTTTTGAAATGCTAAGTGTATTGTGTCATACATGCACATATAAATGTGATTATGTTTTATAAATTCTCAAATTAATTTTTATGATGCTATGATACAATTTTATATTTTATAATTATTTACAGGGTGGTCTTTAAATGATAGGTACAAGGTTCTTTCACATAATACATTTCTTCTGCTTTTTCACTTTTGTTTGGAAATGATTAAATGACATTTACACAATTCTAAAATTGAAGGGATGAAAAGTGAAAATATAAGATAACATTTAAAAATCTAACAGCACAAAGTGCAAGGAATGTAATGGCGACTATACTGTACAGTAGCATATTATATTCCTAGCATTTTGAGCTATTAGATTTTTAAATATGAGCCTACATTTCCACTTTTTATTCATTCAATTTTAGAGTTGTGTAAATGTCATTCAGCCATCTCCAAACCAAAAGTAAGAACATAGAGGGGAAGCATCATTAAAGAATCTTGTAGCTATCATTTAAAGATCACCCTGTAAATATTTATAAAATATAAAATTGTATAAATGTTAACAAACAGTACATCAAAAGAACATTATTTAAATATAATTTTCATAATTAAATTGTTTCTTTTAATATTACTGAAATATTATTGTAGTAATCAAATTAAAACGTTTATTTTGTTACATTTAAAAAATGTAGTCATAATGTAGTATTTAAAATATAACATTAAAACATTAATGTAGATATGTTGAGAGGATATTGCTTTAATGTTGTGTTTTTAATAATATAACTTTGTAACATTGCTGACTGGGACATAATCTATAACATACTTGTTATATAAACGTTAAAATTATCTATTGAATAATGTTACAAAGTAACGATGATACATTACTGTTTTATTTCGGTAATGTTTTCATGTTTAGTGGGTGGTCTGTATATCACCCCAACTGCCACTGCTTTTCTATTATGCATACAATGTGTCCACAGAAGACCGCTTCCAAATTCATGCCCAAATACACCACCTTCATATCAGAAGTGAAAATGTAAAAATGGTATTCACACTAGAAAACACACCACACATAATATGAAAAATCACTAATAGGTATTTTCAGAAATATACAATCTACTTCGAATTAATAAAGAAAGAAAAAAATAATAGACATATTTATTGAACCACATACCTACATTTCAGAGAGCCATCAACTAAAGTCTCGCAGCCAGATGGAAACAATAACACTTAAATTTAAAGATGAAGTAAAGCCCGTCTTGTTCCATACCTAGATATCATATCTCTTTATCTAATAAGAGAAAACGGCACCAAAAACATCGAAATTTTGATACAATGATACCCAATAGATTCGTATTTGATACTTAGCATAAAAGATTATAATAAAACCTTGATTCAATTATAACATGATGATAGAGAAACAAAGGCGACAACAAAATATTTAACTTAAAATTTTTTAAGCGATAGTAACAGTTCTGTGAGGCAGTGCGTCTAAGTTTTTCTGAATTATTTAATCAACAAGGTATTCATAACAGTATATGGGAATACTTGTTATATTCTTACACCTTCAATTCTTGATGTGGACTATATTTAGCAATTAATTTGATGAAATAAAATGTGTGTGTGTATTATTATTTAACAATAGACTAACAGGGATTACCTAGATTTGAACTAGCAACGAGTGATGGAAGTGTCGCATCCTGAAGTTGTTGTTGTTTTTGTTGTTGACTAAGCTGAACCGCTACCAAAGCTGCAGCTAAATTCCTGTCTTCTTCGGTTAAGTCTTGTGATAATAAATCTTCTGATGTATAACTTACAGGTATAAAGTCGTTTCCACCCAAATCCACTACCAGTCCATTGTGCTGTTGTAATAGTTCAGAACTTAGAAGCTGTGAATTTTCTGGAATTCTATGTATCATGTACTGAGGAGCGGTAGCACTGTCACTAATTACTATGTTATCAAGAAGTTCTCTATTATTTTTATTTTCCATTTTTATATATTCAAATTTGAAAAATTTAAACACGCCGCCACTGGAATTTATTTTGTGGCGTTGACACGACGTTTCAATGTCATACTTTTGCAGCAAACTATAACGCAGGGATTTTCTTTATTTTCCTGATAAGCTGCACAGTATTGTTAACAACAAAAATTGCATTCGTTTAAGCAAAGTTTCTTAATGTGTAGCGTCCTGGAAAACAGAAAATTACACTAAAACCAAAATAATAAAACGAAAATTGACAACAACGCAGTACACAAACGCCATGCCACTTTATTTACTACCAACCGAAAACAGTGTTGCCAATATCTCAATGTCGGATATCCCTTTAGGTATAATTTTAAAAATGTATTAACGTAGGAATGAAACATATCCTTTATAGGATTTTGCGAACAGCAGAAAAAAACTAGCTATGAGAACTAAAATTATTAACGTAGCATTGGAAAAAGTGTATTTGAAAATTTTATATTTGTTAGTACCTTTTCAGAGATTTTTTCCAGTCTCCTATAAATGCCACTAAATGGCTTTTTGGAATTTTATTCTCAGGTATCCATGGCACAGCGACAAGATCAACGCGTAGGTATATAGGTATATATATATGTATAAGTAGGTATATGAGTACACATATTAAAATTTCATTGTATGTAATTTTATTACAATGTAAATACTATAATTATGAAAGTGCATGTATATTGCCGATTGGAAACTTCTTCATCATGTTATTTAAATCAATATATACTGCCTCTGAAGCAGTTTCCACAAAAACCAAAAAAATCATATTGGGAGGTGATTAAAATTAAATTTCGATCATCTTCCGATGATGTCAACGTGGTTGACGAAACGTGCTTCAAGTGCTGTGTTGGCGTTTGTGGAACTATTTCAGTCAGCGCCACATATTCGTCGAAGATTATGCCGTTCAGGATTAAATCAAAACGATTAATACACAATTCAAAATATTAACTGCTATTAAGTACTTTTGCACACAATAACGCATTTAATTATTTCATATATTTTATTTGATCAAATATTGCAACAGAAAATATGATTTTTTGCAGTTAATCAATCAATACGTGAACTGGTCTATTTTCAATAATTCAAAAGGATAATATAGGTATACCTACCTAATGAATTTCTTTAAATAAGATAATATTTTTATATCTTTTTAACATGTAGGTATATAATTCCAACAGAAATGTGTCTTACTGCTTTTGACGTCAGTCGATCAATAATTTTTCAGTCATAAATTTTTGCAGATATGTGCACAGCAGCAGCTCATGCTGTGAGTCATTGACGGTAAAAGGTCAGGTAAAAATTAAAAAATTAGGTCGGATAAGAAAAATCGCGGTGATACCCCACCCCAGGATTGATTAATTTCTGTCTACGCCGCTGCCGTCACTAGCTATATAAATACCCCTAACCCTAATTTTCTTGGAAATCTATCAGTTTTCAAAATGATGTAAGTAATTTGGGTAGGGTTTTGGCATGATACATACCTAGTCTTTGGTAATACCACAATACCACACAGGCAATACAACCGTTTTCGTTTCTGAAAGATCTGGAGCAATAACTTTTTGTTCGGGAGGGGCTACACCTGTGTAACCCAGTTGCCAGAGGGAGTGCCCGGTACCCCTTGGGAACATTTGAGCACTCCCCGAAATTATTCCAACATTACATAGGTATATGGAATAATTTTGTATATTTTTGTAAATTATAAAAGGATTTGGCACCAGCTGAAATTCGATGAGCACACCCCTACAATTATATGGAGATTCACAACTAAAATTTTCGAGTATGCTGGGATTATAATTTCTTCCCTATAGGGTACTTTCATTCTTTGTAGTTTTTGGAAATAAAGTTGTTTTTTCTAGAATTTTTTGAGTTTAGGGGAGGGTGTTCCACCTTCAGACAAAAAAATACTTTTAGTTCTAAACATTTTATTTTGTAATATTTTATTACAATTTTTTTTATTAGGAAACTTAAGTATGTATACTCACCTACTAGCATAGTAAAAAATAAAAAAATGCATGTTTTATATGAAAAAAAATTTAAGTAAAATTTTGGAATTTTGTCTGATTGTGGACCCATGTCGTTCCACAATCAGACGGCTATGAATTCATGGTGTTCCACAATTAGACGAACATAAAAAAATTTAATTTTAACGAACTTCTAGACCGCTAAAGTTTAGTTCAAATTTCATAAACCAGTTTTGACGACTTGTTGTGCCAAGAAGCTTTGGCTGGGGCAAAATCAACTTGATTGCAAAGTTAAAAGTACACACAAATATAGATATAACAAGCTAACCATTATACTCTTCGCCGATTTACTGCACTTTTTATATAATTGCTGCACATTCTATAGGATACTCTTCGCAGGTTGTTTTGTAAATGATATTAGTTTTAGATATTTTTAGTTTAATTACAAAACATTTAAGAAAAATATTTTTTTAATTTGAAAAATTATAATAACTTTTTTATTTATTGATCGATATTGTTAAAAAACAACAGGGTGCTTCCTCTAGCTAACAATAACTTACTGTTCAAATTTCAATACAATAGGACTTTTCGTTCTTAAGTTATCGTGCTTACAAAAAACGAGCAATATTACCGGTTTTAGAAATGTGCCGATCGAATGCAATATACTCTTCGTTTTGTATTTGCGAAGAGTATAATGACCACTTTACATATAGATCTGTATATTTGTATATTATATATTGGGAGCTAGACTAACTCCAACTTAACTAATCATATAGTATTTTGGAGCCCAATTTCAGACACGTCTGATTGTGGGCCCAACGGTGTGTCTGATTGTGGAACAAATGCACTTGACAACTAAATTTCTATATCATAAAGAAACTAATCATAATATTATAACCAAAACTATTCCTCAAATAAGGTAAATCAATCTTATTATAGCAGGCCATGAAGAAGTTTGTTTGAAAATTACAGGGAATTAGTAAACCGCACACTTTCATGCATCTATTTGGTAAAAAGTAGTCACCAAAAATCAACTTTTTCTCATAAAAACCAAACACATTACTTTTTTACGCGGCCATTACATCTGAACATTCCACTGTGTGCCATCTATCTACCATAAGCAACTTAGCTGTAATAGCCTGTGCATTTTGAAATAAAGGCATCTGTCTGATTGTGGAACATGTCTCATTGTGGAACACTCTCCCCTATAGGTAATTCAATTTAATTGGTGAAGCACTCGCTAATCTCGGATATTAGGAAATGTATTAGGTGTATTAGTAAAATATATCAATAGGTATATAGATACTGATAGAAAATAACATTTTCATAAGTTTTCTATTCAATTATAAAACTTATAAATTGAAGTCTTCTTTTATGATTTAAATTATTAATAACTTTACCTATACAGTTTTAGAAATGTGACAATCAAACGCAATATAGGTACCTACCTACCTACTCTTCGTCTTCGTATTTGCGAAAAGTAAATAAATTACTTTTTTAAACAAACGAAGGTCCTACTTTACTGTTATTAATATAGTTATAATAATGGATTTTTACATATCTCCGGTCTTGTGACGTATTGTGTATCTTCGTACCTATATAAAGGGATAAAAGTTGTATAGTTACGTATACTACACAGCTTATTTATCGATATTCTTGAACATCGATGTTATTCAAACATTGATTTTCGGAATTCGTTGCACTGATTTAAAGTACCTATGTCAAAATCGATGGTACTTACCTATTGGAATATTGGATAACCCTGTAGGTATTTGAGAATTTCTTACCAGGTAGTTTGCAACACTGCTGAATAAGAAGAAGATAAAAATCCACGGAAATAAAAGAAACGAAATTTTTTGAGAAATTATGAAATCAACAAAAATTATGATGATTTCAGCCTATTTAGAATATCTTGTAGTAGAATCTCTACTGGCATATTTATGTAGGTATTTATGACATTTACAAAATTTCATAATACAGAGACAAGACGAAATGTTTTTGTTTTGTTTCTAAAATAATAGTTCCAATAGTTCGGAAAAATACGATTTAACCTAAAGAAAAATTCACAAAATGTATAGCCTTGATCCTTGATTTTTCTCAGCTGATTCGATTAAATCAACCTTTGGTGGAGGGGAAGTAGCTAGCAAGTAGCGCTTACCGCTTATGAATTCTGTCATATGTCAATCAAACGCTATACGTTAGTAGTCAAGTATGTATTTTGTGTGGCCCGCCTTCTTGATTTTTCTAACTTTCTAATAAGAACACATGTTTGATTTTTGCATCAGCAAAAAAGTAATTGAAAAGGAAGCGCCGCCCAATTTAATCCACTTATAAAAATTGCCCTAAAACATGTAAAAGTATAGTGCAAACATTGATTGTTGACATAAAGCTGTAATGTTTAATTTAGATTATAAACATGTTCTCACAGCACACGACTGCTACTGTGTGTATACGTTGTTGGCTTTTTACGAAATTAAAGAATATAATGTTCATTGAAAATAATAAACTTAGAGGTAATATAACATTTGCACTATGACTCAGGCTAACTATATAATAAATTAATAAATAACTTTTTTTCTAGCTTTAAGCAGTCTTACATAGGTAAATAAAAAAACGCTTGAGATGTCTTAAAAACCACAATAGCTTTGTTGGTTTTGTTTAGGATAATATAAAATAATGGGACTAAATGATCGAAATTCCACATCTAGTTATGTTAAATCAGAAATTCAAGATGATCATCCTTCAGATTTCGTGGATGACGAGAATACTCAGTTATCTCTCGATCCACAGTTACAAATGTACTTGGCTCAGATGTCTCAAGAATCGGGTTGTTGGGGGAAGTTTTTTCCAATACCATTTGAAAGAGCAGCACAGAAATCTTGGTGGGACCCTACTTTTGATTCCGAAATTCTTGAAGAACAGTACAAAAAGAGTTCTAATCTACACAATAAACTAAAATTCAGGTAAGTCTTGATTAATATATTCAAGAAAATGTTTTTTTTTTATAAAGTTCAACCTCCTTACTATCGCGGAACTTGTAAGACGTTTCGGGTTTCGGTGCAAATTTCAACAGTTTGCTTATATAGGAACCTGCATGTTACTCTTTAGTGCCTATTTGAAATAAAAAAGCCACATTTTCTTTTCATTTAGCCATAAGTAAACACAGTGCACAGAGGGGGAAACCCTCTACGCTTTATGTCTACTTTTAAGTAAAATATTGGAAACATCTTTTATTTATTATTATTTGAAATTTCAAAATGCTATCGGTAAGAAATAAAAAAGAGGTTGTTCAGCATATGAGCTTCTATGTTTAAATTTAGCAAACTAATTTGTGTCTTTAAACTTAATAACAGTGAAATAATAATTAGCACTAAAGTAATGTACTTAGTCACAGGAACAGATTACAGAAACAGTCTTATTTAGAAATTCACATACGACGATAATTAAATATGTAGGCAGTAAGTAGATAAGTAAGTACCTAATAATACAAATTTGAAAAACATCACGCAACAGGTAAATAGAAGAAATTATATATTTAACTATTTACAACCTAAATATTCAATTTTTTGGAGCCTCAAAGCATATGGCATCTAGGCTCGTCTATCATCTGACTAAAAGAACACAAGGGCTTAGCAGGAATTTTATTGAGAATAGTGGAAAATGTATTTATAACTGATTTTGTTTCAATACATTATTCACCACATTCCGTTACTGCACAGTGCACATTTCAACAAATCAGTAATAGTCCTCTGTTCACTATGTATTTTGGAGAAAGGGGAAGAAAGTAAAGTGAATAATTTTTCTTACCAGATTTTATTATACAGGTGTGTATTTCCAGGTACTCTGCAGTAACTGAACCATAAACTTTAAAAAATTTACTTGTGCAGGCTAATAGAAAATATGTAATATCAGTATCGATAAGTGGTTTGTCTATAACCTAAAATTATTTTTGAATATATAATGCCGCAAAATAGTAGCTAACACAAATGTATTTTTAAAATGGCACATTCTGTACATTATGGCATTTTTGGATTATTTACAAAATTTTAGGTCGTTATTCCGCTTTATGTAGCATACTGATGGTCTGAACTCAGTAGATAATTTCAGCAACAGCTGAATATCATCATGTTTCACACTTTGATCAAATATAGCAGGAAAATAATTTGCCATGAGCATTGAAAAATGTTTTAAATGACGTGAAACCCTTGACACTTAAGACTCTGCATGTTAGGTGGATTTATTTAACAAAATTGTTAATTATATATGACCTATTAAATATTGTACATAATACTGGATATTTGAGAGTATTTTCAGTAATTTTTTTACAAGAAAATAGTTGTAGTACATTACTTAAACAAGCTAACCATTATACTTTTCGCTGATTTACTGCACTCTATATAATTTTTGCACATTCAATAGGATACTCTTCGAAGTTTTTTTTGTAAATAATAGTTTTAAACATTTTTAATTTAATTACAAAACATATAAGTATTTTTTATTTATAAAATTCATAACTTTATCATTTATTGATCGATTTTGTTCAGAAACAATACGGTTCTTCGTCTAGCTAACGCTAACTTACTGTCAAAATTTCAACGCAATCATACTTTTCTTATTTAAGTTAACGTGCTTACAAGAAACGTGACAGACGGACGAATATTTTGAAAGTTGTTCAGAATTCGATCACCAACACAGTGGTATGAAATTTTTTTCTCTACAAGCAATTTTCGAAATGACACCATATCCCCAAAATCAAAAACAAAATAGTTATCTGTAATATAAAATCTCTGATATGTAGTTTTGTCTTTTAGCAAAAAATATCTGGTTCTTTTTTTGGCACTTTTCGAAAATTAATAAATGGGTCATCTTCAGGATTTACGTAGGTAATAACCTGGAGAATGAGATGATGCATTCTTTGCACTTCCAAGTTAAGGGAAAATTCAAAAAAATTTGGAGAAACTTTTTTATTTTCGTTTTTATTTGCTCTAGCAGCCAAAATAATGAAAATGGAGAAAAAAGGTTTCAACAAAAGTTGTAGCTCGTCTCTTTCTGTACAAAAAAGGTCTTTACAAATTTTTGTCTTACTTAAGCCGTTTAGGAGATAAATCCAATTTTCCACTTATAGTTTTAAGCCGCTCCGAAATGCGGGAAAAATGAGAATTCTCTGGGAGTTTCATGCAACCGGACACATCGATCGATAATTCTTACTATTCAGCGCCGCTAAGAAAAATGAAAATAACATAAAATGTAGAGAAAAGTCTCAGCTTTAATGTGGAACTGCTAATCACAAAATTCATACAAATTTTTATCATACAGAAAAAAGTGTTAGAAGATGGCTTAGTAAACTTTATACAGTTGAATTATTCATATCTTTGAGTTTTATGCATCGTCCCTATTTCTTCCGTAACAATAGGTGCTTTTTCACTGCATGGATTCGATTCCATGCACTATATTTCGTGAAAATCTCATTGAAGAATGTTAAGAAACAAATAAGTTGTATTTGTTTTACTGTATAATTGTGCATTTTCTGAACATGTATGAATAATGTAGACAAATTCAAAAAGTACTGCACTTATTTAAAAAACTCTAGTCATTCGAAAGAATATGTTTTATTGTACTTATAATTCAAAAATTGAGACTGTGCTATTATTATTAATTAAAATATAGCGCATTGAACTCCAAAATTTGGAGGTGACCGATCATTGAGAAATATACCCGCTACTTTGATCGCAAGGCATATTTTTCCCACAAAAGTAATTGCAATAAAATGTTAATTTGATTAATATATCATCACATAAGAACATATCAGCGTAATGAATTAACGATTCCCGGCAAAGATATGAATAAATCTGTGAATCAACTGTACAAAGTTTACCAAACCATCTTCTAACACTTTTTCTGTATGATAAATTTTGTATGAATTTTGTGATTAGTTCCACATTAAAGCTGAGACTTTTCGTTACACTTTGTTATTTTCATTTTTTTCAGGGGCTCTGAATAGTAAGAATTATCGATCGATGAGTCCGGTCGTACGAAACTCCCAGAGAATTCTCATTTTTCGCGCATTTCAAAGCTCATATCAAAACCATAAGTGGAAAATTCGATTTATCTTCTAAATGGCTTAAGTAAGACAAAAATTTGTTCTTGAATTTTCCCGGAACTTGGAAGTGCAAAGAATGCGTCATCTCATTCTTTATTATCTACTTAAATCCCGGAGATGATCCTTTTATTAATTTTTGTTACCCTAAATGGCTAATATGCCTGTACTATATAGGCACTCAAGGGAAAAATTCTTCGACATTTCAAATAAAACTCGAAAGTGACATGAATGAAAATAGAAGTAGTGATTCACTTCACCTAAAACATTCTTATTGTGTAGCTCAGGTTACGACATTAAAAACTGTGAAAGAATAATTCTTCAGCTGTTCGGCAGATATTTCAACACTCATATAAATCGTTTTCAGTAAGAACATAATACTGCTACATCATTACGATCTTGTTTTGGTTCTATTGCTGTACTGTTGCTTTGATATCGTATCAGTAGGCATTCTCATCCCCATATTTATTTTTGTATTTACTGTGCATTAATGTTCAATTAGGTTATTATTACTGTGTATTATAAGTTGAGTCAAAAATTATGAAAATATATCTTGATATCTTCATTCAGGAGACATGTTAGTTTTTTTGTTAGCTTATGATTATGCTAAATAAGCTAAACAAGAAAAAATGCTTCGCTGGTCTCCAAAGTGTCAGCATTCACAGCTATAAACTATACACAAATATGATAACACCTGGTGCATATAGGTTTATATAGTAGTATAAAATACATTTATTTTATTACATGCCCAATGAACAATTTTTGTTTTGTAAAGGTACTCTGAATATCACCATCACCGACTAATAAAAACTTTAGTAACGTAGATTGTCCATGAAAACTTTTCAGTTACCACTTTATACCACTAAAGAGCGCCGCTTTATAAGGGTTACCATTACCTATCTCTAAGTTTTATAGTAAGAAGTAATAGAAATGTAACTGTTACTCTTATAAACTTTAAATACAGAACTTCTCCTTCTCGCCCTTTCTTTCACCACAAACCCCTTTCTCTTTCTTTGTTGTTGATGCTGAAATTATTACATCTTCCTTTCTAACAATATGGAGACTTTTACTCTGTATAGGAAATATATACGTATAAAATTATAAATGTATTACACTCTGTGGTATTACACTTGACTTTTATGGCAAATATGCCTATGAAATTATCATGCAAATGCATCTTTACTGTAAAATTGACATTTGTACCTCAAAGAAATAAAGGCACCACCGAAGTTATATATATTTAAAAATTTTGACTAAAAATATATTTTTTTAAATTTTAGACAACATTCGATTCTTCATTAAAAACTTCACTTTTTAACTTACGGTACAAATGGTATATATTTATATTTACAAAAAATGTAGTATTAGCTGAGTATGTTAAATATTCAACAGTTTTCTTAAAAGTATCAATATGGCATCCACTGACAGGATTGAAAATATGGCATCCATATTGAAAATACCAAAAGGACACTATAAATATGAAAAGAAACTTCTGGGATTCTTACAGAACTTCTGTGCCTCTATATAACCAAGAATGTGAGGTTGAATTTTTCCTCAAACATTTCAAGGGTGGACTTGAATAAATTTATTAATACCTAATAAAATATATCAATTCAATTAATTTATGAAAGCGTTTCCACAAAAATCTTTAACGTCAGCGGCCCTGCTACAAATGTTGCTTTATGGATTGACGAATCATATGACAATGAGATGAAATATTAGTAATACTCGTTAAAATGGCAGAAAAATCGTCGATCTTTTTCTGGACGCCCGCAAACCGAAAGGCAGATGTGCTGCAATTTCAAATGCTATTAAAATGTGTATTCACTTATAGACCGATATCCAGGTTTACCTACTTATGGGTATTTACATATAGTAAAGACAGTGGTGGATATTTATTGTTATTAAGGTTTGTGAATTATTTCTTAGTTATACTTATCTCGATTATTACTTTGGGATAAAAGTAACTTAAATATGGTTAAATAGCAGTAGAACGAAATCCGGCCCTGAAATTACCATGAGAATTCAAAGTTGAATTTCCAACCTATAAAAATTTGTATATTATATGAGAGAGCTTGTTAATATTACACTGATTTTAGTTTAGAAAAAGAATAGAATAAAAACATTAGAACGGAAAATAAACTTACAAGAGCATAGAATTTAAGGTTATGTTAACTGTTATTGTGATTTGTGGGAACAGGGAGTTTTATATTCATCAGAGCCAACCCCTATATAGGAATTTAATACTATTAGTTTTATAAATTTGTGACTGCAACTTCTATAAAAACGCTATATATATATTATAGTAACAGTTACTAAAAGTTGTATAAGTCTGTGATGGAAATGTTTCTTTTGCCATTTTATAAAACTTAGGGTTATAAATCTTTTAGTAATTTTACATACCCACTATGCAACTTCGCAACTCTTTAGTAATCTTATAAACCACTTTTATAAACTCACAACCTTAATAAACCACTTATAAAAATAACAGTTACTTTAAGTGAGCAAAATTGTTCATTGGGTGCTTTACAATAGAAAAGGCGACATTTTTTAAACACATTATTTGTGCCTTGTTTCTTCAAATACAGTAATTTATCGCTTAATAATTAAGATCCATAAAAAGTTATTAAATACGGTAATATTTATTTTTACATAACTAAATTATGTTTGATTATAGACATGATTTCACATGCAAAATTGTTTAAAATCGATTGGTCAACAACTCTGTATGCAAAATACAGGGCATTTTTAGTGCTGAAATTGCAGTAACATGAAAATAAAAAAAATAAAAAATTACATTTGACTTACCACATACTGTTTCAGACTGCAGAACTATTTGGTAAAGATAATTAACACTTGACAGCCATAAGAAATAAGTTATCAAAAACAAAACGTAATTTTGAACACATGTTTAACTTATATCAGGATTAATTATCATAAAGTAACAACTTACACAGTTCAATTTTAGAATGAAGGCATTTCATTTCTCTAAAACTCTCCACAATGTTTATTAATAATTTTTACTGTGTATGGCTGTCCAAATCTGACCTACATTTTTGAGTGTTGCGTTTCAAATTGTGAGCAAATGTGTGTTGTATGCACAGAAACTTTTCCCAAAACCTATTTGAGTTAGTCTGTACATGTACATATGAAAAGAAATACCATGAAATTTAATATTTAAGGTACCTTTAAATACTTAGAAACATGGTGCAAAAAAACTTACTTAATGGTTGACTCCTTGCTCAAGGGTATGTGAAATGGATTTCTGTGCAAAATTTTTTTATTGACAAATTATATGACAGCAAAATGTATTTGAGAAACTTTCTTACATACTGTTATATGTATGTCACACAAGACTCTTTAAATAAAACTATTACATTTTTCTTTTGTTTTTTAGATATGCCTTAATATACATGATACTGGTTTCGTTGTCATGGTTGGCCTATTTCCTAGTTGCTGGACTCATTGGTGATCAACATTATTGGCCTCTGCTGTGTAGTCTTTTGTTATTACTAGTAATTTGTATAACAGTGTCACTGCTGTTTACCTATACCCGTATATACCATCGTCACATGATTTCTGTGTCGCTGGCAGTATCTCTACTACTCACTTTATTAAGCTTATCATATTTAGTTATAGTTCAACCTCATCCCATCGGCCATTTTTCTGTCTGTATTCAGATGTTATTTCTTATATATACATTAGTACCGTTAAGGCTTTACATGAGTTTGACAATAGGAATATTTTATTCGACAGCGTTTGAACTACTCAGTTATATTTTACAACCTAATGATAAAGACTGTGTCGCTACTGTTATAACAAGGTTATTATGTCACTTAGCGATTCATTTAATCGGTTTTCATATTTGTTTAATGAGCAATGTTCGTATGAGAAATACTTTCATGAAAGTGGGTCAGAGTCTGCTGGTACGCCGACAGTTAGAGTTAGAAAAACGGCTTAAAGAAAATATGATACATTCACTTATGCCTAAAAGTGTCGCTGATTGGTTAAAGAAAGAAGACGAAAATTTTACTAGACGCCAGTCATCTGATTCCACTAATGATATTCGGTCATTATTCCGACCATTCAACATGGATCACATGGAAAATGTCAGCATTCTTTTTGCGGACATTGTTGGTTTTACTAAAATGTCCAGTAATAAGAGTGCAGAGGAACTAGTTGATATACTTAATAACTTATTCCAAAGATTTGATTTGCTCTGTAAGTTTCACAACTGCGAAAAGATATCAACGTTGGGTGATTGTTATTACTGTGTAAGTGGATGTCCTGAAGCCAGAGCTGATCATGCACAGTGCTGTGTCGAAATGGGGTTAAGCATGATTCAAGCAATTAAGCAATTTGACCAGGAAAGGAAAGAAGGTGTTAATATGAGAGTAGGGGTACATACAGGAACGGTCCTATGTGGTATTGTAGGAACGAGAAGGTTTAAATTTGATGTTTGGAGTAATGATGTGACATTGGCAAATAAAATGGAGTCGACTGGTAAGCCAGGAATGGTGCACATCTCAGAAAAAACTGTTAATTTCCTTCAGGATATGTATATGCTGGAAGAAGGAGAATGTGTTTTTGGTACGTATTATTGAATAATAATATTTTATAATGATCAGCATTTTTTCTTATCTTTTTATAGAAATTCTAACTCGGTAGGCAGGTCACTCCAGCCATTATCGGTTTCTAGCTTTTAGCTCGTGAGCACAGAGCCAGCTGAGTCAGGATTCCTAAATTAAATATAAATCCTTTACCAAGTTCTTTGCTCCTCTTGAGAAATATTACTTGGAACGGAACTCTACATTGGCATTTTTATTTATAGAGGACTACGAAAGAATTATTAATTTTCAAATATTGCTACATTATCATATTCATTTTTAATAATTTTCGCCTTTTTCAAGCTTATCCAAGTTTGCAAAAGATGTTGATGGATGGGTTTAGCTTGTAAATCATTGATTTAACAGTGGCTACTGGTCTATCGGGTGATAAATACACACATTTATGTGTATCGTAAAGGGCACCAGTTTTTTAATATATGAAGATTAGATTGAACGCTACCTATATTTGCATAAACGAAATTAAAAACTGTACCATAAGGTGATCCATCAATATATTTTGTCACTTGTATAATTTACAATATTAGCAATCTCAGAATTGTTTGTGCTGGGCAAATGTATGTGTTTTTATCATAATAACAATTTAACTAAGAAAGTATACAGGATGTTCCAAAATAGTATCAATTGTTCTCATTCAAAATATCTAAGTAGTGATAAATGGATAAGTAAATAAATAGATTATTGTAACAAATCTGTTAATAATCCTTATCAATAAAAATGTCTTATCATATTTTCACACTTGATTATGTAGTCATATAATTAGATGATTATTTTTATATGGTTATTAGATTATCCACACAGTAAATATATATTGATATAAAAGTGTTCATAAAACATAAACAAAAATACCAAAAAAGTAGGATATTAGATCAAAGAGTAGGTTTTTCCCACAGTTTTAATGTATTTAGAGTTGCATATAGACATACAACAGAACATTGTAACATAACATTATCCTTCTATTTTTATTTTTGAAACTTCCTGTCATACATGTCTTCGCTTCTAAATAACATTCGAGAGGAATTTACAAAAGAATTCAATTTTCCAGTATATTACTGGGAAATAGCCTCTACATCTGTGACTTTTACACCCAAGGAACAGTTAGAGGGTGGGTTTTAATAGTAAAAATAGTATTTTGCTGCGTTTCAGGAATATGTTCCGTTTTCGTTCTCGATAGCCCACTTGTCGGAGACCAATTTTGATGAAAAGTTAGAATTAATTGTTACCTCGCTAATTGTTTCATGAAAGGCTAATTTTTTGCTAGTACAAAATGACTCAAAAAAGTTTACTAAAATGGGGGGGTACCCTGCGATCTCCTCTAAAAAACCCTCTGGAACGGAAAAATCCAGTTTGATGCTAATATCTCGATAAATAATTAAAAAAAAAACGGATAGCACCACATGAAAGAGGGGGAAATTTCACATCAAAAACGTATATGATATTTTTTTGTACGATCAAAAATGTAGGCTCCAGATTTTTTTGTTTAACACATGAGAATGAAACATGGCGACACATAAGTACGCCGTGCACGGTCACGGACGCGCTACACTAAATTCGTTGTAACTTCTGAATTAATTAATGAAATTGAGCTCAACAAAGCTTAACTGAAACGAAAAACATCTAGCTTTGGATTATCATATTTTCAAATATAAAAATGAGTGTATGTCGAAATGGTACATATATAAACTCGGAACATAAAGAGATTTCCGATGAATTCGGTAAAAGCTCTACCATTTTTATAATTTTTAAGATTAAAATCTGAAACTTTCACATATTACTCTTGAAGTAACGTATAAAAAGAACCGATGGATAAGTACGCCAAATAATTTTTGTAATAAAAGTTTACCCCTAGTTTCACGAATTTTGGAGCAGAGAAACATTTTTCTTCTATTTTCGTAAAATAAAGGTTAATTCAATTTTTAAGGTAAATACCCTTAAAACATCGATTTCATCGAAAATCTCTATATGTTCCGACTTCATATATGTAGTATTCCTACGTACATTCATTTTTATATTTGAAAATATGATAATCCAATAGCCACATGTTTTTTGTTTCATTTAAGCTTTGTTGAGCTCAATTTCATTAATTAGTTCAAAAGTTACAACAAATTTAATGTAGTGCGTCCCTGACCGTGCACGCTTCGCTAGCCATACTTATGTGTCGCCACGTTCCATTCTCGTGCGTTAAACAAAAAATCTGGAGCCTACAATTTTGATCGAGATATTAGCAAAAACTGAATTTTTCTGTTTCAGAGAGTATTTTGTACGGGTTCGCGGGGGTAAATTTTGGTAAATTTTTTTGAGTCACTTTTTACTAGTAAAAAACTAGCCTTTCATGAAACAAGTAGTGACGTAACGATTAATTCCAACTTAAAACCCCAGGCAACTGGGCTACAAAGCATTTTTTCTGAAATATTTTGTGTTGTGTTTGTTAAATACATAGCTCTGAGAATATGTTTGTGTTAATATCCATAGATAGTTACACTTATACAGAACTGTTAATAAAGCTAACAGTTTTATTTTGCACAATATTAAATTTGTTTGGTAAGTTCCTCTTTTAACATTGTCAACCAGGTTGTATAAAAATCTACAGAACAATAATTCGACGTGCTTTAAGCCTGATTGGGCAATATTATTACTGATTCTTTAATTTTTCTCTTTTTGCTATCCGCTTTTTTGGTTAAGATTTTTGCCGAGTTCCAGTCTATTCTATGTCCGTTCTACCGAGCGTGTTCACAAATGTTAGATCTCTGAATTTTATTCTTCCTAATAGTCCCTTCAAATTAGAAGAAAAATCACTGATTTTGGGAAATTTTTCCTACAACTAAGTCACCCGTATAAAAAGTTGTCTTGGTTTTTGTTAACATATTTTTCACCAAGCGCATGAAAGAAAAAGGGTTGTTTTTTTAAATATAGATACATATATTTGTTTTTTTGGTCATTTTGGCGCTTTCTTGCGTTTTGCTGCAAAACTATGCATTTTTAAGAAAATATCACCTGATTTGATATTGTAGATCTAGCGATTCTCTACATTTTTTATTCTCTTCATTTTTTTTAAATTCCGCTTAGTTACGCCGCTAGAGCGCTCTGAAGTCTATGTAAATGTATACATTTTTTTGGTGTTTGATTTTAAGGCAAAATTATGCATTTTATAAAAAAATATCAAGTTTAGTTTAGTTTAGTTTAGTTTTAGTCAAGATATCAAAGTTGTAGATAAAAAAAATTTCCACAAAATTTGTTCTTTGTTTTTTTTTTCAAAGTCACGCGGTTTTTTCGCTAGAGCGCGAAAAACATGTCTTCAATACTCTTGAGCGGAATAAAATATTGTTACGAGTTTTCACCCTTTTAGGAAACACTCTGTATGAATCCGTGGGTTCTAAATAATTCTAACAAGGGGTAAACCACTAACACTTTATTTAATAATTTACTGATTACACAAACTAACTTTTACAATGTTTATATTTACACTTCGAATTTATAACCTCACTTTCGCTATTAACTTCCCTTTAGTACAACTTCTCCTTTTCCGCCGATAATCGCTCCTTATATACTCTGAAATTGCCTCCAGAGTCATCCAGAATACAATCGAGAATCTTCTCCTACCACACTCTAGAAAACTCTATCTCTTTCTACAAGTTTACAGTCACTATTAGGCATAGGCGTATCATAGGGGAGTGTAATGCATAACAATATAGAGCATATATTTTTGATATACAGGCAAAACTATACATTTTTTAGAGTACTCGTCAATTATATAAAAATTTGGAGAGCAAAAAAAAAATTTTTTGAAACCCATCGTTCATTTCTTACACAGCTGCACATAGAACGGTGCATCTAATAGTATCAACTACGCGCATTCAGCTATAGTGGTCGGATGGGCCTTTTTGTATATAATAATAATAATAATAATAATAAACGGCTTTATTCAAAGAGTGTAGATGTACATTTACAAGTACATTACAAATAGCAATTTACAAGGTGAAGTTTAGCCATGTAGCAATTCGTACACTTAACCTTATAAATCATTTACCTAACTAATTAAGTTAAAAATAAAACATTAAAATACAAAAATACAGTACAATATTACAATAGTCCAATGTAATAGGGGGACGGTATACACTTTATAAAATATATTTATAGAAATACTAAAAAATTAATTACTCAAAATAACTAAATAAAAGAATCAATCATAAACACAGTGAAAAATGGTGCCCAAGAATATATTCTAGTTTTTGTTGGAATTAATGAACCAGGCTTTGATTTTTTTACGGAAGATATTAACTGTCGATAGATTTTTATATATGGGATCAATAGAGTTATATAAGGCTGCGGATGTGTAAGAAAAGCTGCGTTGGAAGAAGGCTGTACGATGTTGTGGCACTGTTAGCACGTACCGATGTCTGATGTTTACAGTATGTACTGACGATCTGAAAATTAACTTGTCTCTCAAGTACCTTGAAATAGAATATTTTATTAAAGAAAATAAGAAAACTGCATAGTGGTATTTAACGAGTTGTTCCATTTTTAACCAACGCAACTCAACATATTTGCTTGAAACATGATCAAATTTTCTTAAGTTGTAAATAAAACGACCACAGTTTTGCAAAACTTGTAGTAGATTTTTTGTAGCTTGATCCAGGCAGTAAAAATACATAAAATTGCAATAATTGAATACAGGCATGACTAAAGTTTCACAAAGTGTTTTACGTTGTTTAAAGTTCAAGATATGCCTGTTTGCATACAGTACTTTTAGCCGGGAGTAAAATTTTTGTAAAAGAATTTTTATGTGCTGCATAAAACGTAATTTTTCGTCTATTATTACCCCAAGATTTTTGGCATGAGTAGAAAATTACAAATTTTCTTGATTAATATTTAATTGAATAGAAGCCTTTAAGTGATCTCGAGTATGTTCTGAGCAGAATAGACTAACAACTGATTTGGTAGGGTTAATTTTAAGGTTATGTTGATGCGAATATTGATAGATGTTGTCTAAATCTTGGTTGATCAAATTAGTGGCAATAGCTGCATTAGATGACTCAAAACAGTGAAGAAGTTGGGTATTGTCAGCATATGCTTGCACATGCGAACTAATTACTACATTAAATGTATCTGCTGTATATACAAGAAACAAAAGAGGACCAAGAATGGACCCTTGGGGAACACCTGACGAGATAATTTTAAAATCAGATATATTTCCTGCGACTGATGCAGTGGCGACGTTCGCTCAAATAAGAATTGAAAAACCGCAGGGATATCACGTCGAAACCATAGTAATTTAGCTTTGCACAAAGAAGCGTGTGATCATTGGTGTCAAATGCCTTGGAGTAGTCTAGGGATACAAGAAGCTGCCATACGTTTGTCTAGTGCGCTGATGATATTATCACTAAGGTTCAACAAACCAGTAGTCATCCTTAATGTCATCTATATTAGTTTAGCCCGTTAAAAATATTGAGTAGAGGGAGGTGGAGGGGCAAAATACTACAGCTGTTCACGATGCCTATATTTTTTTTATCCGCTCAAGAGTATGGAATAAATGTTTTTCGCCCTCTAGCGACAAAACCTCGTGACTGAAAAAAAAAACAGAGAACAAAAGTTGTCGAAATTTTTTGTATCTACAACTTTGATATCTTGATATTTTTTTATAAGATGCATAGTTTTGGCTTAAAATCAAACACCAAAAAAATTTATACATTTACATAAACTTTAGCGCGCTCTAGCGGCGCAACTAAGCGGAATTTCAAAAAAATGAAAAGAACAAAAATTGTAGAGAATCGCTAGATCTACAATATCAAATCAGGTCATATTTTCTCAAAAATGCATAGTTTTGCAGCAAAACGCAAAAAACCACCAAAATGGCCAAAAAAACATATACAGACTGTCTATTTTACGAGGGCCACACCAAATATCTCGCTTAATATCTATTGTAGAAGAATAAAGTTTTAGAAACAGTTATCCCATTTTTTGTGAGCTATATTTCAGTAAAAAGAAATTTGAAATCCATAGCCTACTTTATGAGATATATTACAAAAACCTGAAAAATAGGAAAACCACAAACGGTTATAGCTTCCTTATTTGAGGAGATACGAAAAAAGTTAAAGGAATGAAAGTTGACGGCAAAGACAATAAGAATAATAACGTGTAACAAAAAAATCGAAAAATGCAGTTGGCTTTGACATCCGCTATTGTGCAAACATGAAAAATACATATCTCAAAGTAGGCCATGACGCCATTAATTCCGTTACTTTTTTCTCATTCCAATGATATAAAACATGTCACAGAAATTTTAACCGATAGTGTCAATATTTAATATTTTACGAATACCACAATTCATATAATTGAATCGTAACAATCAGCTGTGCCATAATAGTAAAAATTCACTTTATAATAATTATAATTCCGTAATTATTTATTACAATTTAATACAAACCAATAAATATCTCATAAATAAAAATACAAGTACAAAATGAACATCCAAAGAAAAAAACGAAAAACTATGTATAACAGTACTACCTACTACTATATTGAAAAGAAATTGTGTGTATTTATTTTTCTAACTACAAATGCTCAAATTGTGCACCATGCATTCTGACACATAAACGTGCTCTATGAGACACGTCACGCATTACATTTTGGAGCATTTCAGGAGTAATTGCCTCACATGCGTTTCGAATTCTGGTTTTGATGTCCTCAATATTTTCAGGGGCAGTTTGAAATACCTTGTCTTTAATGTAACCCCAGACGAAAAAATCCAAGGGAGTAATATCTGGTGATCGAGCTGGCCATAGAATGGGTCCATAGGTGCCTATCCAGCTATCTGGCATAACTTGATTTAAATAATTTGTACATATTACAGCAGTGTGAGGTGGAGCCCCATCTTGTTGAAAATATGAATAATTTAATCTTTCTGCCACTGTTAATTCATAAAGAAAATCTTGAAATTCGTTTTGCAGGAAATTAAGGTATCTACGAGCGGTTAATTTGCCATCATAAAAATAAGGTCCAATTACTTTAGTCCCTAAAAGACCCAACCAAACATTCGTAGAAAATCTTTCTTGGAAAGCAGTCTCTCTGCACCAATGTGTATTTTCTCGTGTCCACTTATAATGCATATTTCTATTGAAAAATCCATTATTAGAAAAATTTGATTCGTCCGACCAAAGAATTTTGCTACATATCAGCGCGTCATTCCTTTTCTTATTTAATAACCATCTACAAAATCTTACTCTCCTTGGCTTATCTCCCTCATTTAAATGTTGAACTTTCCTCATTTTGTAGCATCGAAATCAGTTTTTTTTTTCAATATTTTTCTTGTACTGTCTTTTTTTATGCGACAGTTTCTCTGAATTTGTCTCAAAGAGGTTTCCTCATTTTGGTTAACATAATTCATTACTCTATTCACTTTTCTTACATTATCCGCAACATGCGCTCGCCTTACTACTTTTTTTGAAAATGAACCGTGCGTTTTTAGATTTTGAACTAACTTCCTAAACATAGTTCGATTTGGCTGCGGAGCATCTGGAAATCTATCTCCGTAAACCGTGACTGCCATCTCAGCGTCAAAATTGCACTGACAATAAATGCTAATCATATCGAATTTGTTATTATTGGTGTACACCATAATTACTGATATAAAATTTGTCTTAGAACTCGACAACGCAACATACAACAGTGACAATCTGTCAAATTTATTAATAACTGTATTAGTGTTTCTGTCCCGGGAATCCCGGGACGGGATTTCCCGGGAATTATGTCACTTTTTATCGTTCCCGTTCCCGGGAAATAACAGTCGGGATTTCCCGGACCCTTGGAAATAAAAATAAGTTTTAAAAATATTAAATTTCCTGCTCTCATCACATAAGTCGACTGCAACGAGTGAACCGGAGACGTGGAAGAGTGCGCGCACTCCGAAATTTTACCAAGCGTGCGCGTCGGACGGCATTTATCTTTTATTTCGTTATTGTATTATTTCCTGCAGTTAGTGCTGTTGTGTCTCCTTAATTATAAATAAAGCAAAACAAAACTGACGGATTTATTTTTTGACCAAAGGAAGAAAACAAACATTTAAAAAATTTTAATGGTGACATTTTGAAAAAAAAAATGTGTTTTTCAAGAAATATATGAAACATTTATTGTTTCCCGGGATTCCCGGGAACGGCAAATTCTATTTCCCGATTCCCGGGAATGAAAAAAAGTCGGGAAATCAGAAACCCTAAACTGTATATATTGTTTTTCACTAATTATGGCACAGCTGATTGTTACGATTCAATTATATGAATTGTGGTATTCGTAAAATATTAAATATTGACACTATTGGTTAAAATTTTTGTGACATGTTTTATATCGTTGGAATGAGAAAAAATAACGGAATTAATGGCGTCATGGCCTACTTTGAGATATGTATTTTTCATTTTTGCACAATAGCGTATGTCAAAGCCAACTGCATTTTTCGATTTTTTTGTTACACGTTATTATTCTTATTGTCTTTGCCGTCAACTTTCATTCCTTTAACTTTTTTCGTATCTCCTCAAATAAGGAAGCTATAACCGTTTGTGGTTTTCCTATTTTTCAGGTTTTTGTAATATATTTCATAAAGTAGGCTATGGATTTCAAATTTCTTTTTACTAAAATATAGCTCACAAAAAATGGGATAACTGTTTCTAAAACTTTATTCTTCTACAATAGATATTAAGCGAGATATTTGGTGTGGCCCTCGTAAAATAGACAGTCTGTATATGTATCTATATCTAAAAAACAACCCTTTATTTTTCATGCGCTTGGTGAAAAATATGTTAACACAACCCCAAGACAACTTTCTATATGGGTGGCTTAGCTGTAGGAAAAATTTCCCTCAATTTTCCTAATTTGAAGGGACTATAATGTAATTTCTGTGTCTGCCATATCTTACACCGAAAGATCTGAAAATAGTAGGTATCTATGGATATTGAGCTATAAAAAAATCTAACTAAACCGCTTTTTTTGTGAAAATTTGTTTTTGCTGTATATAGGCTCCAAAAATTATTTTAAAATTACATTGCAGGTTTAAAAACCTACTTCATCCTAGGACGCAGAGGTGACAAAACTCCATCATACAGTGGTTCCTTTAGAGCAGAGGGCCGACAGAAATATGCCAACTCTTTGCAGCTCTTTGTTTCACCACCTACTTCGTCTATGTCACCTCAGGCACGTCCCCGGGTGCTTTCCTGTGACACTTCTGCTAATTATATAAAACCTCAGCCTCAGAATCAACATTTACTCTCCCCTGATATTTGTAAAATCAAAGCTAGCAGTTTACCCAGTATTTTAGATATGGAAAATGAGGATAATACTTGTGATAATGTAAATAAAAAGGATCTGTCATGTACTGATGATATAAAAACCCCAACTAGCACAGCAAGCTCTGGAAAATATTCTGTTAAGTTAAAAAATTGGAAAATGCCTAAATTTATGAGAAAATCTTCAGATCAACGACAAGATTTGGAAGTCGATGTCTTTACAGTATCGACTGAACCTGCTGGTGATGATGGTTATCAACAGGTAAAATTATTCAGTATTTTATAATAAATATTACTTTAAATATCACGGAACAGTACTTGAAATATATATTCTCTTCACTGCATATGAAATTTTCGATGAGTAAAAACTTGGATATTGTGTAATTTGCTGTCTATACTGATGCTAAATAAAATATGACCTTTTTCCATATTTGCTATGCAAAATTGAACATATGAAAGTGTATATTTAAAATAATTTGTAAAACATGTATATAAATATGGTTAAAATAACAAGCTCAGTCGTTGGTCTTAGACATATACAGGTGAGTGCGAAGGCGTCTCACCTGCTCCATGCAATTCGTTCAAGACATACCTAAAAAAACATTATAAAATAATTCCTCAACTGCATTATAAGATATTTTATTTTGCTGTAGAAACGTTTTAACGATAAATTTATAAAACAGTTCAGTTGGAGACAACAAAATAGTATTTTTCAGAACACTAATATAATCAATTAGCAGTTACAGGCATTAATAAAACAAGCTAACCGTTATACTCTTCGCCAATTTACTGCACTACAATCGGACTTTTCGTTCTTAAGTTATCGTACTTACAAGAAACGTGCTGGACGGACAGACAGACGGACATTTTGAAAGTTGTTCAGAATTCGATCACCAACACAGTGAACATTTTTTCTCTACAAGCAATATTACCAGTTTTAGAAATGTGCCGATCGAATGCAATATACTCTTCGTTTGTATTTACGAAGATTATAATAACAATGAAACAAAATAAACGTAGAACGTTTAAATTTTAAAACAGATTTGCTGGTTAGGTTTAGTTCCAAACTTCTAATCAATGGGTTGTAACTTCTAAGTTATTCTCACCACTCTGAGCTATTGAAGGTCGAGGTCATTAAAATCTTAAATCGCACTATAAGAGAAAAAGGGACAATTTAATGGATTTTGGATTTGCATAAGTGGTGTGCAGGGTCCTTTATACTTTTTTGTAAACTTAAATAAAGTATTCATTCATTTATTCATTCATCTAATATAATTTTGTTTTTTCAGGTTCCTACAATCATCGAAGGAAACGTAAATGGTAAGAAGAAGGACTCGTTCATTAGCATCACAAAACCTGAGGAAGAGGAATTCAACAAAGAAACCATCGATATAAAATCATATATCAGCCAGTCCCGTAGTGATATTGGCCAATATGATTATTCGCCTAACAATGAATTTATGAGAAGTGGCAGCTACAGATCTCAGTATGGTAGATCTCCTGTAGGGGATCTTCCATATCTACAGAGAGCTGGAAGTAATAGATCTCGCAGAGGGCGTTCACCAAATTTTGATGGCTTAGAACCAACCGAAAGAGCTAGAAGTGCTACAATTACTGCAGCTAATCTTCAACGGCCTAAGAGGTCTTTAGAGGTACCAAGTAGGTTGTCTAGTATTGCAATGCTAGACGATTATGCAAATCATAGCAGGAAGGATTCTGGGATTAAAAGTAACAGCAGGAGAAGCAGTATTCAGCAGGTAAATTATGTGAAGTAATGTAATAAATTAATCAGTTCAGTTAGTCGAGTGCATTTAGATTTTTAACTCGGAAATTCTCTGAACTTGCTAAAATCTTCAGAGGATGTTCTCAAAATCGTAGATATGATAATCTGAAAAGTTTACCGACTGAACCCTCATGCATAATTTTTTTTATTTGGGCAAAACTAGCATTGCTAGAGATTTTGCAAGTAATGTTCGGAACAGAATTCAACACCACAGTATATGATCACAATATGGCAGTGTGCGCATGTGCATGCTTTATAACTTTTGATTGACAACATCAAATGACAATTAAGAAACATTACTTGGGTATACAGTACAGAGAAAATGTTATTCTTTATAAAAGTTGCTTGCCTAAAAAATAATAGTGACGTTGACAAAATTATAATTTTTATACAGGGTGATCGAAAATTACAAAAACTTAAAATTCCTTAAGAGTAAACTGATTCTATTTTATATTTTGGAATAAAATGGGAAATAAAAAAGTTGTTTCAATTTATATGATCTGTCTAAATCCAAAGTTTCATTTGAATGTTGCAATGTTTCCGAAATTGGTGAATTTTTAGTAAAGTGCTTGTTGGTTCTTGTCAAATTTTTATTTATTTATTTTTTATTTCCACAAATACTGTAGAAATTTGGAATCATATTGTTACGTATTTCCACCTCTTAGGAAACACCCTGTATGAATCTGTGGGTTCTAAATAATTTTAACAAGGGGTAAACCACTAACACTTTATTTAATAATTTACTGATTAAAAAATACTTCAAAATAACCTTTACACTTTGTTTACTTGATATTTAACCTCACTTTCGTTACCGAACGTCACCTAAAATGTCTTCACTTTTATAAAACTTCTGCGCCGGTAATCGCACCTTATATACTCTGAAATTACCTCTAGATCCATCCAGAAAGAATCAAGAATCTTCTCTCACCACACTCTAGAAAACTCTATTTCTTTCTACAAGTTTCCAGTCACTCACTATTAGGCATAGGCGTATCAATCTCCAGTTTCAAGGGGGTGTAATTCATAACACTGCCCCCTCCTTAAGCCTGATCGTCTCGATCTGGCAATTCAGAATCATCGGTGTATTTTAGTCTATCCAAATGCACGATCTTCATCTTGGACTTTCTACTTCGTTGAATCCGATAGACGACGTCTTTAATTCGGGTAATAACAGTATACGGTCCATCCCAAGGCGATTGAAGTTTCGGTGACCTTCCTTTATTTCACTGTGGGTTGTACAGCCAAACCAGATCTCCTGCCTTGAACCCTTCTGAACTACCCTTACGGTCATATCGAGCCTTCATTCTGTCACTGGCTAAGGTGATTTGGTCTCTAACTAACTCATGGATATTCGTTAGCCGTTCACTCACTTCATCTACATAGCTGTTCACAGGAAGCCGTTCTCCACCTGATGTTCCAAACATCAAATCTCACGGCAGTCTAATCTCATGTCCAAATACTACACGAGCCAGACTCTGTTTTGTAGTCTGGATAGCAGCTCTATATGCCATGAGGAAAAACGGTATGTGGAGATCCCAGTCACGTTGATTTTTATGAACGACTTTAGAGAGATGTTCTTTCATAGTCTTGTTATGTCGCTCCACCATTCCATCTGATTGCGGGTGAAGGGCTGTTGTCCGTGTTTTGTGTATTATGGGTACACCAAACCGACATATCAAGTTATCTACCAAGACTTTGGCGACAGTGACCGCTTCCTGGTTTGGAATCGCATAGGCCTCTGGCCACTTACTAAAATAGTCCATGGCAACCAGTATGTACTTGTTACCGTCCTTGGTTACTGGGAATGGTCCGGCTATATCGATCGCAATCCTCTCAAAAGGAGCTCTGACGTTATATTGCTTCATCGCACCCCTACTTCTAGTCTGTGGTCCCTTACTGGCTGCACAAATTTCACTTCTCTAGAGGAACCATGTTCCTTATCTGGCACAGCCTCACTGGTACCTGCTTCCCCTCGGCTTCACAGCATCGGCCTCTACTCTCTCCAAGCTCCTCCGTGGACATTCTAGCTGGATATGTCCTCGTTCTCCGCACCCGTAACATTTCATACGCCGTCCACTTGGCCTTCCACTACTTTGTTTATTCTGTGTCTCTTCAATGTTTCCAGCATTTACTTTCCTCGAGTTCCGCTGAGGACAGTCTCGTTTGATATGCCCTGCTCTGCTACAGTTGTAACATTTAATACCCCCGCTTGGCTTTCCTTGTCTTCCTGCAGAATCCCATTTAGCCAGTATTTGAGTTAACATTTTCTCCATCGTGGTCAACCTAGGGTCCTCTTTCTTCTTTTATGGTTGCGATTTTTCGATACTGACAGCTTGTTCTCTTCGACTCGGGGTATCCTGAAGGACAGCTTCCACCTCGAGTGCATGCACCAACGCTTCACTGCCGTTCTGGTATTGAGATGACCTGAGGACTCACCTGATCTCATCGTCCTGTATACCATCCAGAAATGCCTCTACTGCCAGTTGGTCTTGGAATTCTTTCGGTACATTGGGATAAGCCAGGTGAGCCAGTCTCCACACGGTAGCTTCAAACTGTTGCAAGCTTTCCCCAGCCCCTTGAACATGTGATTTCAGCTGGGTCTGGTACACTCAGGCAAGGTGTTGTTCATCATATCGTAAGTCAGCTTCTAAAACTTTAAAATCCTGTTGTTGTTCTACTGGGATTGTCTGGAGTATTTCCAATGCTTGGCCCCTTAATTCCACGATTAACGCCATAGCCTTCACTTCGGTACTCTAACTATTCGCACATGCAGCTGCCTCAAACTGTCTCTTGAAAATGGTCCATGAACTTTGGCCGTCAAAGAAGAGAGGTTCGAACAGCTGACCTGATAATACCACTTGCTGGCTTCTTTTATCTCTCAACTGTCGCTTAAGTTGGTCTATTTCTCCCTCTACTTGGTGCATTTTCTCTTTGACTTCACCTACTTCTTCTCGATGCCTTTTTTCTAGCTCTTCCAACACTTCCAAAAAAATCCTCTTGTTAAAATTCCGCTTCTGACATCAGTGTTACATATTTCCACCTCTTAGGAAACACCCTGTATGAATCTGTGGGTTCTAAACAATTTTAACAAGGGGTAAAGCACTAACACTTTATTTAATAATTTACTGATTACAAAATACTTCAAAATAACCTTTACACTTTGTTTACTTGATATTTAGCCTCACTTTCGTTACTGAACGTTACTTTCCTAAAACTTCTTCACTTTTATAAAACTTCTTCTGCGCCGGTAATCGCGCCTTATATACTCTGAAATTACCTCTAGATCCATCCAGAAACAATCAAGAATTTTCTCTCACCACACTCTAGAAAACTATTTCTTTCTACAAGTTTCCAGTCACTCACTATTAGGCATAGGCGTATCAATCTCCAGTTTCAAGGGGGTGTAATTCATAACAATATTTTAGGAACATCCTGTATAATTCCTGTAATGTTATATTTGATTGTTAGGTGCGTTGTTACCTAGTTATGTCTACATATCATGACATATCTACATTAAAAAATAATGTTTAAAATGTTAACTGTGGAGCAAAGAATTTTTTTAGTACAGTGTTAAGGAGACGGTAAAAGTTCATACTGTTACGTTATTCAAAAATTCAGTGAGAGATTTCCCAATGTGTGTATGTTTCGAGAATGGTAGTTCATAAATTGGTAAAACAAATTTAAAAAACTGGTTCAGTGCTTGACGTAAGAAAAAAGAAAAAAATATCAAACTGATGCCGCCACATTATTAGTGTTGGCATCTGTTGCTGAAAAACTCATACTTTCGGTGAGAAACCAAGCCCGGTATTTAGAGGTGGTTAAAAAAAGTTGCATTCAAAAAGAAGTCCCCCCCAGAGACACCCCCAGTCCTCTGGGGGTGTCTCAAACAAATTACCTACCAACAATCCATAGACAACAACATTGAAACTCTAATGCAGCGCAGTTTGGCAGCTGTACAATAAATTTCCATTGAGGAAGTTAGAAGTTGCTTTCACAACATTCGAGAAAGATTAGAAACATGCGTTCAATTTGGTGGAGGAATTTTTGAATTGTCAGAACCGTCAAATATTTATGCACTTTTATAAATTCAAAATTGTTTATCTGGTATTTATTCTCCTTGTTCGAATGCAAATAAAAATAAAAATTTGACAAAAATCGACAAGTATTTTACTAAAAATTCACTAATTACTGAAAACTTTGCAACATTCAAATGAAATTTTGGATTTGGACAGACCATATAATTTGAAACAACTTTTTTATTTCACATTTTGTTCCAAAATAAAAAATAGAACCAGATTACTCTTACGGACTTTTTTTTTACGCAAGCAAAAACTTTTATAAACAATAACATTTTCTCGAAAAATTAAAAATTTTAGCCATTACACACACCTATTGCAAACCTCATCCGCGGACATACTGTATATTTGTTTTCCAGAGAGTATTTTCAAATTATTACCTATGATAGGTAAAGTGGCGAGATATAAAATTTGTTACTTATTTTAGTTAGTTATTTATATATTTATTATGCAGCTATCATTCTTATAATGATTTCTTAATTGACTTCATATTACAAGATCGTATTTCCAAAACCGTAAGTTACAAGATTTATAAGACGAAAAAATTACAAAAGTTTAGTCCTTTCAGTCTTTTGAAGAATTAATTATTGCCTCTTTCCACATTGCATTTCAAGTGGGTTAACATCGTTAATAAATAAGATATCTATATTTTATAATGCAGATATTAAAGCCTTAATAATGCACTTTAAGATGAATCAGGTTTTATAAAAATTACGATAAAGGACCAAGCACATTTCTTAGGTAAAAGTGGTTTCGGTCAAATAAGCTGAAATTCGAATATGTTGTAGTTCTTGTTGTTGTGAACAAGAGCCTCAATGGACGACCTCCGAAAATAGACAGTTTTTGAGCTACGCTGTAAAAAGATAGTATGGATGATGGTGTGTATTTACTATGAGATTTGGTTAAACTGCATCTTAGTGGGGATATATCTCAGTGGCAGAGGGTTCGTTTTGAATGTGAAACGCCCCCGGGTTCGATCACTGGTATCACCACCAGAATTTTTTTTATATACCATTCATGTTTAATTAGTATCATTTTTAAAACTTTATATAATTTTACAACCATAGTTATTATTAAATTAGAAAATTAAAGAACAGGGCCATTAGACATAATTAAAATGGTTTATATTTTTATTCCTTCTCCATGGATGTATATCCTCTTGCCGCGGTCTATGACCTGCATCAATAATATTTGCAAGCATTGCGGTGCTAGGATATTTAACTCGTGGCTGATGTCTGGCATATCCTAAGAACTGCAGTCGCATAAATGTAATCCTTATATTGCAGAAAAAGATTTTACGTACTATGACCTTTAAAAATATACGTCATTCCTGCAGAACTCTATTCAAAGAACTTGATATTTTAACAATACTATCCCTTTACATACTTAAATGTGTGTCCTATGTAAAGTCTCATTATGACAACTATATTCCCAGGGATAACTTTACTGAGCATGATTTAAGAATCAGTCAAAATCTGACAATTCCCCAACACAAACTGTCAATAGTAGCAAATGGTCCCAATGTCATGTCCATTAAGCTATATAATAAACTCCCTAAAACCATAAAAAGTATAAATAGCATTCACCTCTTTAAGAGCACAGTTCGAGCCACTTTAATCAGTCACAGCTTTTATTCCATAAAAGAATATTTAAGTTGTACTAGTTTTCAGGAGCGTACTTAGTAATATTAGCAATCCTCGTCCTTATTTATTGTTCTGTATTCTGTTTACTACACTATGGTTTCGTCTTGAGTTACGTGTTTTACTGTTTATTTTACAATGTTTTACAATTTTATGACTATATTTCTATACCCTTAATAGGGTCCTATGAAAATAAAGATATTATTATTATTATGACCATAATACACTTGCAATATGTGCACATGAACCTAGTGTTCTGGTTCCAGTTTTACAAGTGCAGTAATACCCTAAGATCGGTTCATTATCTTCAACTAAATCTTGTTCGTTAGTTTATAGGATTACATCGTCATCAATATGATATGCTATCCAGAGTTGGTATTGGGTTGCATTTCTGAAACGGTAATAAATCTGCACTCTGATTAGACCTGGTTCATTTCCAAGTTCATCGTATTCAAATCTTTCTGAATCCTCTCTTTGTAGTTTATCTTGAAGGTAAGCAGGTGTCAAGTTGACGTAATAAATTTCTACTGTCAGCTCCTTTAAATAATCTAAATTAAGTCTAGGAAAAAGGGGTATATGGTTTTCAGTTAAATGAACCCATCTTGCATTTCTAGTGTGAAGGTTGTCTATTCTAACTCTGGCTTGAAGAATGTTAGGTGTCTGAGATTTCTCTAGCATTATTTGAGCTAGTTCTGCGTTTGCTCCAGCAATCCGAATAAGTCTCCGATATTAATAGCATGGTGCATAGGAATGATTTTTTCAAAAAAATTAAAAACAGATTTTATGTGACCATTACGTGCCTCTACTATCCACCTCGTTTTGGTATTCAATCTGGAATCATTAGCTTCTTCGGTATTAAGTTGCCGTTCACCACGCTCTAGACGTGATGGCATTTTGTAATTAATACCTATATTTTCAAGAAGTGGCAAAACATCTGAATAACCATGGTCCACAATAAAAATGTCATCATTATGGTTCAACCATTCTCGAAGCCCATTGGTATCTACTTCAAAATCGTTACAGAGCATTGAGGCGTCATTACTACGCGAATCGGAGAAGTAAGGACCATGAATATCTAATATATATCCATCCGGGGCTACAACGAGGGCTAGCTTTATCAAGTGATGGCCCTTATGGACTGAATATGATTGCCTCAGTGCTCTAAAATTGCTACTTTTCTGAATATAGGCATAAGTTCCATCTATGTATGCAATCGCTACACGCAGATACCAATTAGAGTTATAGAGTTCATTCGCAAAATCAGTCACATGTCTCTGTATATATTGCTCTCTTGTAATTGAATTCAATTCTACATTTAGAGGAACAAAACGTACCATCAATGATCTTACTGTGGTAATAACAAGACTTACAGTTTGCCTGCTCGTGTACCTGAAATTGACTTTTAAAAAATCATCCGATAATCCTTGACGAAGTTTACATAGGAATAATAACAAATCTCTTTTGCTAATATGTCAATGAGTATTTTGGCCAGGTACAGGTACAGGGTCACAATATGTACACAAATCTTGAAATTGTTGGCGTGTTATTGGGCTTATGGACCGGAACTTATCCACTGTAAAACTATTTTCATCGTTAAAATCGGGCTCATCAATTCTAGCAGATCGATGTAAAACCTGTAAAATATTTTGCAACTGTGCACCATTTAAGAGATATGGTCTATTATAAAATTGCAAACCCTCCAACAGAACTCGTAGAACAAATCCATTGGTGTCTAAATGATGATGACAACAGCGAGCTGATTCAGGTATATAAATATTTTTTATGATAAAGACTAACTCTACACTCGACGGAAAGCCTACTTAGATTGTGTAACCCATTACAAAACATACAAGAATTATTTGTGGTCTGCTTTAAAACATTTAATTTCAAGGAATCAGGATCACGTGCTAATTCATCAATCTCGGCATTGACAGTTCGATTGCAGTTAAGACATATGCGACAGTTAGCTTCAATATCTCGAGGTGGTAAGTTAACATCTTCACCACGACGAATTGCAATTTGACGCTTGAGCTCATTTTCATTTCCAGAAATGCCAACCATATATAACAGTTTACCCTTCGCCTAAACACGTCTGGATTTTTAACAACCAAAAGTTAGACGCTTGTTATAGAATTTCTTCTATTGTTAACTAATACAATACCACAGCTGTAACAAATAAACACACAAATCGTTATTAAAATGTTTACAAATGTCAAAACATTCAATTTTAGACAGGCTATAGGCCTACTATTATTTTTTAATTAAATCTAAAATTCAAATAACGTAGAATTTTCGTTTAGACAAATATAAGATAACCAATAATGATAACCAGTAATACTACGTACCTAAAGGTTTAACCATATTTAAGGAATAACATCATGTTCTTTAATTCTTAATTTTTATGGTTGTAAAATTGTATATGCAGTATATAAAAAAATTCTGGTGATACCAGTGATCGAACCCGGGGCGTTTCACATGCAAAACGGACGCTCTGACACTGAGCCATATCCTCGCTACGATGCAGTTTAAACAAATCTCATAGTAAATACACCATCATCCATACTATCTTTTTACAGTGTAGCTCAAAAACTGTCCATTTTCGGAGGTCGCCCATTGAGGCTCTTGTTCACAATGACAAGAAGTACAACATATTCGAATTTCAGCTTATTTGACCGAAACCACTTTTACCTAAGAAATGTGTATGGTCCTTTATTGTTTCTGCCAAATTTGGTAAAAAAATCGGAGTCAAAAATCGTATACATTAATTTCATTAACCTTTTAACAGCTATAACTTTTACCAAAAATGTTTATGATACAAGGACCTGATAGCTGAATGTGTCCTCTTTTGAAGCCTGTATTCATTATTCTTATTCTTTAAGTGGGATATGACTCAATATCATGCAAAAGTGCAGACATTCGCTATTTCTTGAGAGGCGTAAATTATATGCTTAACATCTAGTGTTCCAGAATGTTTCTCTCACTCCCCACGATTTTTAAGGTTTTGTAATATATACGTCAGTTATAAAACAATTAAATCCAAGAATAAAATCGTTAAAACCAAATGTGCACACTTCGCAAGTTGACAATTAAATAAACTATGCATATAACATTAATTCGTTGGTAAAAATTGTTTACATACGATTTTGTCTAAAGCTGTTAATCCCAGAAAATAAATTTCCATAAAAAAAGTTGCTACCATTCTTTATCTTTATTATTATTTTTATTATTAAATACGTACTAAAATAAAAACATCTTACACATTTGAGTCTACCCCTCTAAATCGCGAAATAGAGCTCTATTATCTGAATCCTGATTATAATATGGATGCAGGGATTGAAAAAAATTCAAGTGACTCCATTAACAATTGAGACATGTAGAATGGGTTGCATGCATGATCGCGTGATTATCGAGTTTAGGTGAGCCATTTTGGATTTGTCACTTTGAATTTTGATTTGAATTGTTTGAAATTTTTAAAGAAAATAATGATTCTTAGTTTTGAAAAAAAAATTAATTTGCACACTTTTTCAATAGGTAAAATTTTTCATAATTTTATGATTTGAATTGTTTGAATTTTTAAAGAAAATAATGATTCTTAGTTTTGAAAAAAAAATTAATTTGCACACTTTTTCAATAGGTAAACTTTTAATTTAGTCATTTTTAAAGTACATTCAAAAGATTTCATTCTTTATAGTTCAAAGTATTTCCATAACAATGCACTTTTTTCATCTAAATGCACTGGACTAAGTCATTCGTTTTGTTTTTAGATTGATAATGCCCTTCTCAATTCCGAAATATTACACCACCGAGTGTCGGGCTATTATACATCTAGCCAAAGTTCGATAAACTCTCCGCAAGTGCCAAGAATTACTGGACCATTTTTTGACAAATTTGGAACTTGCATACAAAATTTGCGCAAACAATCAGATCGACAATTAATTAAATGTGTTCAAGACAACTCAAAATCCCGTTCTTCGTATTTCATCAAACCACCACTCTCCAAAGTTACTTTGTTTTTTAAAAACAAAGACATGGAGAGGCAGTATAGGATGAATGTTCATTATATAGCCAAAAAGGACGCTCATGCTATTCCTACTCTAGCTAATTCAAGCTTTAATACATATTTAGATGTTTTTGTATCTACTTTTGTGTTTTTGCTGGTATCAACAGGAGAAGCTGTAGTGTATGGTATTACAAATTTTTGGCTAGTGACATTTGTGTTTTTTTTAGTTTTACAACTGCTAGGACTTGCCTTATGCTTTAAATCTGTGGTACGTTGGACAGACAGAATATTTTGGTGTTTTATTAGATTTTACCGCTGGAATATGTTCGGGGCTGTATTAGTTAGTTTGCCGCTTATCTCAACTGTGGTGAATTTTATCAACGATAAAGATATAACATTTTTTCACTTGAATATTTTCACTTATCTACTATTTGTTGGATTGGTACATTTTTGCAACTTTACACAGCTGAATTGTTGGATGAAAAATATACTCGTCACTTTATGTTCTTTAGGTTTTGTAGTTATATTTCTAGGAAATCCATGTAGCTTTCAAGAAAGTAAGTTTAATAGCACAAGAGATGAAATACTGCCGAGCAATTTGTTGACTATCTCGGATGATTTATACAGTGTTAACTCAACCAAAGTTATCCAGGATTCTAACAATAATTGTTATTTCTGTAAAGCAGAAGTCCTAATGAATTTATTTTTGTTAGTTATTTTAGTATGGATTTTGACCAGGGAATTTGAAATTGGTTATCGTTTAAGCTTCCACGCAAACTATGTGGCGAATAAAGATAAAAACAAAGTACAAACTCTTAAGAATCAAGCAGACTACTTGATATATAATATAGTTCCTGAACATGTGGCAGAACAATTAAAGAAAGATGCTAAATACTCAGAAAATTTTAAAGCTGTCGCGATCATCTTCGCCAGCATAGTTAATTTCAACGAGATGTATGACGAGAGCTATGAGGGAGGTAGAGAGTATCTCCGTGTTCTAAATGAACTTATAGGTGACTTTGATGAACTTTTGGACCGCCCAGAGTTTCATAGTGTAGAGAAGATCAAAACTATAGGTTCAACTTTCATGGCAGCGAGTGGACTAAATTCTCACATGCGACAGCAACAAAGGGACCCACATGAACACTTATACGCTTTAATGGATTTTGCTATGGAGATGCAGAGGGTCGTGAATGATTTCAACAGAGACCTTCTGGAGTTCAATCTCATATTGAGGATAGGATACAATTTCGGAGATGTGACGGCCGCTGTTATTGGCAACACTAAACTTTATTATGATATATGGGGAGATGCGGTCAATATTGCTTCTCGTATGGATTCGACAGGTGTCAGTGGACGTATACAGGTAGGTGAGAACTGCCTGACAGTTTTAGAGAACAAATATGAGTTTGAACCTCGGGGCTCGGTATATGTTAAAGGTAAAGATCATATGAATGTCTTTTTGCTTAAAAGAAAGAAAACCCCTGATTTGCTCTGCATTCCTGATGTGTCGATGTGATTAGTAATTTGTAGAACAAGGTCTATCGACCAATTAAATAAATATTAATGTAATTAAAGTTTATGATTATTACTTCAAAACTGAAATGCAAAGTGTTTGTTTTGCTGATGCTCAATTTTTTTGCTATGCTGATACGTGCAAGCCACAAAATTAGTTTTATGTGTTGACGACAATAACTAGTCATAGTCGAGTTTGGTCACATAGTTTAAATACCCATTAATGACCGGTTTCTCAGTGTATAAGATTAAAATTTGGGTTCACTAATTGACTTAGATTAGCGCCACGTTTTTAGTATATTAAATCTCATTTCAAGAAGGTTAACTAACCTGACAATTTATGTGACTGGCAACTATCAAGTTAATCTTAACTGATTTAACAGTCCTGATTAAACTGTTTCTTCTGGTTAAGTTTGTTTGTGTTAAAAAGAAACGTCCTAAAATATAAATCTAATGGACAGTATTATTATTCATCAAATCTCTGATGATGATGGGAACATTATACCTTTTAATAGATATCTGGGTCTCGAAGGCCAAGAGAAATCCAACAAAGACCATTTTAATGATTGGAATGACCATGATTTTTATTTAAGGTTCCGTCTAACAAAAGAAAGTATTCAAGGTATTCTTGAGCTAATCCAAGACCAGATAAAGGATATTTATAAATTGGTATGACTAGTAAACTAACTTCGAGGTTCGAAGCACTGTGTGTGGAGAAAGGGTCACTCATCTGGTACACAGATGAATCGAAGATGACTGAGGCGGTTGGTGTGGGAGTAGCAGAGCCTAATTGTAGGCTATCCAGAGCCCTAGGTAGAACCCCAACCATCTTCCAGCAGAAATCTATACTATAGATTGATGTGCCTAGGAATGTATAAACAAAGACGTTAAAAGGGCAAAAGTCTATGTACTTTCAGATAGCCAGGCAGTGTTAAAGGATATCAGATTTTATACATTTGGATCTGAAATTGCTTAGAAATGCAGACAATCCCTGAAGCAAGTGGCAAAAAACAAAGTTTTCTTGATGTGGCTGCCAGGCCAGGAGGGAATAAAAGAAAACAAATTAGCTGACGCCTTTGCAAAAAAGGTGCTGCCCCATTTTTTGGGCCTGAACCATTTTGTGTCTTATCTAAAGGATAAGGAATCTTAAAATGGGAAAAAGAACAAGAGTTCTACTGGAGGAATACCCTAGGCCAAAGACTAGCGAAAAAGTTCATAACTGACAATAGTCCAGTCTATAAAGTAAAAAATACACCAGAAGCTCGCAAAAATGTTATTCGAGATTTTCCTTCCGTAACTGTTAGTGCGAGGATTAAACATCACAAAACCACAAAAATCAGTTCTGGGGGTGCCATGCAACACCCCAAAGAAACCACCCCTTCGGTGAAAAAAGCCTTATTTTACTGATAACTCATTAACCGTTGAAGATATAAAAAAATTGCTCATCATAAAAAAGAAAGCTTGACTAATTACCTAAAAAAAATCCTCTTGTTATTTTCTTGTATATGCCATGGTTTTAGAGAAAATCGGTATTGACAAAAATTGCAAAAGTATTTTTAATGAGCGTGAATTTTCGTTTATTTGAAATTTTTTGCTCACGGCCTATAGAAAAAATTGAATTGCTCGAAAATCAAACAAGCTAGGAAGAAAAATCAAAATGGGTTTTAAAGGGGATATAAAATACTCTCTTGTGTTGACATTTTTGAGGGCTATTGATATTTATTAGTATGTAAAAATAACAATATAATATAGTTATTTCTTGATTTTTTGTGCATCTAACTATTCACATGCCCATAAAAAATAACTGACTTTAATATAAGTTATAAATGCATTATATTTTAGTTCAAGGTAGTACTTCAATGCAGAAAATGTTAGGAAAAAAAAAATTCACATTTACAAATTTAGCAGCAAGTCAGTTATTTTTTGTGGTCCTGTGAATAGTTAAAAGTGCAAAAAATCAAGAGGTAACTATATTGTATTGTTATTTTTATATACTAATAGATATCAATAGCCATCAAAAATGGAAACAAAAGAGTATTTTATATCCCCTTTTAAACCCAATTTGATTTTTCTTCCTAGCATATTTGGTTTTCGAGCAATTCAATTGTCTCTATAGGCCGCTTGCAAAAAATTTCAAATAAACGAAAGTTCGTGCACATTAAAAATACAAATTTTGCAATTTTTCTCAATATTGATTTTCTCGAAAACCATGGCATATGCAAGAAAATTACAAGAGAACTTTTTCTTTGGTAATTAGTCAAGCTTTTTTTTTATGATGAGCAATTTTTTTATATCTTCGACGGTTCGAGTTATCAGTAAAATAAGGCTTTTTCACCGAAGGGGTGGTTGCGCGGTACCCCCAGAACTAATTTTTGTGGTTTTGTGATGTATTATTCCTCCACTAAGAGTTACTGAAGGGAAATCTCAGATAACATTTTTTGTTATGGAAATCTTTATAATTATTAGACTACAAAGAATGCCACATGATTTCTCAAACTCAAAAATTCTGATTTAAGGCCTTCTAACAGGCCATTGTCCCTTGAGATATCATCTCAAGAACATGGGAAAGGCAAAATATGAATTAATGCCCGAAGACAGAAAAATTAGCTCCTCTACAAACTAACCTCTGCATTTGAAATATTTTTAGAGCGGCTCTTTATGCCTATTTTTTGCACAATAAAAGACTAATGCGCTAAAAATAATGAAACACTATGTGCTACCACAAACCCACACGCACCGCAAACAGGATGCACATGAAATGACACAACACAAGTGACATTATTAACCCAAAATATTTTGTTAAAAGAACTCCATCTTGGTGAGTTAAAATCTGTTGGTTACGATTAGCGATTAATTTTAATGGAGCGTATAGCGTTACGGTAACGGTACTGGAGTTTATACCCCCTTACAGTAAATAGCTCTTATTTGTCAGTTAAATGACCGTTATCTGGGGGCATTACTCTACTGGAATTTATATTAAATTATGGTACTGTCACAGATTAGCGTGGTACAATGGGCTAGTACAGTGGTTTGAAACATGTAGACTAAAATTTATATATTTTATATTGTATTGAACAGATTGGGCCGTTCCTTGATGAAAATACATGATAATAATTAGGAAGAAAACTATATTAGTTTTTGATTTTCACTTTATTTCCTGTCAAGTTTCGCCACACAGTGGCTTCTTTGGATTTTGAGTAGTGGTATACTAATTTTACAATGTACAAAGGCACAAAGTATATGGTTTTATACAATTTAACTATCACAAGCTGTCTTGGTAGGTCACAACAATGTATACACAAGGTGTGCAAATTTCATTTATAAATTTAATTTAATTGTAAAGATTGAGAAACATTATAACCAATTTATACCATGGTTTTCTTTTGGAATTACATATTCTGTAATTGGTAAATAATGATCGTCTTTATTATAATTGTTTATAGAGTCGTGCAAGAAACAAATGAAATATTTTCACAAACCTTAAAATATATTTAAAAGTAAAGATAATACAGATATCCGGATAGACAAATTGTGCCGCTTCGTAAAGATTTTTCTAGGCCGCTACCCTACATATTTTTTTTGCACAAGGTTGAAGACTCTGATCTGTCATTTCGCTATAATTGGTATCCAATAATCACACTCTCAAACTAACCTTAACTCATGCGATTGTAGTTTTTCGATCTATGAATGCATAACAAGTATTTCGAATAGAGTTAGAATAGATTGCGGTCTTGTAACTTTGAGGACTTAAACCTATTTAAAAATATCAGATTTTCTACACTCAAACGTGATTTTATGTTTGAGCTGCACAAAAATGAATTAGTTATGTACACATATTATTCTTTTCATGATTAGCCTTATAGAACTCAAAATATTTCCAAATTGTACCTTTGTTTCAAAGCATTATTATAAAGAATTAAATAACAAACATACTATTAAGTGAAAAAATGGGGCGAAAACAGAATATTTGAAATTTCAATAGTGTTTGAGGTTATACATGATGTGCAAAATTTAAATTTTGAAACGACTGCCTCCTTGAATCGTTAAATGAGTTTAAACCATCAGCATCATTTTATGTTTCAAGAACTTATGAAAATATTTTGTCATTCTGAATGTCTATAGTTAAAAACACTTGAATATTCACAACCAGTTGACTAATACTGTAATATGCACATTTCAGAATTTACATGGTAATTTTCCCATCAAATATATTACATCACTAAATATGGCTGTGTATATGTTAATGGTGTCTTTATTTTATAAAGTAAAATGTTTTATAATAGAAAAGAATTGATTTTGTGCTAGGTTGCAAATATGTAAACAAGAATACATCTGAAAAAATTGGCCTGACAGTACGGTAACAAGAACAATGGAAAGTAAATTGACTTAAAATTGCTGAACGTGGTCTGTCTTAATGTAAATTATTTAAAGTTTTATCGTCGTTTTGTAATTTTGGAATAAAATATTAGATACATATCCAAACCTCACAAATTTCCACAATCTTTCTGAGGTTATGTTATGTTTATCTTATATAATATTTAATAACAATATGCAATGCATAGGAAATATTTTACCGTTAAAATAATAGTACTAGAATAGAAATAAATGGAAATAAAATATTGCAGCTTTAGAGCTCCGAATTTACATGTGTCTGTGGTATCAGAAGAAAATGTTTGCTTTTTGCTTACAATTATCCCATGCAATGAAAAATCCTCACAAAATATATTAACATAGAAATTATCAATTAAAGAAAAAGAATAACATAAATGTTCCTGCAAAGCATTCACATTTTTTGACAAGAATATAAGAGATCTGATTAATATTTCAAAACACTCGAGAAAGTATTAATATTTTCCTTCAGTAAACAATATTTTATCAATTTAAAGTGCTATTATATTGGCAGTATTTAGTATAAAAGAAGATAATTTTCTGTGAAATCCATTACAAACTATAACATCGAGAACGAAATGTTAAAGAAATGCGAACAAATATATCAAGAGCAAACTTCGATCATGTTCTCATCTGGGCCCTAAGAGTAAAAACGATAACAGGCCAAAATTTTTTCTCGGTGCTTATTTAAAACATGTGATGTCCTTCGATTTCACGTTAAAACAAGTTTGTAACCCCTCCATACCAGTTGCTTGTATGGTCACCGGTTTAGGTGCTGGCACTCAAGCGGCGAACTTAAGCAACGTCGGTTGGGTCTCAAGTTCTCGTCAGAAACCTCAGTCCATGTCATGAGCTGTAAGAGCCTGACTGGACTTGGCGAGAAAAAGAAAGCAAAGGCCAAAAACTATACCAAGGACCTCCTTATCAACAGACTCGAAGTCTAGTAACGACCATGTCTAGATAAGGAGCCCTAAGGTACAATGGATACCATAGAGGTCACAGTGGGCAAGACCAATTGCCAGCTTCTTCCAAGTAAAATCTAAAGAAATCTAAAAACCCCTCCATGTAGCAAATAACACTGAGCACGATTGATATAATGATAATGATTGATTTTGTTTTAAGTATTTTTTATTTAGTTGGTCGATGGCAAAAGTAATTTAACCTTATTTAAAAAAATTGTTTATTGAGCAGCGTTTGTTAGTTATAATATTATAATAATACTGTGACTTTGCAAGTGAATAATTTATTGGGATATACATGGGAGGTTACCAAAGTGGGAAAAATATAAGTTGGTATAATATTTTCAACTGGGTATAAGAACACCAATTTACCGACATTACCTTTTTAGATCATGTATTGATAAGTATTTTACACATTTACAGCTTTACAGCAGAATTATATTTTAATTATTCCTGTTTAAAACTATCCAATTATGGGAGCATTTTATATTTACCAAAATGTGGTAGAATTTGGAACTGAGGAGAAATCAAGCACTGATTAGACATTTACAATATTTTACTGGCGTAAATGCTAAACAGGTTAACTGTTTACTCAGTAAATCATCAACTAGAGTCAAAAGTACAATTTTTCAACGATCCCTTGGCTATAAGCATACTCCGGATATCGCGTTCAACATGATGTAAAAGGCAGGGTTGTACTGTCGAATACATTTCTGAAAATACATGTTCCCGCTGAAGGTGCTTTCAAAAATACTTTTTGAACATTAGATATTAGGTGATCGACAATGGCGTAATAGTTCCGGATAGTTTCCACTACCCGTTGAAGGTCGTGTGCTGTGCACATTATGTGTACGATGTCATATTTATATGTTTATATTAAAGTTCTCCCTGCCGTTTTCATGTAGAGTACGGCATCTGTAAGAAAAAGCGAGTACGTGTTGGTTTTATCCTTATGCTGATTATTCTAAAGTCTGGGTACTAATTAGGCCATGGTTTCGACATTTGTTTTTCCCAATATTTTTAACACTGTTAAATGTCACTGCGTTGCCACATACTGTTCATTTCACCCATCAATCAAATTAAATCAAAATATGCTTTATTGTCAGAAAAAAATACAAAAGATTTTTGTCGACAAAGGCAAACTTACATACTAATGAAAGTTACAGGCATTGAGAGAAAAGAAAAAACAAAAAACAATAACAAACAGGATAACATTTATTTTATATATAAAGCAGTGATAAAAATGGGTCAATAAAATGTCTCTTGAAAGAATTCATTCAGTGAGTAATAAGCCTTGCTAACCAATAATTTTTTATTATTGCTTACAATTTGCCTCAAATTTACAGGAAGATGATTAAATGTTTTCTGCTATTATAGAGAATTGAGTTTTTTATCTAAGCCGCTGATGGAATAGGTAGTGTGATGTTATGAGTGAGCCGCGTGTAGCAAACCGAATTCCCATTTATATCACATCCAAACTTTTTATGCATGAGGCATGCAGTCTCAAAAATTAATATACATGAAAGCGTCATAATTCCATACTGCAAAAACAGTGGTTTATACGAGTCTCTTACATTAGCCTTACACTTGTATTTTAGAGCCCTTTTTTGCAGAACAAAAATTTTATTAAATAAATATTGTGAGCAAGAACCCTAGAAACAAATGCCATAACGCAAATTTGAGTCTATAAGGGCAAAATATATGCATTTCTTGCCGAGTCCAAATTTAATTCACTTGCCAACACTCTAATTGCATAACAATTAGTAGCTAATTTTTTACTTAATATTACATAATTATATATATGGTTTTCAAATTTTAACTTACTATCAATATGTAAGTCCAAAAATCTACATTCAGTTTGGTTTTTAATAATTTTGTCTTCCAAGCATACCTCATTCAAGTTGCATTTAAATGAAATGATGTTAGTTTTAGATACATCAAAAGATAGTAAATTAGCATCACACCAATCTTTAATCATTCCTAAATCACTACTCACAATCTCATGGAGTTCATCGATGGATTTGCCATGCCAGAGTATCATGGTATCATCCGCAAAAAAGTGAATTTCCTTGAATTTTAACAGAAGCCAAATCATTAAAATATGTTAGAAATAATAAAGGCCCAAGGACAGAACCTTGTGGCATGCCAGACGTCACTTCCAGTTGTTTTGACACTTTACCATTAAAAATAACTTTTTGATAGCGACCAGATAAATATGACTTGAACCAATCCAGTGTTATACCTCTAAACCCGTAGGTTTGTAGTTTCCCCAGCAATATCCTGTGATTTACGCAGTCAAATGCCTTAGCCAAATCACAGAACGCCGCTGCGGCCACCTCCCCATCATTAATCTGAAGGTATAGTTTCTCTAAAAAAGCAAATATAGCATCGTTTGTACTTTACGAGGCGTGAAAGCCAAACTGTTCTGCACAGAGGACCTTATTCCGATGCAAAAAATCTAAAATCCTTTTCTTGACCAATTTCTCTATTATTTTTGATAACGTAGCAACCAATGATACTGGCCTATAATTGGAAAGCGATTCATGGTCTCCACACTTAAATAGCGGAATAACCTCTGCAATTTTTAAACAAGACGGAAAGATTCCTGTTTCGAAGGAAGTATTAATAGCTTCTATCAAGATCTGTAAAATATTTTCTGGCAGTTTTAAGAATATTTTAGAAAGATACAATCCCAACCGGTAGTATTCTTATTCCTAATGTCGTTCAATATTTCACTAATTTCTTGAGTATAAGTAGGAGTCAGGTAAAAAGATTCAAGTACAGAAAGATTATTCAAGTACTTAAGAGGATCGCACTTTGAAGAAATTTTATCATTTAATTTTTTTGCTATGGAACAATAAAAATTATTAATTCCATCAGCGCTCAGTTCACTATTTACCTTTTTGTTGTTATTTTTTTCTCTAAGATCATTTACAATTTTTCATGTTTCTTTTTGCTTGTTAGCTGACTGTGAAATTCTGTTATTATAATAAATGGTTTTAGCAGCTAAAATAGTTTTCCTGTAAATTTTTCGGTACCTACTAAAGTAAGCAATAAACTCAAGATTATACTCTGCATGTTTTCTAATTGAGTGCAAGGAATAGGTATTTTTTGATAAAATTTTTAGACCCTTCGTGAACCAAGGTTGTTTACCCTTTTTTTTTGACTAATAGTTCTGATTGGACATGCAGTATTGAAAATGTGTGTAAGCTTTGTGTGAAATAATTCTAAAGAATTATTAGAACCTCTAACCTTACTCCACTCTAATTCCAAACATAACCGTAAAAATGTCTCATTAATCCAGATAAAAAGCCTGCCGTGCCGTTTCATCGTTTTGGTCTTTTTTAATTCTAAAGACACTTTGCATAGAATGGCCTCATGATCCGACAGACCTGCATTAATATCCAAACAGAGTACTGCATCCCTATCAATATTGGTACATATATAATCCTAGATAGTAGCTGAATGAGGTGTAATACCTGTTGCACTCTCAACATGCATTACTAGGTTAAAGGAAGACAGTAAATTTGTTATGTCAGTGACCCCCGATGAGGTGTCATTAAATTTAATGTTAAAACTCCCGTCAGAATTAATCTTGCATTAATTCTGACTTTCGCCACTTTCCAACCACAGGCATTTGTAATTCCATCGACATAAATCCATAAGTACATGTCTTGCAATTTAAATGAAATGCTGTATTACCGCTTACACAATTTTCAAGAAAGCATTTAGTAAGGCTGTCTTCTTATGTCCATGAGATATTACATCCAACCATAACATTACTCAATTACTGACTAATAAATTTAGTTCATCTTTCCGAAACTCCAAACTCACCAGTACTTGTGTTTTATGTTTTTCCTAAGAACGATGTTTTACAACATCCTCTTTGCGGGTGTACGACATTGTCATAATGCAAAATGAACAATGTAACACAATGAATTAAAAAGAAAATAAGTGGTCAAGTATCAAATGATGTTTGATAGTAATTGGGTGTAGAAGTATATAAGAGTATTTGCGGCTTCTTTCACTATTACCAGTTATGATTTACCGTCATAAGAAATTATTACAGAAATAGCGGCAAGGGTGCAATTAAACTATTATACAAATTACCCAGCATCGGACACGCATTTTTCTTATTGCAGTATTTTTTACGGAACTATAGTCAAATTCAAGATGTAAGTAAACATCAATTAATAACGAGGCATACAGTGTCGTTTCCGATTTTGTCCATATCACTTGCCAGGTTATTTCGGCGCATTTTTAAAGTTATATGAAAGATGCTCGAATTATTATTTATATTATAAATAAAGTATAAATATGCAACTTTATTTCAAAGTAATTAAATATTGTGAAATGTTCAAAATTTGTAATAACAACAGCACATATTTCACTTGTTCATCTGCAAGTGCACATATGATGTGATAATAAACGTTGACATACATAAACCGATGGCAACAAATGATGTGGAATTCGGCCAATTACAACATAAATTACGGCCAATCGAATTCGATAACAGTAACCGAAGTATCTGTGTAAATACCGAACTGTTTAAAACTAATTATGACAATCTTTTGTGACCTGAAATAGCCAACCGTAAATAATAGTAAATGCTACAAATGCTCTTTATACTTAGACTTTACTTACATTTTATTTATAGGTTTTTGATGTTTATATAATATTGTATTTACATAAATAAGCAGTCCGTCTCTGACGTGTCAGACATGATATCCGGGGTATGGTTATGTCTCTTCTGTTTACCTCAATTTACTTATTCATGAAATTTTTTTGTTTGATATTGAATTTCAAACTTCCAATCTAAATAAAATTTCCTTCTTCATACTAAGGTGGGTGCTAAAATGTTCCTAGTGTACTACTACAGTATGTGGCCTTGCAATATCTCGAGTAAAAAAATTTGTGCCTTTTAATCTGATGACCTAAGTGTATAATGAATAATGGTTGTCACACTTGTAAAACTTAGACCAACTTGCTTGAGCTATGCTTGAATACCATGTTGTGATTTAAAATTATTAAACAGAAACCCTTTCCACTTGGATGCGGGTCAGCATTAGTATTTTCTTGATAAGCACCCCTAGAGCTTGTCATGACTCCCATATTTTAACATTCAATCTGAAGTGTATATCTTGACCAAATTTTATTGGATATTTATGCTTGTTAGATAAATGTTTAATGATAAACGCAGAAATATGCTGATAAGTGGGTTAATGGCCCAGAATTGTCTCATTTGATAGCCTACCAATTGTTAAATGAGATACTTTTTCACCCATCCAAATGCCAGACTTAATCAGTGCTCTTTTATTTTACCGAGTGTCGAGAATTAAACCGGTGACGGTAAATTCATACTCAAATTGTTTCATATACTCTGTGAATTAGTTATCAATAGAGATATGTATATAGCAGGGCCGGACTGATCTGTAGGTGCCCTCCAGGAAAGTGGTTGTATAGCTCCCCCCTTTTTCGCATATTATTTTGTACAAAATATTTGAAAAAATCAGAAGAAACGTAGAGCAAATCTTCACTCACAACATAAAAATTTTAAAAAAATTCCCATGTTTTGCATAATAAAAAGGAACTATAGTGTTATCTCGGGTCATTGCACAGCAGGAAATTTCCTAGTCCGACCCTGTACTTTAATATCCCAAATTTCACATATATTTCTAGTAATTGTTTTGAGTAATTAAAACATATGAGTATGAGTTATTTGATTCTTTCATATATCAAACATATTAAATTGTGTTTAATCATTTAAGTTGCGGTAGCTCAGCAAGTAAGGTTCTGGATCATATTATATAGTGCTGATCAATCTATTAGGATAATACAAATCTCACTAATCGCAAGGGGATATGCTATCATGACTTAAAGCAAAAACATGGTTCAGAAACTAAAAATTTTGGTGAAACGTTGAAATAATATGTTCTATATTTAAATAACTATCACAGGTAACCTCAAACTTTCTGTTTTGTAAATTGAATGAAAGTTCTATTTATATTTGTTTTTGAGATTAGTGCCCTATTATACTTAAAACTTTAAGTATAAAAATAAGTGCAAAATCCCTACTCTTTGTTACGAAATGAGATTTGGTAAAATTTACAGGTTGGGGGTAGCTCGTCTCCTTATGTTGATTATAGGCCTTATTTGCGGAAATAGGCTGATGTTATATAAATTAAAAGAAAGTAATTTATTAAAAAATAATTTATAAAATAAGAGTTTAAACACCAACCAAAACTGTTAAAAAATGTGGTAAAATGAAGAAAATAATGTTAATAATAATGATTATATGTTAATAAACATAAAAGCGTAGACTATCGATTTTTCTAAGTTTTTGAGTACACTACGCTCATGCGTGTATTAACATGATTATTATTATTATGTTTCTTTTTCTCAGCTTATTACTGGTTCCCTGGTTCACTGTTTCGTGCTTATTCTATAGAAAGTACTTTACGAATAATGTGGGCAGTACCGAGCAGAGATATTTTTTGTACGTGTGATGGACAGATTTTTTCTGGCAGCTTTTTGGTATTATTCTGGAAACCAAATTTAACAGTTCCTAGTGCCCCTATTATAACTGGTATCACTTTAGTTTGAGTGCTCCACATACGCGATATCTGTCTCAAGTTCCTTGTACTTGCTTATTTTCTCGGTCTCTTTGAGAGCGACATTAGCATCATCTGGCACTGATACATCAATCGGTAACCATTGGTTCTTAGCCTAGTCGTGGTAAATAATGTCGGGTCTGTTTGCCCTGATTGAGTGGTCTGTAATAACTGCTTTGTCGTAGGGAATAGTGACTTGATCAGTTTCAATAACTTTTGCGGGTTGATGTTTACACCAGTGACCAGAAGGTAGTACGTTTATGTGTTGGAGCATTGATCGGTGGAAGTAACTTGCAACTTTATTATGTTGCTGCGTATATTCTGTTGGGGCTAGCACGGGACAACCAAATGTAATGTGTTCTTCATGTTGATGACGCATTCTGCACTTGCTGTCAATATTTTTACTCAAAATTACTCTTTTGTGGTACCTACCAAGTGTTTAGTGCCTGATCTTGGGTGGCTATTATTAAGCTTTCCGTTTCCACCTTTAATCCCGCACTTCCCATCCATTTCATAGTCATTTTTTCGTTCACGTTATCTTTATTTAGGTTATTGTAGAATTGACCATGAAGTGCCTTGCATTTTAAATTACCGATATTCACTTTATTCAGTGCTTTTTTACATTTTGGCTTTAAGATTTCAGCTGTTGTGTTCTTGTAGGTTCTTTGTATCTTTTCGCCATCTTTTATCAGGGAGTACATTGCTTTAAATCGTTCATTCCTTTCCACAAGTTTAATTAACTTGTCCTAAGCTTGTTTAATGTAGTCACAAAGGCCTGCTACTGTACTTTTAAACGCATTTTCTAATTGTACCAGGCCACAGTCACCATCATTCCGGTGTATATAGAGTCTATCTACGTCTGCTTTTGGATGGTGAAATTTATAGGTGGTCAATAGCTTTCTAGTTCTTCTAACTATTTTCTGAAGTTCCCGTTCGTTCCAATCAATTATCTCAAAGCTATATTGTGACAATGGTATTGCTAGGCAGCTGATAGCTAGAACTTTGTTTTTTGAGTTTAGCTGTGTACCCAAGATAAACCTTAATCGTCTGTAGTACTCTACAAATCTTTTTTCATGCTTTCGTAATGGATACCATCACTCTCTTCTATGCCTGGATATTTATATATCCTATCTATTTCTGTTATTGGAATTTTTAAGTGTGAGACTGGCACTAATTTCAAAAATAAATATAAACAAAATTTTCATTAAATTTACAAAAACTGAAATTTTGTGGATATGGGTATTCTGACGCACATGTCTTAGTATTTTTCAAAATTGCGACTCAGGCTAAGATGTCGTAATCTGGAGAATAATGAAGTTTGAAAACAAATGAAAAATGAATTTTAAACGAGTAATATAGTAGTAGTCAAGTTATCAAGGGTTTTAACCTAAAAAAACAATAACGGCTGAAATTTTGTGCATAATATTTTCGAAGTATTGCTTTTTAGAAAATAGGGATGTTTAAATCTGTATAGGAGGATCTTCATTGAAATAATTGAAAGTGTGTCTAAACTTTGATTGAAACGCTATAAATAATAACTAATTTGTCCTTTAGCGATGAAGAGCTGAAAATGCAATTTTTTTTATTTGATGAAGCAAACGTATTATTTAAAAATATTTAGAAATATCAAAATTGAAAACTGTTTATAGGCGTAATATATAGATAATTTCCAAGCAACAGATTAAGTCCAAAAATGTAAAGAAAAAAATTCCAGTGGGGTTGGAACTCCGGACCTTGCGCATATGAAGTATTTCTCTCGCCGCTGCTCCAATTGTGAGCTTGTCTAAACTTTGCTTCAAACGCTATCAGTAGTTTGTCTTTTAGCGACGAAGAGCTGAAAACATGAAATTTTCAAACATTAATATCTAAATAAATACGTCTAGTGGAGGATCGTGTGATGTCTCTATGGAAAAAGAAAGATTGGCATTTTATTGGTGTTGTAAATAGAACTGCAAAACAGGAAATTCGACTCAACACAAGAGAATCAAAAACGCTTTTTTGACATTTGTGATAGTGCCGCTGTCGGGTTATTGACTAATCTGCTGCTCACTGCCCAAAGCACCGCTCTGAGTTCGGTTGACTGATGGGTGGGTATTCAATGGATCATCGACAACCTATTAAGGCACATTCTGTCCATTTACAAATAGTACAAATTTCTGTGACACTAGCTCTCGGTCTATTTGGTTGCATTCTTTATACTATATATCTTGATTTAATAATAGTGAAAATCATATTCTATTTATTGATTTTAAAAATTAATACTTTGAAATTGGCGAATTTTGACAGTTTCGAAATTAACTACAAAATTTTAAATAAAAGCTATAAAATTGCGATGTTCTTTCCTAACTAAAAAGAAAATAATGAAGAATGAAGCTAAAACAATGTACAATTTAGTGTGAAACGCACTTTTAATTTAGCAATTTTTTTTTAATTCCTTTTTATGCGTTCATGTCAAAAATGTGAGTTTTTTTACTTTATTAAACAGTATTTTGGAAAGGTATAATTTCATGACTTATAACTTACGCATTTTGTTCATTAATGCTTTCAACTCATAATAATGGTTCAGTCTGAAAAAAGTACAATGAGTCTAAAAGCATGTAAAATTCTCTAAGAAAAAGTGCCGTGAGAAACATACATTTGTCTGCTGCGTCATTGCACACATTGCCACTACAGATCAGCTTATTTTACTCACTCATGTTTATTCACCTTGTGACACGTGACAAAAATTTGGAGAAAATATGTAATTTTTTTGGATTTTTTAAATTTTATTACATTCGTTGCATGAAGATTGTGTAAAATTTTCATTTTTAATTATATTTAAAGTACATCATAATAGTTCTGCTATGTTCGAATATGTTACAAGTGACAATATTTATTTAAAGTTTTGTATTTTTTACAGTTGAGGTAAAAGTTTTTAAAGTGTACCTAATTGTTTTCTTTAATTTTCAAAAGACCAAGATACAAGATGATGAACAAACTTAATAGAAGAAAAACATTGTGGCTGATGAGGAAAATTAATGTTGAACAAAGAAATATTATTAAAAAAATTTCCATTTTCAATTTTTTTTTTTAAAGATATTTGCAAGTACAACATTAGTCGAGTCGCCGTATCGAAATTTTTAAAAAACCCAAAAAATGTTCAATACTTTTTTTAATACCAATTTTTTTGAAACTTTGGAAATATCTTCTTGGGTCCATAAATCGAAAAGTTAAGAGTTTTTTTTTGTCGGTCGAACCTCCGACATTGTTAAATAAACAAATTAAGTTAACAATTGAATAACTTCCTGAATAATTATTCAAAATGGCTGAAATTTTTTTTAGGGGAGTTTTGGAGGTCGCTGATTACATATATAAATTTAAAAATTCATGAAAAGTATTTGTTTATTAACAAAAAATTTATTAAGATACAAAAATCCACCCGCATTTCCAAATAACCGATGATCTTTAAATTCCTATACGAAGTATAATATATTATCATAGGCATATATTTATGTGAATCTTATAGATATATCGTATGTGGGTATACACCAAAAATAGAATTCCACATATACCACATATTCTGAAAAATATAAAAAAAAATTTTCGTTGGAAAAATGAACTTAAATAATTTAAGAACTCAACATGATTTTGGACTATAACAACAGCAAATGATAAAAGTCGGCTAGAAACTAAGAATACTCGAGGGTGCGTTCATTAGATTTCACTCAAAGAATCGAATCCGTTTTCCAGAAATTAAAAAAGAACGGAGCGGTTCTCCAGCTGTACGCTGGTGGGATGGGTGCTTGGGAGGGGTCGCATTTGAAAACAATTATACGTATTGGCTCCAAACAAAAAGCAGTCGAAAGGTACGTTTATTGGCTTCATTTTGCATTTTACTTCATTAAAAAATTCGAAACCATTTTCTAAATATTGAAAAAATAACAGAGCAATTTTCCGACCTCACGCCGGTGGGATAGGTTCTTGTGAGGGGGTCACATTTGAAAACAATTATAGATATCGACTTCAAACAAAAAACAATCGAAAGGTAGGTTTATTAGCTTAACTTTGCATTTTATTTCATTCAAAAAGTTCTGAACCGTTTTCCAGAAATTCGAAAATAACGGAGCGATTTTCCGACCACACGCTGGTGTGATAGGTGCTTGTGAGGGGTCACATTTGAAAACAATTATAGATATCAATTTCAAACAAAAAACAGTCGAAAGGTATATTTATTGGCTTAACTTTACATTTTATTTCATTCAAAAATTCTATAGCGTTTTCCAGAAATTAAAAAAAAAACGGACCGATTTTCCGACCACAAGCTGGTGTGATAGTTGCTTGTGAGGGGTCGCATTTGAAAACAATTATAGATCTCGATTTCAAACAAAAAACAGTCCAAAGGTATGTTTATTGGCTTAACTTTGCATTTTATTTTATTCAAAAATTCTAAATGGTTTTCCAGAAATTAAAAAGAAACGGGGCGATTTTTCGACCGTATGCTCGCGGAGTTGATGCTTATTAGTAACGGCCTTTGAATACAATAACCGATTTGGACTCCAAACCAATAACGTTTGAAACATACGTTAAGCATGGTCATATTTAACATTTTGTTATATTAAAAAATTCGGTTTCTCTGAGAGTTCCCATTTTCTTAGAATGACAGATTCACAAAAATATCTAAAATAATGGATGATATTTCGGCTATTTTGAATCCACCATTTTCAATTCTGACTTTTCTTTGTTAAATTAATAATTTGCGACCTAAGAAGTTTTTCTGGAAATTTTCCGATACAATTATGAGTATTCACAGAGAATATTTAGTGTCACAACCGCCATATTGAATTTGCCGTTTTGATTTTGGCCTCTGATATCAAATTCGTAGTCAGCGACCTCTGAAACCCCCCTCCAAAAGGAGTTTCAGCCATTTTCAGTTATTTTTCTAGCAGTTATTCAATTGTTAGTTAAAAATATACGAAATAATTAATAACATATGCGCCATTTTGATTCCGCCATTTTGAATTTGAACTCTTTAATATCAAATTCGTAATCAGCGACCCCCAAAACACCCTAAAAAAATTTCAGCCATTTTGAATAATTATTCAGGAAGTTAGTCAATTGTTAACTTAATTTGTTCATTTAACAATGTCGGAGGTTCGACCGACAAATAAAAAACTCTTAACTTTTCGATTTATGGACCCAAGAAAATATTACCAACGTTTCAGAAAAATCTGTAAAGTATTAAACATTTTTTAGTTTTTTTAAAACTTTTGAGACAGCGACTCGATTACATATATTAATCGGAATTAAGCAGGACAATATAAAAAATTATACAAATTTTAGTTTTGTACCTTTTTGAATTCCATTTTACGTAAAACTATATTCTTTGTAGAAAAATATAACTTTGAAAATAACCCTATGCCGAATTCAGCCGTTGTTGTTTTTTGTGTTTTAAGGTTTGGCATTTTTTTCGTCTTTAATAACTGAACTATAGGTAAAGCTTTAATTTTTTTTATGTTTTAAATGTGAAAAGCCTCTGTAGCCGTTTCGTGTCTCGCTTGTCAGTGCTAATATAAGGAGTAACTGTTTAGAATTAATAAGTATTTTTAACGAATTTTTCAATTTTTGTATTGAATTATTCAGATGCTCTGTTTAAGTTCTAGTTTAAATTGAATTTTATTCATTCTGTTTTTATTTTTAATTATTTTATATGACTGTGCTGTGCTGTTATGAGACATCCCAGAACAAAGAAAGGAGCATTTTTTGCAGTGAATGTATTCTTAAAAATTATCGAATTACTGCCAAAATTCCAAAATAGGAAGGATCTTCGTCAGGCAATATAATGTGTCTTTCCCTTTACAGCTATTTTTAATTGGTGGGCATCACAATCAGATTCTTCTTTTTTGCTCAATAAAAATGTCTCTTCTAAGTTCAATTAATAAATGAGACATTAATGTAGCAGCTTCACAGGTCTATTCTGTAACATTTTTGTTAGCTTTAACGGCAAGGTCACTGTTAAAATAATTAGCGGAATGAAGTTAACGGTCAGTGGTATTCTGTATACTTTTTTTAAGGTTAAATTTAACCAACATCGTTTAAAATTAGAGGCGACTTTGGACCTGCCACTAAAATTTAACGGTACCGTTAAAGAGACAAAAACGCCATATTTTATTTTTGATTCAAAAAATTTTGTATATCATTCAGTAAATGGCACATTATTTAAGAAACTGGCAGGACCATTCAAAATACAGAAACAAAATATTTAATCTAAACTTTGAATTGATTTGCCAACCGAAAAATTTTTATTTGCATAACTTCGAAGACAACATAATACTTTTCGCTAGAATAAAATGTTTGTCAATGAGTTTGAGATTCTTTTGACGACCCATTTTCTCATTTATATCCAGTAATTATTTTTCCACCTTCAAATAATCGTGATCATAACCTCAAATAGAAGCACGGGTCCTGTTTGACGATAATTTTATGCGGTAGGTATTCAATTTTATCTGCGTGTATCATATATTTTGTGGGATTATTGTCCGTCTTAACTCAATACTCTACTGATTGTCTTAACTAATCTCATTCAAAGACTTCCCTGCTCTCATTAGGTTTGTTTTTAATTTGATCTTTAGCATATAAGGGAAAGAAATAACCGGTCGTTAAAAACATATGACTTTAACAGGTCCGTTAAATGGTCGCTTACAGAATAGAAAAATCAGTTATTATTTTTAGCATTCCGTTAATATTAAAATTTTAGCAGGGCGTTTATTTTTAACCAAAAAATTACAGAATAGACCTGTCAATCTGTTAAATATTTAATGTCAAAATGAATACATATTTTTTTGATAGAATAAACTTGTAGATGTACTCAAGAATATAATACATGTATTTAGAGAACTATATATATATAGAGAGATTTAATATCAATTCCGCTTTTTAAAAGTAAGTAGCATGGATTTCTTTTTATTTAAATAATTTTCACGTCAAGTTGATCAGTTCTGGTAGAACAGGAATATCATTATATCACTTAGAGTCTTACGTATGATGAAGGAGTGTAATCACTCTACCATAATATCGTGTCTTGATTTGATATTAAAAATATAGGTTTTTGTAAAATCTCAAGCGATCAGATAATAGTTGAAGTATATGTCAAAGTAATTAAATTACTAAATAATATTATAAGTAATAAATATGCATAATCTGATATTTCAGTTAGATGCATCTTGTTACCAAGTAGTTATTTAAGTTGAAAATATTCATATCATAGTTTTTTTAAGCACCAAATTTTTTGTCGAACAACACTTGAAATAATAACTGTGATATATTATAATGATAATATAGCAATTATACTGTATATTTTTTATTAAGAAGAGTCATGGCTCTGATTTTAAATTCGTGTGGAAGAAATCTGCATTACACTGTAAAATTAAGTGCTGAAAATGTCTTGAGGCCACAACATGAATCTTCTGCAACTTACAATTTGAATACATAGTCTGTCAGCAACGTTTTATGCTAACAGTCAATATGTTTTAATAAGGAATTTTTTAGAAATGTTGTCACTAATGCTTGTACAAAACAATAAATAGCTTTAAGACATTTTTAGGTACCATTTTCTCCTCTCATAAAATCCAAGTACAAAAGTGCATTTTAGCAAAAAAAAAATGACCTACTCGCCACTTTCTATTTATTGTATTGTAAGCTGGCAATACATGTTAATATATAGCAAATTGTGTTTTATACAAATACTTTTATAGTGCTGGTTTTTGGAGATACCAAAGAAATAGAACAATACAAACTACGAATATTTATATATTGACTGAATTTGTATAAAAATGTTGGTAGCATATTCAGAAAGAAAATGTACATTTTTTATTGTGAATTCTGTATATGCTAGCAACAATAAATTATAGGGCGGAGTAAAAGACAAGAATTGTCCAACATTTGCTATTTTTGTCCGCCCTGTATACCATTTTTGGTACTAATTTATCCTACAAATGCAAACTGAGTGGACTCTTGTAATTGTCTCCAATTTCAATGTGTTTATCTTGGCTAAACTATTTACTATTTTATTATTTATTATACAGGGTTTTTAGTTTAAGATCTCATTTATTCATTAATACTGCTTTTTATGTTTTTAATCTGTGATATATATGTATATATTATATTTCTTTAAATTTAGTCAAATTTCATAAATGGGTTTTAGCAATATCCCCAGATAAGATATAAAGCGTTTATTTATTTTAGTAATAAGGATTTGATAATCAGCAATAGATCTGAAAAAAAGTAAATATACCAATGGGCTTTCCTACCGATTGTGCCATAAAAAACAGAGTAAATTGCAAACAAATGGACCAATCAAATTAACTGATTTTTTTAGTATGTAAATAAGCAAAAATTTCCATGAAAATCTACCAGGTGCAGAAAAATATAATAGATATTAAGAAAAGTTATATAAGCAGTAATATAAAAAAGATACAAACAGTAATGATAACATTTTGAAAAAGTATATCTGCTAAGAATTGTTGCTATTTACTCTTCAGAAGCGTCCCAGATTTTATAAATAAACATTTTCAATTTGATAAATCAATCATCGAAGTTTTGCCCCTCTAATAGGAACAATTTTCGATACTTTTAAGCAATCTGGAAATACGCTGTTTGCTAAGCTAATATTTATTAATGATGTTAAGGGAAGTAATATAGAAAATTTTATTGATTTAATTATTTCTGTGCTCATGTCATCCACATCCTTGTATCTGTTATTTTTAAGATTATTTATTATTGAGAGTACGTAGTATTTCATTGTGAAATTGAATGTGTTAGGTGTTGTGAAATTTTCTAAAAAAATCTGTATATATATATTACAAGTAAGTAGTTCCTTGACTATGTTTATATCCGCATTAGCAACATATGTGTTAAAATCATTTGACGTAACTTGTGGCGACATGGGTTTACCACTATTAATTATTTTCCACATGGCTTGTTGTGGATTACTGTGTGAGGCTATGAAGTTATCATGGGCTTTTTTTATTTTTTTGTAGTTCATTTGTGTAAAACGATCTGAAAGTTTTGAGAATTGCAGATGATTTCTCATTTCACGTAAATCATTAATGTTCAAAAATGATTAAATTTTTGTTTATTTTCATTATTTCTTCATTTTGACTTAATGGGGAAAATGCTATCAATAGCATCAGATATGACACCAACGAATATTTCAAATCTTCCGTGTACACACAAGTTTGAGTTATATACAATACTCCAAATTAGAGTCAAAAGATAATTGCTTAATTTAGAGAGCTAGAGCCCCTCATCGTTTAAGGGTTGGTAATGTATTCTTTTGTTGTTTGTCTTTGTTCTGATATTAGTTTGTAAGTGTAAGGCAAAATGATCTGAAAGCATTGCATCAATAACATTTACTTCATAGTTAACAGTCCATTATTAAAAATGTTGTCCAAACAATTATTAATTCTGTTGTAGGCTTGCTTTGTGGGTAAGAGGCCAAAAGATCTAAATATGTTTATTATCATTTGTGTATTGCGATCCTTTTTATTTTGAAAAGGGGCGTTAAAATCACCTGACATAAAAATTAATTTATTACTTTTTGTCAGTATATTTGTGCTATTGATATTTTT